>CM067520.1:15254079-15686579 GCA_034509495.1 Acestrorhynchus altus
TTCCACATGGTGCTCAGCACAGACACTTCGAATGGGAAGTGTATGCAGCTCAACCAGGCTGCATGTGCAACAGACTCATGATCAGCTATCTGAGCTCCTAGGGCCAATGCTACATCCAGAAGCCATCTGCTGCTCAACTACAGTGGATTCCAGGCTGAGACAACACAATGACAGTTTCCTTGGAAGTCCTGAAAAGGCTCATGCAGAGTATGTGCTACCAATGCAGTGTGTGCTACTGTTCATCAGACATATGAGAGCATATGGATTAAAGTGATTCATTTACCAGCACATGGCATGGCTTGATATCTTCTGTAGAACTTGATCCAAAAAAGCTTTCCTTGCTCAAGTTGTTGCTTTGGCAACAAGACATGTTGCCCTAGCATTTGGGCCTTAGTACTTCAGGGAGATAATAAGATGAAGGTACACCACACACTTGGAGAAAGAAGTTTCTGCATTGTGCTCTTCCCTTAAATATGTATAAAAATTCACACAGTGTCACAGATTTGAAGAACCACTGTGCATCACAATTGAAATAAGCCAACAGTTTGAAAAGCCTTCATCTGAGATGCATTTGGAGTGTAGACTTTCAGGTTTAACTCAAAGGGTTGAAAAATATCCTATGAAACATTTAGGAATTTTGGAACCATTTTTTATTAATCCTGCTCATTTCAGGGGTTCAAAGTAATTGGATAATTATCTCAAAATAATTGCCTCATTAATCCATTATCAATTAAGCAGGTAAAAGGTCCTGGAGCAGTGTGGCACATCCTGGGGAAAATAAGAGCTCAGGAACTCATAAAGTCCTGGACATTCATGGAACACAACGGTGTTCATTGATCGCAGAATCTCCTCTACACACATACATGCCAGATATTGTTATTTTCAGGAGATCCTAGGCCTCTCTGATTTGTATTCATTCGAGATGTGAGAATTTACATGTTTTGACATGTTTTTTACATGTAAAAATGTACTTTGTTTTGTTTTTTGCTAAAAATTGTTTGCTAGAAATTGATCATCCAGAGTATTTTTGAGATGAAAATGGAATCATTTTGCTGAATTCCAGTTGACCCTCTCAACCTCCCATTAATGTCTGTTTCAAAAATCAATGACCACTTTAGTTTTATTATATTTTTGTTATATGTTTTATTATATAACTTTAATAACATTAATGTTCATTGCCAAATTGTTGATTCTGCTCCACTGCACACAAAGGCCTTGACTCTCTCCATATACTATTTTGTTATTATCAGATAATAAATCAGCCAGAATCTGAGGAGTCTGAGGAGTTTTGTTCAAACAGTAACAATATATAGCACAACATATACAGCACAACAACCAATTTCATTTGTAATCAGACCAATACATTTTTTTGGTTATGCAAAGTGCTCATTTTTAAATCCAGCATGTTGGTAATAACTGAGTTCAGCTTCCATCTAGAAAGACAAACAAGCAAGTTACAGTTTATACAGACTGCATCAGGCCTTCTTGCATGTAAGTTGATGGCACTCCAGGCACCAATTCCTATGAAAGTACAAAGCCAAATCAAATGTACAGGGTTCGCTGTCAGGTGTCAAAACATCTGTATTCACCTGCTCATCTAACACTTCTTCATGTTTATTCATCTCATCCAAAGTTTCTTCTCTGGAGTACTAAAAGGAATTTGTTCCTCCTTTGTTAGACTAGCAGCCTCACTTGGGGAGTCTTTTTAATACATATAGCCATAAAAGCATTAATAAAGTCAGGTACTGATCCTGAATTGTTCATTCTCGACCACAAACAACATTCCAACTTGTCCCAAATGGACTGGATGGAGCTATGTTATCCACACAGTTCCATTGCCCCACAACACAATTATAGGACCTTTATACCCCTCTAGTTGACACTTATGTTTGGCCATGGTGACCTGAGGCTCAGGTGTACTAGACGGTGCCATAAAAAAACTTTGCATGGAGATTAGAAAAAAATTAGTATTAGAATATCAAATTATAATTTAATTCAAAAAGGCAAACTGTCATTTGTATTATATTGATTACACATGAAGTGTAATATTGCATCAATATGGCTTTAAATCAATGTAGCTTATACTTGAAATAGAAATAAAACTATTCAAGCAGTATAATACTGCATATCTTTCAGTCTAGTTCAGCACATACACCCACTATCATGGAGAAGACTGCTGACCTGTCAGTTGTGCAGAAAACAATCACTGGCATCCTCCACCAGGATGGAAAACCACAGAAGGCCATTGCTGTATGAAAGAAAATTAATAGAAGTGGAAAATATGGTAGAAAAAAGGTGCACAAGTAACCCAGGGGATGCAAAAGGGTTGACCTCAGCACTGAGGGGGTTATCAAGAAAAGTTGATGCAAGGGCTTGTGGTGCATCAAGAGCCACCACACAGAGACCTCTCCAGGAAAGGAGCTACAACTACAGCATTCCTAATATCAAGTCCCTCCTGAACCAGAGATAATGTCTTGAACAAAAAGGGGTAGAGATTCAACTCAAGCTTCTAATGTCTGCAGGAAAAGTGGAGAGGCACAGGATCCAAGGTGTCTCAAGTCTCACTATCTACAACAATATTTATTTGCTGACATGCTTTATGGAGATGCTGATTTCTTTTTTGAGCTGGACTTAGCATTTGCCCACAATGCAAAAATGTTTTAGATACAAAAATAAATCTTCAAACTCACAATCTTATCTCTTATAACCTGGGACCTGCACTTTGTGGGCAATCACTTGGCAGTGGCTTCATAACTAAAATTCAGAGAATTATCAGTTATATGATATATATAACAACATAATAATAAACTACAAGGTTTACTCTATCTAATCATGTGTGTTCATCATTTAGTAAACAGCTAAAATCCACTTGTTTCCAATGCAATTAAATCCCAGTTTAAATGCCAAATGATAGAGGTTCCTGATCCCTATCTATGCACATGAGTCTCTAAACGTGAGCAGTATTCACGAGGTGCATTGCATCTCAATTGCTGCAGGACTATTCTTTTTCACTGATAGAAAAGGAGACAAAAACAGGAAAGAAAAGAAGCACTTTTGAAGAACCTGTAAAGCTGTGGTGATGCACAGGCAAGATTGTGCTCGTGATGGGGATCACATTAGCATTTCTGAAAGCTGAGATAATGTTTAGATGTCGTGAAAGCTCGCCAAGGCTGCCGCAGGCTTCAGCAGGCTTCAGCATCATTATAAACCAACCTTGTACACGCATGACAGAGCTCCCATCTCACCAGCATTCATGGTGAAAATAAAGGGCAGTTTACCATGAGGGATTATTCAACACACCGTGAAAAAAGGCTCTTAAAAGCAGGGCTTCAACTGAGCAGCTCTTATGTATAGCACTCAGTTGATGAGTTGCTGCAGAGCTGGTGAGAGCCAAGGTTCTCTTACTGCTTGGAAAAGTTAGTCTCCTGGGTCAAATGTGAGCTCAGATACAGCTTTCCCCATTCTAAAGCTCATTTCATTTGGAATTCCTTTGACATTACTATTTGGGGAGGCAGTTGAACCTCAGGCTGATTGGAGGCGTAAAATGCCTTTTTATAAAACTGCCATCACCTCCATGCTATTACAAAAATGTCCTTTCAGATTAAGGATAACACCGCAAGTGTATTACATGCTACATATATATTACACTAACTATTAGTGCTGGATGATACAATGGATCACCTATACTGGTATACAGCTATTGTTGATTCACACTAACACTGGACTTAGGCTTCTCATTTGCAAAATAGCTATTTAAAGAATCTTTCACTGTTTCAACGTTTTGTTTGAAATCAGAAGTTTTATTGACCTGACCTTATTGACCTGAGATTTTCAGGGAATTTGTCTTTGGCTGCACAGTAGTATGTGCAAATATAAAGATTTAGATACAGTAAAAAAAAAAAATGATAGGTGTCCTGGTGTGAGGAAAGAATGTGAACCAGGTACAGACCGGACTTTGACAATGATATGAGTGTTTTTGATTTGACAAGATGTTGAAGCAGGCTTTACTTATCTTTCATGGCATTGTACCAAATTATTTTGGCCACTCAAAGTTTCTGCTAGCTTTTTTTTTCTGCTAGCTTTTTTCTATTATACTACACGTAAAAGGCTTTACATAATCTTTTGAGAAGTATGGGCCACACATGAGGTACAGTACATCAAGGCAAGGAAGGGGAACTTGAGGATTTTGAGTGGCTACTTCTCATGGACTTGAAGCCAGACCTCCCCTTACCAGACAGGGCAGATTGTGGATTGAAGAGATGGGTTGGGGGTGCATGCAAATTGGCATCACAAGGAGGCAAATGGTTGAGGTTGGATTTTATAGGCAGCATAATGGTGGAGGGGAGGTGCTAGGTCCATCTCACAAATGATAGTTCATAACTCCATTTTAAAAAATGGCATAACTGAGAGAAAAACAGAACTTAGCATGGCTCTGCCAAAGACCCGAAACCTAGGCTATGATGACATTACCAGTAGAATGCTGTAGACCGCAGAACTAATTGTCAGCCCCACAGTAAAACTGGGATTGGAGAAGGGAATCTTTCTTAAACTCACAAAACATAAAAGTGAGTCCAATAGACAGAATATCCAAATTAGATCAGCTTAGTCACAGCTATCAGCATGTTGCTGAACACAAGAGTAAGCAAAGGGTGACACACAGGCTGCCAAATGTCACTTAATAATCAGAAAAGTATTTTATGTGGTGGCTGGTTTCTATTGGCCATAGGTAGAAGTTGTACTGTATACATGCTTTTATACATGCTTGTATACATGTTTTTGACAGAAATACAATGTCAAATTAACAGCACTATCAAATCAGCAGAGAGTTACTGAGAGCCTGCTGCTGTTACTGTTTTTCTACACCTAATGACAAGTAATATAGGCACACACCACTCTGTGCCGCCCTGTTTATCATTTTGTTTGTGGCTCATTGCTTGGTACCTTTTAAAGGGATGAGGCACCAGACAGCTAAACACACCATAAGTCAGCCATGCATCTCATCTCACAACACAGCTTGTCATGTATACACTGAAGAGCAGATGGACCTTGCATATCATAGAATCTCACATGTTCACAACACCACCATGAGGTTGACACTGAATATATTCATCCAACCAGGAAACACACCAGATTTTCCTATTAGATGAAGCTAACCTGCCCAACTCCAAACCTGTGCTAAAGTGGCCATGATTTTTGTATCTTCACCTTATATGTAGCTTCTTAACTCCTATGATGACAAAATGAGAAGTGTGTTTGAAACAAAAACAACGTACATAAGTATTCACAACCTTTGACATGAGACTCAAAATTAAACTCAGCTGCAGCTTGTTTCCACTTCCGCCTTCAGACATTTACCTGTGGTAAATTTAGTTGATTGGACATGATTTGCAAAGACACATACCTGTTTATATAAGGTCCCAAAGTAGACATGCCAGAGCACACACCATGCCATGACCTTCAAGACTGGATTATATTGAGACACAGATCTGGGGGAGGGAAATATCTGCTGCACTGAAGGTCCCAATGAGCACAGTGGCTTCCATCACCTGTAAATGGAAGAAGTTTGGGACCACCAGGAGGCTGTCCCTCAATACTGAGTGATCATGGCAGGAGGGCCTTAATTAGGGATGTGACCAAGAACCCAATGGTCACTCTAACAGAGCTCCAATGTTGCTCTGTGGAGAGAGGAGAACCGTACAGAAGGACAACCATTTCTGCAGCACTCCACCAATCAGGCCTATATGGTAGAATGGCCACATGAAAGCCACTCCTCAGTACAAGACACATGACAGTCTATCTGGAGTTTGTCAAAAGGCACCTAAAGGACTATCAGACCATGATAAACAACTTTTTGGACTGAATGCCAAGCATCATGTCTGGAGGACATGTCCGGAGTGACACTTCTCATCACTTAGCCAATACCATTCCTACAGTGAAGCATGATGGTGGCAGCATTATGGTGTGGGGATGTATCTCTGTAGCAGTAACTGGGAAACTAGTCAGGGTCAAGGGAGAGATGATTACAGCAATGTACAGAGACATCCTTGATAATAACCTGCTCCAGAACACTCTGGATCTCAGACTGGGATGAAGGTTTATCTTCCAACAGGAAAATGACCCTAAGCATACAGCCAACACAGGAGCAGCTACAGGACAACTCTGTGAATGTCCTTGAGTGGCCTAGCCAGAGCCCAGACCTGAACACGATTTAACATCTGTGGAGACATCTAAAATGAGTGTGCACTGACGCCACTGACTCCCCTCCAATTAATGGAGCTTGAGAGATTCTGCAAAGAAGAATGGGAGATACTTCCCAAAAACAGGTGTGCCAGGATTGTAGCATTATAATTGAGGCTGTAATTGCTGCCAAAGCTGCTTCAGCAGAGTTTAAAAATAAAGAGTCTTTTGCCCCAAAAAAGCAGGATGCTTTCCTGGGGGGGCTTTCTACTACATTCTTGGGCAATTCATTGATTATCTGAACTGAAATGTTGGGCTTCATACAGGCCCTGAGGCTTGGAAACCTCAGTATAGTGTATATATCCAGTACTATTAACATATATGAAATGAAACAAAATACTTTATTTATAACTACAGATAGACAAAATCCATACTAATGCAGAATTTGTGTCTATTGGTCATGTGTTCTTAATTACAAAAAACACATTCGTTTGGTTTATGTCAAACTGGACAGACACATTATTTGTAAGATTGTACTGTAAAGGTTGAAAAGTGAAGTTCAATTTTTGACTGGTACTGTCAACCTGCATGCAGACCATGACTGATCAGCATGATGAGGTGCTAATCAGGTGGGGCTAATCACATCACACCCAGATATTAAGATATTGGCTCTTTTTCTTTTTGCACACACAGTGTTCAAATTTCTGAAATAAATTCCTGAAAAGGATTTGCCAATCAAAACAGTACACAAATTCCATCAAAAATATTACAATTTCAGCACAAAAACACACTGAACAATCCATTTCCAACAGGATTCCTGAGATGTAAAAGTATTTGTCGGTCCTAATTAAGAAAAAAACCAACTGTAGATATTAAGTAAATCTTTTATCAAAATATGGCCAAATTCATACAAATATCTACATTTTGTTAATATAATCATCTCAAATACAGCAAGTTGAGCAGCCTATGATCTTCTGATCTCCTATAATAAGCTCTACATGCAGTGTTACTTGGGTGTAAGTCACATTTCAGTGTCATAGCTAGGTAAAGATTAGTCTAAATCCCTAAATACCCAACCAGTGGTGATTCACTGGTCAGAAAATTGCATGCTAGAGCAGAGGTGAGTCCAGCACAGTTTGCAGATTATCCTGCTCCAGCACACCAAGTGCACATAGTGCACATTAATAGGTGAATTTAAATAGGTGCGCTTGGCAAAAGCACAAACCATGGAACATGGTCCTCCAGGACTGGAGGACCTAGAAGATGACTGACATATGCAGTATCTTTTTCTCTCAGATCATATATTGACTATTAATACAAAGTTAAGAGTTCCTTTCATAGGAACTGTGTAAGAAAAATATTTTGTTAATTAGAAGGCAAATATAATCTTTTTGAATTTTGAATGAAAGTTAATATATAATAAGAGTAATTAACGGTCATTTTAGAGGATTTATATTGGTCTGTTCATCCAAAATTATTTACATTGGGGTCAGCCATGACATGGTGGTTTAGAGATCAGCCTTGTGACTAGAAGGTTCAATTCCCTGAACTGGCTGGACATGACTGAAGTGCCCTTGAGCAAGGCATTTAACTCACTAACTGCAGAGGACTACATGTACATTTACGTAAAAAAAAGAAAAAAAAAGAAAAAAAAAAAGGTTGGAACAGTTACAGGGTTCAAATTACGGGGAACACTAAACTCTAAAAATGGACGAAAATAAACATACTTGGTTTTCATTGGACAGCACTGATAAGTATATATTTATTTAGTTATGTATATTAGTGCTATCGTACTGCAAAATATGTCTCACCACAAGCTTTTCATAAATGTGTTGACGCTGACTTGCAAATGAGAAATAAACACAAACAAAAACTGAAAACAAACTCCCAAGTTTAAGTTTAAGTGACATTAGTGTGCCTAGTGCAATACTATAGCATAGTGATGTTTGCTGGATTTGTCTGTATGCCTCCTCCAACAGCTCATTGCAACTAAACGAGTAAACTAATAAATAGTTGGAAATAGTTCAGAAATACACCAGACTGAGGAACAATATAATGAAATTAAACATAGACTAACCTACAGCCCCCCCTGCTGGATTAGAAACATCCTTATTTCTAAATCACATCAAAATATTGACAGGCCTAGTACAGATCTGCTGACAAATTCAAAGGTGAGCTTCAACAAGATTGGCAGAGTGGTCTAAGTAGAGAACAATTTTTTTTTTTTTTTTGACTAACTAACAACAAATTAAATGTTTGTTGACCATAAACATGTTACATTTCATAGGTTCAGGACAATCTGGTAAATGTCTGAAAATTAAGGAATGACATCTGACAAACCTTTCTTCTTAGTGAATTAATTTCTTCACCCCAATTACCTTTCATGGACAGTATTATACAATTCTTTGTCATGTAACTGAATTTCCCCCCTGGGTCACAAAAAATGGATTTGTTGTTTAATCTTATATACCCCCTCCAAAAGTATTGGAACAGGTAGGCCAAACCCTTTATTTTTGCTGTAATTACCATGGTCTCACATTAGACATGAATAAATATTTTAAAACATTACTTACTAAGCACAGCTGTTCCCACATTGTCCTCCACTACATTCTTCCACGGGTGTAGTGAGTCTTCTCCACCAGTCTCTTCCTTCTCCTTAGACACATCCTTATATTTTTTTCTTCTCATCCTTCACCTCCTTCAAGGCCCACCTGCCCCTTCAATGTTCTCTTGTCCTTCCCCCCACACTTCTATTCTCCCTTCTACATTTCTTGGTATACACTGTATTTACCTGTTTCACATTTTAAAAGCAACATGCTTTATCCTCCTCCTGAAAATATCAATATAACAATTTGGGGATAAAAATAAGATTTGCCACATTTGAACATGTATTTATGAGAGTTTAGTGGCATGTCCCCCTTTTGTTGTATTACAGCATGCAGTAAAGGTGCATGGACTATACATGTTAGTAAGAATGCATGTGATGAGTGCTAAATACAGATATATTCTAGAGCGAAACCTATATCAGTCCATCAGGATGGAGGATCACCTTCATATAGAACAATGACCCAAAGCATACTGCTAAAGCAACACTTGAGAGGTTTAAGGGGAAACATGTAAATGTATAGGAATTTCCTATTCAAAGCCCAGACCTTAATCCAATTGAGAATCTGTGGTCAGACGTGAAGGCTGCAGAACCAAGACAGCTCAGTCACTTATCCAAAGCAAGTTGCAACTGTAGTTGTCACAAAAGAGGGCTTTAAATGTGAAGAATCTGAAGTTTTCTCTTATTTTTGTTTCACAATAAAAAAATCTAAATGTTGAAAGTTCTAGGCATGTTCTGTAAATTAAATGATGCAAACCTTCAAATAATCCATTCTAATTCCTGGTTGTGACATGGCAGAACACTTATATTCTTAATACTTTCACAAGGCACTGTAAGTTCAAATGAGAGCTAACTAAAAATCACTTTATTAGGATCAGGAATCGTGACAAAACAAAAAGCAGTGAGGCAGCAATTTCAGCAGACAGAGCAGCATTACTTTTTATGAATATTCAATTAAAGCTCATCTGATTTCACAACAAGAACCCACTGGTGAGCAGATAAGGACTGACCAGTCATTGTGGGTGTGTAATAAGTTGGACCAGAGTCTGAACCAAGGTTCATTTTTTGTTAGGTTGTGCACATTTGGTCCACTTAGTTCTGGTTTCACTCTGCATTTGAGTGAGCACACTAAAGAACTTGTTACATCCTGTTGTCACCACATGGGCTGTGTCTCCCTATATGGCAGTACATTCAACACATCCTATTATTTGATGTGTGATAATGGTCCAAAAAGTTTGTTTTTTTCTTTTACACTCCACACGAACAGGACCAAAGTTAAGTTCATGTGGACAGAGAACACCTATTTTTGTCAGACCAAATTTTAGTCCTTTGGTAACTTCTATGTCTTTTCAGTTTGGCCCAAGGTCCAGACCAAACATGGTTGGTGTGGAAGCACATCAACTCTTCACTTTCATCTAAAATAGTACTTTTGTAACCAACCATCTACCAGACACATAAGGTACATCCAACCTACCTCCTGCTCGTACTGAGCAATGCGCACTTTTGAGGCCTAAATGTAGTCCATAGCTATTTTGTTCTACAGCAGAGCAACATTAACATGCAAAAGAATAACTGTTATTAAAAACATAAGAAAAATATTCACTGCAATAGTATACAATGACTGTAGACAGTTCTTCTTAAGAGTGCATTGTGGTGAAAATGTGGTTCTGGGTGTTGTCAAGAAAAAAAAATTGTGCTTCTGCCCAAATTTAATTAAAAAAATCTGGTTTCTGTTTAGTGTATACAATTCCATGCAGATTTCCTTTTGTGTCATTTAAAGGGAAGGAAATTAAACAGACTGAGAACAAATGGATTCCTAAATTCATATTTTGAAAATACAGCAATACTGAATTTTAGCAATACCACCATGTATAACTGTAATATATGGAAAAAAGAGGATAACTCACAGTCTCTTGCTCTTGTGCACCAATCTTGGCAGCCTGCATGTCCACTGGCTCTTACATGTCTTAATATTCTTCCATGAAAGGGTACATCATTATGGTTGTGTATGTACCTCTGAAGAACCTTAGATTTTTTAAATGTTTTTATTACAAGTTTATGATATTCTGTATCAGTTTCTTTTTCTTGTGAGTAGTAAATGCATTTGGTTTTAATCAGGCAAATGCGGAAACAGACTTGGGGAGTGTCTGTGCTAGCCTACTGTAGCTAGCCATTGAGTTTTGGTAAATTTTCAGTTAATTACCCAGCCCTACAATATGTACACATTGCTCAAGTTCCAAAATGTGCCACTCCTGCACATTAAAATTAAACATTTACATATGCATTATCACATATTCAGCCTGCAGCCATTTAACCCCACCAAATCAGGCCATGATATTTACAAGGACATTTTTTTATGGGCACAACTTATCCTAGAGAGTATTTACATAGATCACAGTAAGAATAACAGTCTGTTTATTTGTAAAGGATACATTCTCCCTAAACAAAATATCCCCTCTTTAAAGGATATATTGAAGGTGTAAAATTCCTAATTTAGATTATGATTTGGTACATAAAATCAAAGTAAAAAGTAAACAGTGGAGGACAATATAGTACAAGATTAATTCATTTTGAACAATTTAAAAAAATATTTAAATATTTAATCTTAAAATTTTAATAACTGAATGACCCCACAGATACCAATGTTTAATGTTGGAAGTTAGTTTAATGAACTGATAAAATGGTCTGAATTGTAGACAATATTCAAGAATCCATTTCACCAAACATGCGTAACCATTAGGGACTTTAGGCCACTTGGTGGGTTGCTTGTTCAGGTCTTACTATAAAACACAAGTGACAGACTCAACATACATCTTCAAACCTTTAAGACAGCCTCTGAGTCTCAAAGGACTTGTTGCTAATTTAGACAAAAACCATGCAGCATGTATGCTTAACAATCTGTCATGCTAATCCAACTGGAAGGCTGTGTCAGCACTCACTTAGTGGAGATGGCATCACTGCAGGTCTTCAGGTTGTTAAACTGGTTATGTGGGACCCTCTCTGCAAACCTCAGCCAATCAATGGCTTTTATGGCAGCTTGTCGCCTTGCAAACTCTATGTTCCTTTCACAACATGTAAACATTCAGAAGCAAACAAGGGCTTCAATCTCTGTTTAACAAGGTAAGACATTTGCAATTGCTTCTTGAAGATGGCATAATGGCTGGTTTCTTTAAGCAGTTATGTTTACAGTAACACATTTCTCGTGTGTAACTGCTTAAAAGATCTGGTGTCAGAGTAAAATCAGTGAAGGTCTTAGTGAATTAGTGAGTCTCAGTGTAAAGTCAGAAGTGTGAAGGCCTTAATTAGTGAATTAGTGAGTCTGAGTGTAAAGTCAGAACAGTGAAGGTCTTAGTGAATTAGTGAGTCTGAATGTAGAGTCAGAACAGTGAAGTTCTTAATTAGTGAATTAGTGAGTCTCAGTGTAAAGTCAGAACAGTGAACTAGTGAGTCTGAGTG
This sequence comes from Acestrorhynchus altus, assembly GCA_034509495.1. Classification (NCBI taxonomy): domain Eukaryota; kingdom Metazoa; phylum Chordata; class Actinopteri; order Characiformes; family Acestrorhynchidae; genus Acestrorhynchus; species Acestrorhynchus altus. The sequence goes on from CM067520.1 coordinate 15,266,318, forward strand.
TAGAGTCAGAACAGTGAATTAATGAGTCTGAGTGTAAAGTCCGAACAGTGAAGGTCTTAATTAATGAGCCTGAGTGTAAAGTCCGAACAGTGAAGGACTTAGTGAATTAGTGAGCCTTAATTAGTGAATTAGAGAGTCTCAGTGTAAAGTCAGAACAGTGAAGGACTTAGTGAATTAGTGAGCCTTAATTAGTGAATTAGAGAGTCTCAGTGTAAAGTCAGAACAGTGAAATAGTGAGTCTGAGTGTAAAGTCAGAACAGCAAAGGTCTTAATTAGTGAATAAGTGAGTCTCAGTGTAAAGTCCGAACAGTGAAGGTCTTAGTGAATTAGTGAGTCTGGGTGTACAGTCAGAACAGTGAAGGTCTGAACTAGTGAATTAGTGATTCTGGGTGTACAGTCAGAACAGTGAAGCTCAAGGTCAGAGTTTACCCCTCAGGCAGTGTCTGTAACACCAGTAGTATAATTCAGCACAGTAATGATGTATAAATTATATTATTCAGTAGCTTTAATAAATAAGGAAAAGTCCAGCTTTTTGTACCGGCCAAACCCCGAAAACACAGAAACATGAGAACACCGGGAAACACCGCTTCAGTGCGGAGTAAAGCGTTCCTTTCTGACACCTAGCGGGCCGACAGGGAACAGCTGCTGTCCTACAACAATCTGCTAGTTTCGTCCTTCAACTACAGCTTTTTTATTTCAATTACAGCAATATGATTTCAGAAATTACATTAAAGTAGGCGATTTATTATGTGTAAATATGCTTTCATTTTATAGGGCCATCGTGTTTTTAGACACAGGGTACACACTCATGTCTGTCATGGTTAGGATGTTATTTGACCATGGCAGTGTGTGTGTGTGTGTGTGTGTGTGTGTGTGTGTGTGTGTGTGTGTGTGTGTGTGTGTGAGAGAGAGAGAGAGAGAGAGAGAGAGAGAGAGAGAGAGAGAGAGAGAGATCTAAAATCATGCAGCTATGATAATGAACACACACACACACACACACACACACACACACACACACACACACACACACACACACACACACACATATATATATATATATATATATATATATATATACACACACACACACACAGTGAGGCAAGTTCTCCTACTTATAAAGATGAGAACCTCTTTAAGAGGTTCTTCTGTCCTCCACTCCTTATCTGTATTAATGGCACATGTTTGACCAGCAGTCAGACTACAAACTCAACCATGGCAAAGATTAAGGGCTGTCGAAGGACACCAGGAAAAAAATTGTAGACTTAAACCAGGCTTGGAAGAGTGAATCTACAATAGGCAAGCAGGTTGGTGTGAATAAATCAACTGTCGGAGCAATTGTAAGAAAATGGAAGACATACAAGACCATTCAAAATCTCCCTCGATCTGGGTCCCCATGCAAGATCTCATCCCGTTCGGTCAAAATGATCATGAGAACAGTGAGCAAAAATCCCAGAACTACACAGAGGGAGCTGATGAATGACCTGCAGAGAGCTGGGACCAAAGTAACATAGGCTACCATCAGTAACACACTACGCAGGGAAGGACTCAAATCCTGCAGTGTCAGGCATGTCCCCCTGCTTAAGCCAGTACATGTCCGGGTTCATCTGAAGTTTGCGAGAGAGCATATGGAAGATCCATGTTAAGGGAAGAATGAACGGGCCATGTGTTATGAGATTTTAAGCCAAAACCTCTTTCCATCAGTGAGAGCATTGAAGATGGGATGTAGTTGGGTCTTCCAACATGACAATGATCCCAAACACCCTGCTCGGGCAACGAAGGAGTAGCTCCGGAAAAAGCCAGTCTCCAGACCTCAATTCCATTGAAAATTTGTGGAAGGAGTTCACAGTCCACGTAGTCCAGCAACAGCCCCAAAACATCACTGCTATGGAGGAATGGGCCAAAATACCAGGTACAGTGTGTGAAAACCTGGTGAAGAATTACGGGAAATGTTTGACCTCTGTCATTGCCAAAAAAGGTTATGTTACAAAGTATTGAGTTGAACTTTTGTTATTGACCAAATACTTATTTTCCACCATACAATGGTGGAAAATACACCATATGTACAAATAAATTCTTTAAAAATCTTACAGTGAGATTTTCTTATTTAATATAGCTGTTTTATTTATAATTAGCTGTATTTAATATAGATATGTTACATATCAGCTTTATTTATATAGCTGTTATATATCATTACATTATTAGTTATATTTTCAATAGCCTCATTCTATACAATTAGTTGTTATATATTGCCATGTAATATATTATTAGCTTACATTATATTATATAGATAGATTATATATTAGCTCTTTTATATAACTATGTTTTATATTAACTATATTTTATCTTATTATCTCTTTAATGTAGCAATGTTATATATCATTAGATTTTTATATAGTTATGTTTATTAGCTTTTTATATAACTATATTACTAGCTATATATTATAAAGCTACATTATATAGCTCTATGTATATAGCTTCACTATATATTATTTGCTGTTTTATATACCGTAACTCTCTGTCATATAGCTGTTATATATTATTAGCTTTATATACATTTGTACATTATATATTGTTAACTATATTTTATAAAACTATGAATGAAATGAATCAATATCTATTCAAAATTGTAAACATATTGTGAATTGTAAGCACCTTTATTGTCAAATTTGCACAGTGTAAGAAAATTGTTTACCTTACACAATACCTTAAAGCTTCATTTGTGCAATGAAAGGTGATACTGTTGTAGTTACCAGAGTTAAGAGCTGAAGTGTCAACACACAGATGGGATCTTAATGTTTAATAGGTTAAATATTAATGAAGCAGTACATAACAAAACTGTACTTTTTATTCTGTTCCTCCCACCCCTTGGTTTTGTAGTCTAATCATATGTGCTTTCTGAGAAACCTGGGTACAAGTAGGCTCTCTGTTTCTCTCTTGGCTATTTTTAAGCTCTGCCATTATAAAATGTTCTGGTCTTGGATTTCACCTAGGCTACTACTACTACTACTACTACTCTGCCAGTCTTATTTACAGTGGTGTGGTCATGATGTTTGTGGTGTGATCCATATTTTTGCCACCTTTTCTAAATCCTACAAGTAGGCCATAATGCTGGCTTTTCTACACCACACTGATGGAGGACAAGAGGATGTCCAACACAAACTGTGCAGCAACAGAGGAGCTTCTGTCTTTAATTTTACATTTAACAAGGTGGACCAGCTAGGTAGGTGTGTCTAATAGAGTGGACAGTGATTGACACAGTGCAGCACTGCTGTGTCCGATTCCCTCATATCAGCGCAACACACACTGGCAATGTCACTGCAGTGCTGAGAATGATCCACCATCCACATAAACCCTGCTCAAGTATTAAGAAACTTACTTATTGTTTCTTCTCAAAACCAGAGTATTAAAGAGTTCATCCTGAGAAACTGACTCTACTGTCCAGGGAAGGCTTTCTAGATTTACTTTGATTGTATTTAGCAACAATAACATTAATGAATCAGGATGGTCAATGAGCTCATGTGCAAAAGCACTACTCAAATTGGTTCTGGAGGCAGCCCTACCTCTGAGGCAGGACAAATGCAATTGGTTTATAGAATAAGCAATTAAAATAACCAGTAGGTGTTGGTTTAGAATCTGATCCTCAGCTTTATATGTGGATGCATTGTTTTTAAGAAATTCTTTCATATGATGGTTCTCACAAAACTGCCTGGAAAATGAACTAGTTGGCTTCTATGGCAGCATTTCACAGCTTCTGTCCAATCTTTTCTTTATTGCATGCAAGCACGGAGAGTACCATGACACTTTCATATGACATTGTCACACTAAAAGGCATGTCTTCGATTCCATTTTATAAACACAGCTTTAGTGCATAAAATAATGTCACTCTTGTTCAGTATCCAAGTTAGATTTTTGACCATTTTCCTGCACAACTTTACATGGCTTGCTAGTTATTAAGCAAGCAACCAAAGAAAATGCTGCTTTAGAAACTAGCTGGATAGTTCCATGTAGTTCTCTGAGAAACCAACACTATATAAAAATATTTTTTTAATCTCAAAGTCAGTCACACCTTTCATTCACATTTAAGGCTCTGAACACCAGAAACACATTTCTAAGGATCAAACTACTGGTTATTTTAATTGGTTATTTATTGAAACCAATCATATTTGTTCTGTCTCAGAGGTAGAGCTGCACTCAGAACCATTTTGAATAGTGCTTTTGCACGAGAGGCTGATTATTATCACCCTACCTCACCCTCAAATCCCAACTCATTGGATGAAGTATTGGACGAAGTACCATCATTCAAGAGAACACAGTTGCTCCACAGCATAATGCTGGGGGGCGTTATATGCCTGACATAATGGCATGGTGTCAATAGGTTCATCGTAGCTGTATCTACTCCAGAGAATCTCAAGTCCTATTGGCATTACTTCTCTACAGGGACTAAAGAAGCTGTGAGCATTGTTTTGGCACATATGTGTCAGCAATGGGGGCAACTTGTGTCTAGGATAGAAGAGAATACAGGACAGGGAAGAACAGAAACAAGTCAAATTCAGTCTTTAGTCTTAATTTTGTTAATATTTAATGTTTTTGATTGGGATTTGAAATCACTGTAAAAGATAAGATTATAATATTTAAAAGATAATGATAACTAATAACAAGTGTTAACAAACTGCATAAGAAGAAGTATGAATTAGATCATAATAATTAGTAGGTTCAGTAGGGAAGCTATTATACAGACTTTGGGACTTTGTATTTTTTTTTTTTTTTTTTTTTTTTTTGCTGTATGTGGCAACCCTGTTGTCAGTTGTTCACCAGCAAGCAAACTTGAGCATGCAGTGGTGGAAATGAAGTAAACATGGACATAAGAAAGGTTTTGAAGAAAAGTTCACGGCCATCATCAACAGAAAGTTTTCAGTTTTCAGGCAGCAATATGTAGCACTGGTGAACAACAGAAAGATGGGCCTTGTGAGATTTGTGTCTGACTCTTAAATCCACTTAAAGTGGTTTTCTGACCCATTAAAATAGGAGAAATGCCAGACCTGTGTCTTTTTAGATGTTTTAAGAAAATGTCAATTTGAGAAACAGTGAACAACATTTCACAGATTTATTTTTATTGATTATATTTGACAATAAGTTAAAAGCTTATTGTGCTGATACAAAGTTAAGCATGTTCATATTATGTAAAATATGAGGCAAATATAAAATATAAATAATCATTTTTATAACTTGGTTTTCCACAACCCAGCTCTGCTCCAACAAATTATAACCAAAGGAGGTGTTAAGAGGGTTATGCCAAATGTGTACCTTTCCAATATTATTTAAATCAATGTTTCCCTGTTTATTGGGGCAGAAATGATAAAATAGTCAGCAATTATTGTGTTTTGCACTTAGAAATGTACATATTTGTTTAGGAATTGTGTTGAAAAAGAGGATGAGTTCAGATTGCAGCTGTAAATGGTCAGATACATCTTCAGAAGCAGCATGGTTCTGGACATTTGGACAAATCCTCAGCTCTTTAAAATCACTGCCCAAAGCCATGTAACTGTCCGCAAAGTGCGGATCTCGGTTTCCCCGAGTTGCTGAACGCTGCTGTGAGGTGTGTATTTGACGGAGTGTGTTTTATTTGTGTATGTTCTTCAGTAAACAGACCCTCGCGGATGAGTGCAGCTTATTGTAGTGTACAGAGTTGAGTCTGTGCTCAGTAAATAAAGACTCAGAAAGACTCAGTAGTGTTACGTAGCTGTGCTGCGGGCGGTCACGGGTTGGGTCCCCGCCTCTGATCCTGCCTGTGTGGTCACTCCGGGCTGTTCTTTCTCCTGCTCGGAGGGGAGATGACCACAGCAGAGTGACCATCGGGCAGAGGGCAAAGCCACTTCATGTCGAAAGCAGATGCCGTCTTCATGCTAAGGTGAGGGGAGAGAGCGAACGGACGGAGCGAGCCGCGGGTATGAAGGGGTTTATGAACGGGAGGTAGGACTGATTCTAACTGACCTGCAGCCACTGATGACTGACCTGTCTGTTCTCGCATGTTTGGAGCTCTGAGGGGTGTTAAACATGACGCTGTGTGCTGTGAATGGTTCAGACAGAGCTGTATAATAATAATAATAATAATAATAATAATAATAATAATAATAATAATAATAATAATAATACAGATGTTAACAACAACAATTATTATTATTATTATTATTATTACAATGTTGGTATTATTATTATTACAATGTTGGTATTATTATTATTATCGTCGGTATTATTATTATCATCGGTATTATTATTATTATTATTATTAATAATAATAATAATAATAATTATTATTATTATTATTATTATTATTATCGGTAACAGCGGCTGTTGTGCGAACAGGTGCTGCTCTGTGCTGTTTCTATGGAGACCAGTGTGCCTCACACCTGCTGCACGTGCTGGACAGCGGCGGACTTCAGGACTGTAATCCAGCCTGAAGCAGATTAGCAGCGTTGCAAGGCTCGGGTCCTTGTTGAGCCTTTGTTCTCAGGGTTCTGCTCAAGCCACACAAAGTTGGACCAAATGAATCGAGGGTTTGTTTTGTTGAAATGGTTAAAAACAAGAACTGTGTATCTTCAGAGTGTTTCCCCTTAAAAAGAGGGTTCTTCAAGGGTTCTTCACTATAGAGCCATCAACACTCAAAGAACTCTTTGTGTGGACAAATGTTAATTTGCATTGTCATAAGTTACTGATGCTGCTACTGGAACCATAATTTCCCTCAAGGAACCCTCCCAAGGGATCAATAAAGTTCTATTCTATTTCTAGTTTCTTTAGATTGATGTGTTCTTTAGACAGTATGCTGGATTCTATATGGTACCAACAAGTGTGACATTGTAAAAGTAGTGCCTGCTTAAAAATGAGGGTTTTTCAAGGGTTCTTCAATAAAGAAAATGCTTCTATACACTGGAGATCCTTTCCTGAATAATCTTGTAAAGATTACAGAATGCACTGTATAAGGTTCCATATACAGCCTTTTTAAAAAGGGTTCTATATGGCACCAAAAAAGGGTTATACTATTGTTACAATGTCAAACTTGAAAAACCCTTTTTGTTACCATATAGAACCTCTGTCCAAAAGGTTCTACATAGAGCCCTCTACACACTTTTTCCATCAATCTGAAGAACCCTTTCGGTTCTTTGAGTGTTCATGAGCCATTTTCTTTACTGAAGAATCCTCATTTTTAAGTATGTAGAACCATGAACACCCAAAAAACCCTTTGCATGAATAAAATGTTATTTGCATTGTGAAAAGGTTCTTACTATTGATGGAGAATGTGCTGTAGAGGATGTACAGGAAGGGTTCTTCTATTACATTTATATTTACATTTGTGGCATTTAGCAGATTCCCTTATCCAGAGTGACTTACAAAAGTGCTTTGCTGTTCACTCAGAATATCCTTAGCTAGTAGACAAGGCAAGAATCTAGAGATTCCTCACACTTAGATCCTGTTGAATTATTACAATTACTATTATTACAAGTTTGACATGGTAACAACAGTAGAACCCTGGTGCCATATAGAGCCCTTTCCAAAAAGGTTCTGTATAAAATCCTTTACAAAACCCTTTCAAGAAGCATATAACCCTTTAATCATGCAAATGGTTTTTTGAGTATTCATGGTTCTATAAAGAACAATTTTCTTTACTGAAGAACCCATGGTTTGCAGCACACAGAAACCTAAAGTGGAAGTGCTACCATATTGTACCATATTGTATGATAACGGCTATGTTCACATTGTAGGACTGTTGCAGAATTCATTATGTATCTTGCAGATTGTCCTTGGGCTAAACCTGCAAAGATAGCAAGCACATAGCCTGACCTGGCTATGTTGGCAGTTGTTTTAAATGTTCTCCACTAGTAAATGATTTTTAGGACAGTGGAATGGCTGATTTCTAATTGTTTTCAGATCTTCTAAGGTTCATATGCATCTACAACCTTCTTTTTGAAAGCCTCAAAGAGCTCTTTAAGTGTTGTCACAGTGATCCCACAATCAAGAGCAAACCAAACTAATTTCTGGGGTTTAAATGAGGCAGCGTCCTCCAGACACATAAATGAACTTATGAAATGAAGTACAATTATGTAATTTATGACTCAATATATACAATTATAACATGTTCACATAAGCTCAGAGAGAGAGAGAGAGAGAGAGAGGGGAGGGGGGGGGGAGAGAGAGAGCACATTTGGGCATCTTACCTCCATTAAACTAAAGCTTATCAAAACTTAATACTAATGGACTAAATGTAAAACCACTGAATGGCATCTATTAATATGGCCATGTCAGCAGTGTCTTGTTTTTCAACTTAGATGACCATGAAAAGTTCAACTTTGGTGGCTCCAACATCTAAAAGACATGCACAAGTTTTAATCTCATATCACTGCGTCCTTCTCTGGGAATATTTAGTCTCCATACATCAGAAAATCTTTAAGTATCTTCAAGAATGAATGAGAAGAAATAAATGGGTGGAAAAGGTCTTATGTCTGACTTTACGTGTAGAAGAGTTGTGTGTACTCCACTCTGAGAACAGGTTACAAAGCTGTCACCCAGGTAATCTGGGAACTGTCCTGTAGTTCATACACGTGCAGTACAGTTCAGTTCTTGATTTCTGCCCAAAACAGCAAAAGTGATAACAGCCTTCAGCAGAACATCATGGTCCCTTTAAAAAGCATAAACACCATTCTACAAAACATCTCCAAGGCCCGAACATAGCTAAAGATATAACATATTAAAGACACATTATTAAGATAAAATAATGGAGGCTGCACCTTTGTAGGTTTCCAAAAAAAAAAAAAAAAACATTGAGAAGCAACACATGTGGCTGCAGGATATCCACCTCATATTGCTGAGCTGTTAGTGTCTCTTGTATCACTGCTAGGGTTGACTAATTGTCATATGGGATAGCTCTGCAGACCATTTATTTATTTATTTATTTATTTATTTAAGGCATTTAGCAGATGCTCTTATCCACTTACAAGGTTATTCATTTTACAGAGGAGGGTCAGAGTAGTGTTAGGAGTCTTGCCCAAGACTCTTATTGTTGTAGCACAGCATAGTTGTCCAGACTGGGAATCGAACCCCAGTCTCCCACATGGTGTGGTGGTTCACTGGTGGTTTTATCTGTTGCGTCACACCACACAAACCATCACACCATGCAGTGGGTTACGCCACAGCAAAGGCAGAATTGAAGCTCTGAGCACAAATATTCCATACCCAAACCTGACCATCATCAGATGCCAAACAGAGCCTTTATATAGGGCAGAGAGGGAAGCACTTATATACCTTCATGTGCCAAGACCCAGTGTCTAATCAGATAACACCTGTAATCATTTACAATTTTTTTGTCACAATATAGGTTGTCTCAGATTTCCCCATTCATCAGCAAAGGCCTGTTAAAGTGTAACAATGTCTAAAGGCAACCTGGCTTTCTTAATTTGCTATTACCATTTCCTCTTTTGTTCTCATCTATGCAGACAGAAGCTGGAACAGAAGCCACTCCTGTTGGCAGAATGACAGAGGGTGTGGAGGGTCCTCAGAGCCAGAGGGCAACTCTGAGCAACAGGTCCAATGCTCACCAGGCAAGAGCCAGTCCTAATGCTAGCCAGTGTTCAGATACTTGGCCAGGACTGGCTCACAAGGGGAGCTGTGAACCTGAGGAGCAGGATAACCAGGAGGAAGAGTGCTTTAGTCTGCCTGAGGACATGCAGGATCCTGCTGAAAGAACATTAGAAAGGCACAGTGGACATTTGGCTCCAGACGGAGGCTGGGGCTGGGTGGTGGTGGCAGCCACTGTGCTGGTCCTGGCACTGACACTGGCCTTCCCCTCCTGCATTGGTATCTTCTACACAGATCTGCAGAATGAGTTCCAGGCGAGCAACACTGAGACATCCTGGGTTCCAGCCATCATGACAGCGGTGCTACATGCAGGAGGTAAGAAGGGCTCTGGGCTGAGAAGTATACAGATGTGAAAGTTGTAAATTAAAATGGAATCTTTATGATAGCAGGTGTTGTATTGGTCCTGATGGGCTAGAGACCTATGACTTGACTCAGACTCATGGCCCAGAGATTTGAGAACTAATTCAGACTTTCACCTCAGAGATTTAAGATTTGATTCAGCCCAGAGATTTAAAACTTCAGACCCACACTCTAGACATTGGAGACTCAATTCACATTGACACCAAAGAGATTTAAGAATTGATTCATTTGAGACTCAATTAGGACTTGCACTATAGAGACTGTAAAATGATGCAGAATTGCAACCCAGAGATTTTAAACTTGATTCAGACTCACACTCCAGATATTGGAGACTCAATACAGAATTTCACCAAAGACATTATATAATCGATTCAGACTCGCACTCCAGAGATATGAAACTCAGTTTGGACTTGCAGCATAAAGACTTGAGACTTGGTTCAGATTGCAGCCCAGAGATTTGAAGCTTGATTTACATTCCCACCCTAGAGATTTTAGACTTTCTTCAGCCCCAGACTCTACTGAGCAGAATTGGCTTTCCTACAAGCATCTTAGTACAAATATGACTCTTAAAGGGTCAATCCAGCATCATACTAATCTTTCTACCATTCTTTTGGGAAACTGAACTTTCCTCATGATAAACAGAATAGATACAACCTCAATTCCTCTACACCCTTATCCATGCTCCCCTCATGTTTGTTGTACTTCACTTGCACAGTGGGAAGAACAAAATAGTTAGAAAAGGTTCTTTAGAGGTAAGGATAGTTTACTCATTACTTGTGTGCTAAGGTGTATATATGCTTTCCAGTCTCCTTTTGCCCTTTAGGAAAGCATCAAGTTCCCTCTGACAACAATGAGCCAGACAGGAGGTGGTCTAACTGCCTTTAAGATCCATTGTTCTATTGCAAGAAAGTGTATTTATCTTTCCACTACTTCTCAGCACTCTCCTGGAAAGAGCAAAGCAAAAGGTAAAACAAAAGCGATCCTTGAAATTACAGCAGCTTGTTTTGAACAGGGGTAACGTTCACTTGACATAGAGATCATGAGCAGCTTGAGACAATTAGGAATAGGGCTGTGTGATTTGGATGGAATGCTGAATAACTGGTGTGTTGTATTAAATTACGGTTGTTGATTGTATGGATATTATTTTGTAGCATTTTGTCATTTATTTTGCTGCCATAACTTACTTGTCATGAATATTATTTTCCTTAATGATTACTATGGGAATACGAACAAGTTCCAGGTTTAGCTTGCATAGAACACTAAGAGATAAGTACTCAAAAAAAATTGGTACTCTTTTTTTCCCACATCAAAGATCCTTTGTCATTTTTAAAGAGCTGTTCATTAATCTGATTGCCCATCCTCTACTTTGATTTGAGGGATAAGGATTTTTCTCTTTTTTTGTTTTAATCTGGGCAGTCTGTATAAACCTGAAGAGAAGGCTTGTGCAACCTTCTCTTTGGTGAGCATGAAAAAGAATTTTCCTCAATTGTCTCTCTTCAAGCGTTCCAATCCAGTGGTAATGGTCATTCACTGATTTTACCCAGCAAATCTCCATATGTGTGGCAGTTCTCAAAAGGATCATCTGAAATTCAAATACTTCTATTGTCATCCAGCATTAAAAACATCTATTGTCATTTGTCAGTGTTTGGGTGTTTGGGTGTACTTTGCATTGTCTATGTCCATTTTTATCAATGTTGTTATTACAATAGCAATGTTTCTCTTGCTAGGTCCTGTATGCAGTGCCCTTGTGGAGTGCTATGGTTGCCGCGCAACAATAATGGTGGGTGGGATTCTGAGTGGACTAGGAATGGTGGCCAGCTCCTTTGCTCAGACCATGGTGGATCTCTACATTGGTGCTGGAATCATCACAGGTCATTCTAGTTCACTGTACACTTGTATTTGTCATACCTAAGACCTTTTCCATTTGCCATAGTTTCAACCAGTGGTCTGGGTAGAACTGGTTCCACTGGACTTTTTTTTTTTTTTTTTAATAAAAAATTCTCCCTATTTTGAAAGTTCCAATTACCCAAACCTATTAGGACTCTCCACGTACACATACAATGCTCCTGACATGAGGAAGAAGACAAATACATGCTTCCTCTGATACATGTCAAGCCAGCCACCACCTCCTTTTGAACTGCCATGATTGGCAGCCAACGCACATGGAGGAAAGAGCACAGTCCCCTGCCACCCACCCAACATGAACGCAGGGTATAGGTTTAAACTACACAAGAGCCAAAATACAAAGTAAACACAATATAAATAACAAACCAAATATAAGCATGAAAAAACAGACAGAGTTTGTTGAAGAAATAAATTATTAGACCAGGAGACAAAGACAGAAAGGGTCCAAACATAAAAAAATAATTTTTGGCCCATTGAAATGCACAGTTCTAGAAACCGCCAGAATAAGCTGTTATTAGTAAATGGCTACACCTTTACATCATCTAACAAAAAGAAAGTGCCACCATCTTGTGTATCAAAGCAGTAGTTGTTCAAATTTCAAGCCTTTGCTGCATATATCAGATAGAAATATATATACTTAACTGACATAAATATTTAATCACAAATATCCATAATGTAAATCTAAATATTTCTAATGTAATATAATCTAATGTAGATGTGATTTCCTTATGAAATTAATTATGAACTTTCTCCACAGGACTGGGATTTTGCTTGTGCTTCCAGCCATCTGTCACAATGGTGGGCCACTACTTTATACGCCGCCGTGCCTTCGCAAATGCTCTTTCCTCCACAGGCACAGCGCTGGGTCTGAGCACTTTGCCCCTGCTGGCCAACTTCCTGCTAGGCCGCTTTGGCTGGCGGGGTAGCTTCTTGGTGCTGGGTGGGGTCCTGTTGAACTGCTGTGTCTGTGGAGCAGTGATGAGGCCCCTAGCAGTGACACTAAAGGCAAATGCAATACCAGTTCAGCAGCCTTCCCAAGCCAATGGTCTGTATATTCAGCGAGTGGGGCTGAAGGGCCGGCTGCAGAGTGGCATCTCTGGAATCATGCCCTTCCTGCGCAGGCATATTGCTTTGGACCTGATGCGCACCCATCCTCGCTTCCGTGCCTATGCCCTGGGTGTAACGTTGATGATGCTGGGCTTTGTTGTACCACTGGTTTACTTGGTGCCCTATGCCACTGCTCATGGTATGGAGCAGGACCGTGCTGCCCTGCTGATGTCCATCCTTGGTTTGGTTAACATCTCAGTCAGGCCAGTAGCAGCATTGGTTTTCGGACTGCCACGCTTCCGGGGCAGCCGCCACTTTGTGTACCTGTTTGCAAGCGCCCTCCTACTCAACGGGCTAAGCAACTGTATGTGCGGTGCAGGCACAAGCTTCCACATTCTTCTGGCCTATGTCCTGACATTCGGTGCCTCCATGAGCATTGTGGGCTCACTGCTTTTCACAGTGCTAATGGAGACAGTGGAGATGAGCCGCTTCCCATCTGCCCTGGGGCTCATCAGTGTCATGGAGAGTGTCACACTCCTGCTGGGACCACCACTGGCAGGTAAGGCTCACCTACTCTGTCTGTGTGTGCATGATTGTGGGTACTGTTAAAGCATTGGTGTGACCATTAAACAAAAGAAATGTATTTTCGTTTTTCCATGTACAAATTAGAATCTTCCAGGAGAAGGGAAAACCCTTTCAATGGAAATTAATGTAAAAATATTTTATTATGAAGCATATGTCATGTAAGACCATGTATTTCATGCTGTTATGAGGAAAACATGCCATACTTCCCAAGTCAAGTCTAGCTGGATGGACTCTTTTTGTGCTTCTTAAAGCAGGTAGCAAGAAGTCACAAGTAAAAAGGAATCTGTGCTGTGCTCTGTGTGTGTGTGTGTGTCCTCTCAGGTTACCACTGCCATGGCAACTCAAATGTCAGTCAGCTGGGAAGGCCATTTCTCAGTGGTCTGGCACTAATCACACTGCAGATCTCCCTGACCACTATTAGATTAATATTTGAGCACTGGATGGGTTTATCTGATGCTAAATGGCATTGTTGCTGCTGTCTTGCAGGAGTACTGGTGGACTGCACTGGCCATTACAGTTACATATTCTTCGCATGCTGTGCATCTGTCTCTACTGCTGCTCTATTCATCATGGTGTCTTTCTACTGGTTGGACCGACAGAGTAATATGGAGAAGAAGAAGCCATTCTGTCTTGGAGAGACTGACAGACTAAGGCCCAGGATCAACCTTGCCGCTGATGGTGAAAGTTGTCAAGTGCCTTTAAAGAAAATGACAAACCAAAATGCTGACACTGTCACTGATGTTTGAATCCTACATAGAGATAAGGGCCAGAGTCTAGGGGCCAGTTGTAACAAATATACCTTAGTTCAACTAATGTCTAGTTATGCTCTTTATCTATGTGTTTACAAAATGATTGTTTACACGATAAATCAGAATAAATCGAAACATTGCTGCTTAGACTACAGAAGCATTTAGTAGCAGTTAAGCATTAATTAACTTAAAGTTAGTTTGTGTGGGGTGGCCATCTTTGTTCTGAAATGAGCTGGGTATATTTACAACACTGTTGATCTCCTTAGCTGGTTAGTTATACTCAATGTTTAAGTCACAATTAATGTTATTGTTTCGAAATATAAATTCATAACATATCTCACATGTTGAATTGCCTTAATAACCTGTTATCAGGGATCATTTCCTCATTGCACACACCTCCGGTCAGGAAGAGTATTTTAGTTACTTGAAATTAGCTACAAACTCCATTCTCCACGAGATCATAACTGGTCTACAGTAATTTAGTTTGTCTGTGCTCTGTCTTTTGTTAGTGGCCAAAGATTCTTGTCAGCATGATTTGTTTACAACCACAAAATTTCCTATAACCCTACTGAAGAACTCAGCACAAGACCAGCTTCTGCTTCAGATGGTTCAAGCTGGTCTTTGATGGTGAAGGTAGTTATAAAGCTGGTCAACTGGGCTAAAACATGCCATGTTCGGGTAAACTAACTGGTTGGCCAGCTCTTGACCAGGGCCCAGTTTCCCAAATGCATCTTAAGTGTTAACAGGGAGAAAGAGTGCTCACTGTGATGCTCACTCAACCACCTAACAATCATCTTAGTACTGAGGACACTTTTGGGGAACCCACCTGTGCATGCTGTATGTAGCATTAGATTTTAGTCATACTGGTCAACCAGCTGGTGATACTGATGCTGGTTGACCATCTTGGTCATGCTAGTCAACCAGTTTGGTCTAGTCATGCTGGTCGTACTGGTCAACCATCTTGGTCATGCTGGTCATGACCATACTCTGATCAAGACCTGGTCACTCAGCTTAATCAGCTTTACCAGCTGGATTTCCTTTAGCGAATTTAGTATCTCCTTTCAGAAACCTAAAAATAAGGTACCAAAAATATGTAAACATGCGTAAAATAAAATAAATCCTTTATTTATCACTTACAGTGTCTGTACAGTAATATAGTATGAAAAGATTACACTTGTGTTTGAGGCCATAGAATGTGTTAAATAGGCCTCTATGCTGGTGAAGAGCTAACCATGTTGTGGTAAACCAGCTGGTTAACCAGCATTGTGTATGTTGCATTAGATATTAGTCCTGCTTTGTCTTTCTGGTCAGCTTGGTGGTACTGATCAACTGGCCAACCACTTTGGTCTTGCTTGTCATTCTGGCTGACAAGCTTGGTCTTGCCAGTCATGCTGGTCAATTAGCTTAGTGATGCTGGTCATGGTGGTCAACCATGTTATGACCATACTCTATGCTGGTCAAGAGTTAAGCTGGTCAATCAGTTTAATGAGCTTGAACAGCACAAATTTAGTATCTCCTTTCAAAAAACCCCAAAATAAGGTTTCACACAATACTAAAAATATGTAAACATACTTAAAAATAAAAGTAATTGTTTATTTGTCACTTACAGTGTATGTACAGTAATATATTATCAAAAGATTACACTTGTGTTTGAGGAGATAGAATACGTTAATCAGGCCCGTAGCAATTAATACTGTATTTAGTTTCCATTAATGTAAAAATCAGAAGTGCAAAAACACCTTGTACTTTATTATAATGTAATAAAACCCAGTAAGTTTATTTTATTTTATCATTACAAGACCATTTTATTACTTTAAGTTAAGTAAATAATTAATTTGTATTTTTATATTGTTGGGGAATTATTGCCATATTAAGTGCTAAATTGCCTATGGGTGTAGCTCATTTTAATTGAATACCGTGTTATACGTGTTTCTAAATGGTAACATTATAAATAAGCATTGGAGGACTTTAAGTAACAACAACATCTGTTAAATCTGGTACCTTAATGCATGGTACAGTAAGATGTCATTAAGCAGATGTTAAGCCGGACAGAATTGGTTTAGAGAGTATATCTGTATAATGCTGTAGTTTTGTGGCACATATCAATGTCTCACATCTTTACTCTGCATCCCTTTTCATTGTCTTTCCTTTTAGCCCTCTAGTGCCCTCATGTGGTTTTGGGTTCCATTTCCCAGACAATCAGATCAGCGATGAATGTTAGTTTGCACATGGACAATGTTGAGTGTTGACTGCTCTCTCCAAAAATGCAGCAGATCAGGGTTTCATTTTCTAAGTTTGTACGCTTTACCACACAACACACAAAAAGGAATGGCTACTGCTCACTGTGTTACAGAATCATGTGATTGCTCTGGACTTGAAGGAATACTAGGAATACTGGAGATTAGTTAGCAGAACCACCCAAGACCAGTTCTGATATAGAGTCCGTACCAGTATGACCAATATGTTTACTCTGGTGATTTCTGAACACCATTATGTTCGAGTACTGTGATACCATAGGGTAGCCTTGTGCAATAAACTAGCTGCATTAAGATTTTGTTCTAGATATATTTTATTTTAGTTGTATTGATTTAAGAACACCCTTAAAGCCTTGATGGATTTTGGAGACACTGCTTCTACAAATCAATTACGTATGTATAAATATTTTTGCAAATGTAACTTTGTATTCAAATAAATACACTCACGTTCATTTCTGTTGTGAATTTCTCATGATTTATGGTGCCACTCGCTCAGACACACCACTCCCAGAAAGTGCTTTAAAGGTTCTATAGAACTGTAAACGTTATGTGGGAATAGTTGAATAATGCATCCAAGGAACTTACACAGCATTTCAGAAAAAGAACACCATACTGGCACTCAAACGTGGTGGTAGTGTGATGGTTGGGGGCTGCTTTGCTGCTTCAGGACCTGGATGACTTGCTGTAATTGATGTAACCATGAATTCTGCTATCTACCAGAACATCCTGAAGCAGAATGTCCAGCCATCAGTTTGTAACCTCAAGTGTCAGCTCAAGTGTAACAGGACAATGACCTGAAGCACACCAGCAAGTCCACCTTTGAATGGCTAAAAAACACAAGTGGCTGAGATCATCCAGAATCTGCTAGTTGTAGGAAAACTAATAGTTTATGACCTCAGCTTTGTGACCATGGCTGTCCTGTGTCAGTTCCACAGAAGGGGAGCTAAACAAAAGCATGCGACTGAGCAAAAGCCAGGACGTTTTATTTAGAAAGCAACGCACACAGAGGACACTGAGCGGATACTAACATAATCTGGTATCTCGCTGGAATAATTACAAAATATAGTTAGCATGTTCTTGATAAATACTGATATAAACACTGAGTGGCTCCTGTGGTGGCTCATAATATTTTCACAAGTCCACCAATAATAACAGGATTGTAAATGGGTTTATATAATGCATGTGAGTATTTTGGACCCAAGCAGAGCTTAAACAAATAAACAGGGATGAGGTCCTTCCACAAGTGGAGGAGTTTAAGTATCTAGGGGTCTTGTTCACGAATGAGGGACAACTGGAGCGGGAGATCGACAGGCGGATTGGTGCTGCGTCTGCAGTGATGCGGACACTGTACCGAAGCTCTCCGCAGAGATCCGAGAGGGACTCAGAGTAGAGCCGATGCTCCTCCATGTCGAGAGGAGCCAGTTGAGGTGGCTC
Source organism: Acestrorhynchus altus (assembly GCA_034509495.1). NCBI lineage: Eukaryota > Metazoa > Chordata > Actinopteri > Characiformes > Acestrorhynchidae > Acestrorhynchus > Acestrorhynchus altus. Next base: position 15,284,280 of record CM067520.1, read on the forward strand.
GGGCATCTACTGAGGATGCCTCCTGGACGCCTCCCTGGTGAGGTGTACCGGGCACGTCCCACCGGGAGAAGACCCAGAGGAAGACCCAGGACACGCTGGAGAGACTATGTTTCTCGGCTGGCCTGGGAACGCCCTGGGGTTCCCCCGGAAGAGCTGGACCAAGTGGCTGGGGAGAGGGACGTCTGGGTCTCCCTGCGACCCCGGATAAGCGGCAGAAAATGGATGGATGGATGGATGTCTGTTGTGTTATGATTTCCTATCATATTAAAAGTCCAGGAGGTAGTTGTTCACATTTTAGGTACATTAAACTCAATAATTGTGTTTGGGCAAGTGATGCCCATGCAGTTAAACATGTGCCTTAGACTTAAATGTGAACGTCCAAAAGTGGGTGCACCACAAAGCCACATTCTCTCTACCAGTATCCTACATTTCAAAATAGAATTCAGTGCATTGATAAAATGTTGATTTGATTAGGTTTTGTTGTAATTTTATGTTTTTCTTTTACTTAGCATGCTAATGTTGGTCACTTGATGTATTACTTGATAATATTGTCATTAATTATCCATCATTTATATACGGATCATCATGTAACCATTATATGTAATTCATGTACTTTTTATACATTTTATGAATCATGAGGCATTATTGAAATCATGAATTCTTGATTAGACTGATAATCACTACTCTAATTAATATTCACTGTGGTATAATCATGACTCACGAGTATGTACTCATCCTATAATGAAGATTGTTAATCAGCACTTACACTTTGTACTTTTATATAGTCATCGTGTGAAGCATGTATTCTATATGTATTCAGTTCACTATTGATTACTTTACTGTAGTATTCACTTTATGATCACATTATGAGGATACACATATTTGTCTGCCCTCAGTAAGATGTGTTGGACTCAGCATGACCACTGCAATTAGAATGAACTGTACTAAGCTATGGGTTCATGGTAAAGGACATCTTCTTCTTGTCAGACATGGTTGTTATCAGCAGGAAACGAACCTCATGTTGACAGGAACAAGGCCATGGAGGAACTGAGGTGGTCTAGCGATGGAAAACAACAGAGTAAATTTTGTGAATGACAAATGAACTTAAGGATGTTACCATAAATGGTGAGGTAAACAGGAAAATAACTGCTTTATTCTCTTAGTCATACCTTACCAATAGGTTTACGTCATTTTAGGTATAAAGGATGGAGTCAGACGCAAATCTTTGAAGAACTGGGGCATTTATGGCTGATACTTTGTATTGAAGCTGTAGGGGTTCTTCCACCAGGATCCTGGTACAGAATAAACACTCAATTGTTTTTATCCTCTCTAAGTCTACCTGACTCCTTCTTATCAAATGAACACGCCGGAAAAAAGGGTACCCATTGGGTATGGTACATTATTTTTTTCTTCAGTTTCGTGAATTCATTTATTCATTTCAATGACACAGCAGAACCAAATAAGCTTAGAACCTGTCCCAGATAGATAACACACGTAGGCGAAATATCAGTATAACAGAAAAAGCGAGGAACCGTGTTCTGTTATTCTGATGTTTTGCCGATGTATGTGCTCTATCTGGGACAGTTTCTAGACTTATTTGATTGTGCCGTGTCACTGAAATGAATACACAAATTCACAACCATAATCAAATCAACGAAAATCAATTCCGTTAAAAGATTTATTGAAACCAAATTATTTAGATTCAGTTTTTGTTTTGCTACGCTGAGGACACAAACAGCAGCTGGCATTTTCCACAGTTCAGTATATGATTTAGTGTTAGGCTATTATTATTCAAAGTTGGGATAAGCTGGTGAAGATGTCATTTGGACACTGGCTTCCTCAAGGCCAAATTAGCTCACGATGGAGAGCTACTGGAACAATTCTGACAACTGAGAGATGAGATGAGGAAAGTTGGTAGTATTGGTAAGACTGTACATACAGTATTTCATGTCAATCAATCAAAGTTTATTTACATAGCGCTTTTTACAACAAAGGAGCTGTCACAAAGCAGCTTACTGTCCTTCATGTCCTTTGATATGAATAAAACTATCCAATAAATAAATGCAATGAAATGTTACATGAATGGTGTAAGACAGGGTTTCTCAACCACTGGGTCAAGGACCAATGCTGGGCTGTGAAGTACGTTCTAGTTGTCTGCAGGCCCATCTTCAGGAGGAGGCAGTAGTCCAAAGTGTGCTGTTAATGACATTTTAAATCATAAGTTAATCTGAATAAACAATTGTATAAATCAAACTTGAGAGATCAATCTCAAACTATAAACATTGTATAATCATTAATAGAAATGAACAAATAATAAGAATAATATAAATAATAATAATAAAATTAATAATAATAATAATAATAATATTGCACAATAATGCAGGGAAAACATTACTGGTTTGAGACAAAGCAGACAAAAATGTCTGATGCAGACAAAAGCAGGAAGTCATTCACAAGTACAATCCAGACTACAGTGTTACTATGATATCATAAGCAGGCCAGTTGTCAACATGGGGACTGACAAATTGTCCCCTTGAAACTATAAGGTTCTATCTGACATTTTTCCAAAACTGAATCATTTTCATATTCTTATTTTGACAATATCTTTACATTTATGTGAGGTGTTTTTCAACATCATATACATTTTAGATTCTTTCATTAGAAAACAGAAAGTTTCTGTTAATGTCAATGCCACTATAAAGACATTAAGGCTCAATGTCTCAAAACTGCTCAGAATGCAGATGGAACCTTAATTCTGTTGTTAGACAGAATTAAAGAAGTGCGCCTTTTGCAACAAGACATGCAACAAAACACATTTGCTGGACAGTTTTGTAAGCTACATTTGGAACAGATGTTTTCATGGGCACATGCTATTGTTCAGACCCTATTTCTCACATTTGTCAGAGAAATAAAAGGCAAAGGAATGTTGTATTAAAATATGAGTTTTGTTTTCTGTATGGAATTAGTTGGCTGTTTCAGAACCCCTGGTATAAGGCACTACAGCAAATTATTTAAGAGTAAAAAAAAATACATTATAGCCCATGGTTGGACCTTCCCAAGCTGAACTGAATTAGATCTGATCAACAGATTCAAAGAGGTCAGGGTGAGCGCAGTAATTTCTCTATTGCACCACAAGAGGACAGTAGGGTAGTGGTAGAGAGTTAACACCATACTGTGTATAAGCCGGAATGGCTGCTGAAAAGGGTGGGAGTGCAGGTTTCTGCAGGCCTCTACCGTGATTTCGCAGAAGAAAACTCAGTAGAACAGAGCATGTTATCTTTATTTGTGAGCAATAATGTTTTTTTTTCTCTTTACAAATACTGAGAAATCTAAACTGCTGGACTACATACATTTTATTCCCTTTTATAATTTAAGCTCTGAAGTATGTTTAAATCCTGGGTTTTGCTGCTTGCCATCATCAGCCGGCATCTGTGAGAGCAAAATTGGGTATGTTTTCTTGGGGTGGTGTCTGTTAGCGGTTGTATCAAAGCTTTCCTCCGAGCACATTGGTTGCCCAGCAATGCTGACAATGTTGCTGGCAGCAGTTTAAAAAAAGGCAGTGGTTTTCACATGCTGGTTTAGTGTTGGAAGCATATGTGATAACTGGAAAGTTAAATGCAGTTTATATTTCTGCCAGTTTTAGACACAATTTCAGTTTCATTTAAATAAAAAATTACTTTTTCATGTTATGTATCCTCAGGTTCTATTAAACTGGTGTAAAAGTGGGATGGTTCTCTAAAAAACACCAAAGTCCTTATAAGCCCAAACGGAAGCAGTTAAAGAATGTTTTTTGGTGGTAAAGGCTTTAGAACTATAAACTGCATTCAGAAATGGAGAGACAGCTGAGTCTATGCTTTTGATGCTGAGTCAACACTATAAATCAAGCCCACCTGCTGGTTACAGCCCACCCTTACTGCACATTTAGAGACGTGCTATTCATATTAGAGATTGTATGAGAACTCTTTGGATTTACATCTATGTTGGCATCAGTAAAGTGTTTTTATAGTATCCTCAATTACCATCATCTTTCAATTACCAAATTATATCAATGCTGCAAGCAAAACAGAGCACCATTCACACTACTCAGTTTTATACTTTATTTGCACATATTGGACAACCATTTTATAATTATGATATGACTTGTAAACCATGTACAATTTGTAAAACTCAGTCCTCATCTGAAAACATGCCATAAAGAATCTGAAATAAATTAAATGAGCTGTAAGGCCCAATGTTTGTATGTACAAATTTCCTGGGCAAAAACTGATAAAGCAAACAAAACCTATATACACATGTGCACAAAGCAAACAGTCAACAGAATGCTCAATAACTTAATATACTGTGTGGAATCAAACACTAAGGGGGCAATAATATAAAGCTAACAAGTGCTCCGAAGTGTGGTGCTTTCAAAGTGCTGGTATACACACTTAAAAACAAGAGGTGCTAAAAATGGTTCTCCAGGCACTGCCAAAGCACATGCTTATAACGTGTGAGCATGAAGCACATTTAAAAGGCTAAAAGAACCTTTCATTTGATCATGTGTCATCTCATGGCTGTTTTTGTAACCAAAAGTGGTTATTCTATGATATTAGACAAAGAATCATTTGTTGCATCTTTATTTTTAGGGGCGTAGATAAGCTGAACTGAATCACGTGAAAAGGAGCACTGTGAGGAATATACAGGCTGACATTCACCTGCAAGACAAGAACATGGGACAGAAATGAGGGTCACACAGCCACTAACAGTTCGTCAACCAATATACTTCAAGTGACAACAGTCACATTGCACCAAAACAATTTACAATTAATCCATAGCGTTGAAACAGAACAGTATCTTTTTCCTCCGACACAATCGCCATTGTAACAAGTGGCTGGACAAGTGTTAAAGGCGTACTACTGTAAATAGTGGTGTTTTGTAGCATACAGTATTTTAAAGGTTGAATCATATCCCTTTGTTGGAACTGTCCAAATCTAATACAATTAACAATGACATACCAGAACCATCCACCCAGTCAGCTGAAGCATCTCCAAGACAGAGTCAAAAGCCTGTTAGTAATTAATAGGGTCAGTTTTGAGAGCAGACAGTCTTTCCATGCTCTAAACTATAACATTCATGGTCAGTCATCCATCCTCTGCATAAAGTAGTCCAATGATGATACTCTGCAGCCTAGTTCCAAACCACATATAGTTAATTCAGTCAATCAGGCTATGGAGCCACATACTATAGGTATCTGATCCTTTCCACACCTGCTTTTCGTGAGTACACACATCAAGTATAATTCTGTTGTAAAACAATCCCTTTTTTTAAACATTTTCTAAATCAATATTTTTTTATTGTGCAACATATTAGGGGAAAAAAAAGGAAAAAAGCAGCGGTCCGTTTGGGCCCTTTGTCTTTTAGTTGGTTTTAAGTAACAAGGAAAAAAGGGCAAAATGTGAGAAGTGCTGAGACCTCTATAGACCTGGGCTCAACAAACACAAATGTGCTACCATTTCTGACATGCAGCTGTCAGACACACACACACGCACGCACACGAGGCACATTGTTTCTGCTTCCCAGCCCCTCTCTCTCTCTCTCTCTCTCTCTCTCTCTCTCTCTCTCTCTCTCTCATACACATTTTCAAATGTCCATTTCGTTTCTTTCCATGGTGTCTGGCGGTTTGTGTGGACACAGCAGATGGATCTCTCACACACTGAGGGGTAGCATGCCAGGAGGAGACACAGCTCGAGGGGATGCCATGGCAGTGAGGGTACCAGGGTCCAGGCCATTCACAGTTCTGCACAGTACATGGCACAATCAATATAATAGGACACTGCTTGCTAGTTGCATGACAAAACAGAAAATAAACAGGGTTCCAGAAATGCCAATGTGAGATTTCATTCTCTCTACAATAACGTGTGACTGCTGAGCATGCTCTTCTATGATATCCAAAAATTAAGCACAATGCTAGAGTGCTGGGCTAATAAGGTAAGAGTCGGACAACTCACGCTTTGTCGAAGTATGTTGTGTGAAGTGAATGAGAGAATTTGGTGGCGTTGCTGTTGATTAGGTTGCCGTTTCCTGTGCTGTAGTTTTTCCTCGCTGCTTGATCCTTGGCAAAGTTCCTACAGGCTGCCAGCTTGGACTCCAGAGCCTGTAAAAGTGCAGAAATGCACACATGCGATTACTCCTGCCCACTGTGAGGACACCTGGCCTCCATGTGCAGCTCTTTGTAAAAAGGAGGCACAATGTGGAATATAAGCAATGTGCATGCTGCAACATTTTTTAAATTATTTAAATCATTAACAAAATTACCCCAACTTTTCGTAGCAGATCACCAACAATATTGAGGGCAGAGATCCTGGCTGATGGGGTGAGCGGAGAGTTTCCACAACCGTTGGTCAATACTAAAGACAGACACAAACACAGTGGATTAACAAACAAATTATTCTCAATTGTAATAAAGGAAAATGGCTTATTTCCTGGGGTTTCTAGAAAACTTTTGTAAGACCTTTATACCTTTTTGACTCATAAAAGGATGTTCTATGGTTTTTCCCACTGGTGTAGCTGGAAGGGACAGGGAGGCCTGAACAGCTGTATCCATTTTGTCCGTGTCTAGGGTTGGAGAGCTGGGTGCAGACATTCTGACATCTGTAGTTCTTTCTCGTACAGCCAGCTCTTGTCTTAAGTCTACAGAACAAAGTTAACCATATCTTTAATACAGAATCATCATTTAGCAGCACTGCAGACAGAAGAGCAGGAGACTGCATTTTACCTCTGGCCTCATCCTTCAGTCTCTGCACTGACACTAGCAAAGACTCCTTCTCATCCAGTTCGCTCTCCAGAAAAGCATTCCTTTCAATGGCCTGGTTCAGCCGCTGCTCAAAGTCCTCCAGAGATGTGATAGTTGCCCTGTGCAAGTCAAGTCAGGCATTTAGAAATTATTAGTTTGAGTCAAATGTTAAAATCTCAGATAAGATGCCTAAAAAAAACATTGATTTATCTTTAGTTCCATTGTCTCCCTGCTTTCTTTAGTAGGGACACAAAAGCACTAAATAAAGCAGGCCTTAAACAGCCCATCATGCTGGGTATGTGTACCTCTTGGCTCTCTCCAAGTCATCATTGGCCTGCTCCAGCTCCCTGACATATTTGTGCAGCTGCTCCTTGATACAACGTGTCTGGCCCAGGTCATCCTCCAGCACAGAAATTTGCTTATAGCTCTGTGCGTACTGCTGCTCCAGTTTCTCCTGCAAAGCCCAGCCAAACACAAGAGAGCCAAATTCAGTGTGTTGGCAGCCACCAGCTATTGTATTAGTATGTACAGTAAGGAGGGGTTAATAGGGATTTGGCATCCCGGTCAAAAGGCCTAAGTCAGTTAACCTGCTTTCTTGCCCTTTTTATATTTTTTTTTTGGGTCCCTTAACCACTTTACTGATTTAGATAACCACGGTGAGACCAGTAACAAGGCAGTACAGGGATTAATTCTGTACCTCTAAAGGAGTTACTACTTGGAAGGATCAGATCAAAGGAACTTGACCTTTAAGGTTTTACTATCAGCTATAACCAAGTTGCGTGTGAAAGTTATATTTTAGCCAAGCTATAAGTTTTCTATTTTCAACTACTTGATCCTGACATCCAATTACAGTGCATGAAAGGATTACCTCTTTTTAGACTGTGTACTCGGCTGGCAGCCAAAATATACTGTTGGTCACTTCTTGTAAAGCTGAGCTCAGAACCATTTCCAACTATTTATTTTATGGGTGAAATAGAAGATAAAGGATCTTAAAGGATTTTGTAATAGAACACACTGATGTGAAGGCAAGGAGCACAAGCAAGTTCATACCTTTAAGTTGTCCACCTCACATTTCAGTCGCTGATTCTCAGCCTGCAGGTCTCGGATGCGGTGCTCTGCCTGGCCCAGCTGAGCCTCCAGCTCGGCTTCGAGCTCACGACTGCCCTCTTGGAACTCCTGCAGCTCCTCCTGAGCATCATGGTAACTGTAGAGCCAAAGCAGACACAGTGAATTCCCTGGAGGCACCACTGAGGCTCAGGCCATCTGGGACTTCATGTATTTAGCACTTTGACTACTACAAGCAAACCTGAACACAGACTGACACAAAAGGAGGGGGACATCGTAATTGTGGTTCTGACAGCTGTTCCTATGGTGAATAATGAATTACAAATTACCTGCAGTCAGAGCCAGACCCATTTGAGAGGAAAGGAGGGAATGCTGATTAGTCACGAGCAATACTCACACTAACCCAAACAAGAGAACCCATTTAGCATTTAGCATTTAGCATGTCAGGTCAACAAACTGGGTCTGAAAAAGTTATGGAAAATGACAGAATGTGAAGTGCTGATACTGTGCTCGGGGGTGGGGGTGGGGGGGTCCTAGTGAGTGGTAGGAAATTACCTAACTAATCTCACTGTATGAGTCATCTGGTCTACACAGAGCCAAGAAGCCAGATATAAAGAAAGGGACTTTATCCACCCTGGCCTTAGCTTATGAACATGATGAGGAGATAACTTGAATCTGCACATTCCTGTCATAACGGAATCGCATAAAAACCTTCCTTAGCAAAAACTTCAACAGGACGTCAACAGGAAATAACACAAGACAAATCCAACACTGCTTTCCTGTTGCAACTTTGGTTCCTCACCAGCCTCAATTACCAATTTAGCAACATGCACTACACCACAGGCTTGAAGTGAAAGAAACAAATATGCTACACCCTAGCTGTTGTGGAAGTAGCAAACAGTACACATTAAATAAACAGCCAGTCATTAGCAGTAAAACTGTGGGCACACTGTATGTTTGTCACATTTGTGAATGTGGTTTTATTTCCCCCCCCCATCAGTTGATGGTTGCTTCCTTCCTCGGCAGGACATTCTTGGGGTTTTTAACACTTCCTGTGTTCCACCAACACTCAGAGGAGACAGACCCTTTGAGGGATTCAGCACATGCTCAAAAGTGTGTTAAAAGTAATTTCGAAACTGAAGAGAAGCCAGCAGCAGCTGATCTCTCAGACAGCCTGTCTGACCCAATACATAGTGCCAACAGCAACAGGGCAGCAGGCACTCTCTTCTAGGTCAGAGTTTCTTATTGTCTCATGGCTCAAGAAAAGTAACTTTGTGGTGAAAGTGATCCAAAATCCTAGTAAGGTTAAGCTCTACTCAAATTTTAAAGCAAAACAGCAACTTTACAGGAGAAAGAAAAACCTTAACTTCCAATGGAACTGCTTGTATAAAGATTGCATTCCAGGTATTTTGGAGCATTTCATTAAATGAAAGAAAAAAAAACATTGTATAATCCTCAAAATGAATTTATTATGCAATTAACAGACACTACGGGTCCCATCAAAGCTGACCTCCAGCATGATCAATGATTATGCATCATGCATGTACGTTAAGCTCTAGAATTGTGCTGGGGAATAAAAAAGCAATTTCTTGTAAACTCAAGCTCTAGCAAGTTTCCATTCACCATGGCTTAATGAATTTTGAAAATATGTATTAAAAACCTGAATGGAGAAAGAGCAGCAAACCTCACCCAAAAATCACAAAGATGTTTACACTGGAACAAAGTGAAAAAAGTTAGAACATCGCAAAGACCAAAATAACAAAAAAGAGTGACAGCAAGGAGTTTCTTAAATAAAGTATCATGCCACACAATTCTATTATAAGTTGGCATGGGTGACCAGTGACCAGACAAGGCTAGCCCTCTGGAAGGTCTAATCATGATATAAAAGTTTTTTCAACATTTGGAAATGCTGAATCCAAAGCTGGTCTGAAAAAATGGCTTTGCACTGCTCTGCCAGAACTGTCTGGTGCATTTGAGCTTCCAGTTGTATGGTGATTTTGTCAGGGTGGCACATAAAAGTTTTCATTAGGTGGGCTCATGCTCACAAATGGCAGTAAAGAATAAGTCTCTCAGTTTTGGTTGTTTTAATGCAGCTCATAATCAGAGAAAAAGGATAGAAATGAGAAAGAAAGGAAGAAAGAAAGACAGCAGAAAAGTAAGAGAAACATGTAACACAAGGTCAGAAAGACAAAACCTTGCTGTTCTGGAAGAATCACAAACATGACCTAAATGAACAAATCCAGCTTTATTTCCATAAAAATGAACCACACTCTTAAAATACTACCCATAGGGCCAAGATATTCCTAAACAGAACAGCACAAAAGGGCACAGGACACAAACACAATGGGAGGTCATATGACACTTCTAGAACGACATAACTCTATTTGTGTTAACGTCAAATACTGTGTGCAGTCATACAGGCTAACCTTTATGTCTTTGACTGAGACTTTTCACGTGTGAAACAGTATGTGAATTTGAGTACACCGACACGCTAACATCCTATAAAACATCCTCAGGCATCAGTGCTTCACTGGCTCCCTTTGCTAATGTCAGCAATGGCCAAAAGAATAGCATTTGTTTGTTTATCAAAGCAAAGTTTGCCTTGCATGGTGACAGATACAGCTATTTCCCCATGTATGTTAAAGGAAAAGGTGTCATAATTGCAATGTCAATTGGAATGATTTTTAACATTTCTTTCCCAAATAAAGCCAGATACTGTTAGCCATTGTCTACAATACAGTAATCAAAACACTAATCCCTACAGAGGATTGTAAAGAATGGCAAATTAAAAGTAGGTTTAAGCCATTATTGACCCAAACAATCAGATTAATTATTTACAGGTGTCACTGAAATTACCTTTTCTTGTACTTGAGGGACAAATTCTTCCAGTATTCGATTTCCTCATCTTTTGAGGTGAATTTCGGCATCATCTCTGTGTCCATGTCAGAAAACTGTAATGAAAAAGAGGCAAAAAGTCAGAGCTCGGTCGTTAATAAGCCAACCCAAAAGATTTAGATCAGGTAAATGTTATCATCTAGCCTGAATCCAGTATTCTATTTAACTGTCAAGTACTTGACTCTGGACTACAAACTAAAACACCAATATCAGTATACCACTTTATTTCAGACTCTAGAAGCCAACTTCACAAACTGAGCAAAACAGCAGTGCGATGGACACTTCAGAGTGCATCACACTGGCTCTGGGTTCATAAAATATTCCACTGGCTGCTAATTGACTCCTCATTAACATTCATCATCACATCCTGATGAAGGTTTTGGAACATGCACAAAGATCAGATAGATTTCTGGGTTAAATGCTTTTTCGCAGTTAGCCTAATTCAAAGTACTGGTCACTTTGTGAGGTTTCCCTGAAAGTCTTTAGAAAAACTAAAGCACACAAAACAGAAGACATCAACAGAAATCACCATCATTAACCACACAATTTTCTTCCTACAAACTAATTGGTAGTGTTGGAACTTGAATTTGAATGCTGTAACTTCGGTCAGAAGCACAGTCTTCTAAAGGAGCAAAGGGAAACGTCTAGCAAACGCCACCAAAGTTGTACAACAGTTACCAATAATGTCTAATATGAATGAATCACCTTATTATTCAGACTTACTGAATTTAAAAAAATGCTTTTTTTTTGTTTTATTATTCATTAGGATTGAAATAAAACCTTCTTACAAACACACTAGAAAGCAATCTAAAAAGACATTTGTTAATGTGACCTGTTAATTTAAAATGAGTTTTCATGGTTAGGCCTTACTACCTCACTCCCCATTAAAAACGCCTCAGTCTTTGGTGTGGAGTTTTTGATTGGATTTTGAATTGGATGTCTACAGAACTGGCTAGCATGTGGGCTAATAAAGGCCCAGCAATCCACATAGAAAATCCTGCACACATGTTCTGCCTTGATTAGCAGGTTTGTATATAATGGTAACTCCTGAAAATACAGACTGCTTACTTAAGGGACAAACCCATAAGCAATGCTGTTACACACCTTCAAAAAATATTACAAAAAGCTTGACATCTGTAAATGAAAACAATTTATCAACCTAATTTGACTGATTTCTTTAACCCATCAGGAGAACCTATACCGCAAAGACGTTACAGAGTAATTGTCACCATAAACACAGTGCAGCTGAACACACAGCATGGCACAGTCTTCGTTTCCAAAACACACTTGAGGGGCAAGGCAATTAATCCAGAAATAGAAACCGCTGAATGTCTAAAAGGAACATACATGGTTCATTCCCTGTCCATGACTGCTTTTCAAACTTTCCAGACTTTAGGTTTAGTTTGCTACTATTTGTATATGACATCAACAGCTAAAACATGAAATGTCTGCATTTCCAGACCTATTATTTCAACATTTTTCCGAACACTTAAAAGCTTATGATTAGAGACACAATGATATGGGAACTATGAGTTGACATTTTTCTAGACATATTGACAAAATGCAGACACTGGGAGTAAATTTACTCAGATTACCTTACATAGAAATGTAATAATAATGAGTGCAACAGAGTGTAAAACTAATCAAATGCAGACATCTTAACACAGTAGCCCAGCAACTTATCCCATAAACACTACAATAAATGCATCAGTATCTACTCATAGTCAAATGATTTCAATGTCATTACAAATCAACACATCACATACAAAGAATTCAATATGTAAGTTAAGGTTTGGGCAGCACTTTGGATACATCCTGTATATTGAAATGTATCAACATTTATATCTTTATCAGGATATAAACAGAGCACCGTATGAGCTGATGATCATTAATATTGAGTTTTAACATTTTTAAAATAATGTTCTGTCACAGTAAACATCCTTGTTCTGCTCTGCCCCATGCTCTCAGCTCCTCTACTCTGCTCTCCTCGACCCCCCAAAAACAGATAGATAAGTAATAGATAACAGTAAGGAAAATATGTATTTTCCAGCCCAGTGCAGCTATTTGTGGTATAAAATGTATATATTTCAAAAGTTTATTCTGATGACTCTTATTACACGTTGATATTTTTTATCACTTTATTATTTCTCTCAATCAATTTTGATTCTGATTTTGCTAGACAAGTAAACTACATATGAGACAAATCAACTATTTCAGACTTAGTGTGTCCTCCTGTTTATTACAAAACTGAACACTAGTACAGTACGCTCCTACACGATCACCTCTGCAGTCAATTTCAGTACAAAGTCTCAAAATTCATAACTTGGCTTACGTGGAGTGTTTTTGTACTCAACAAATCAGTTCTCTTTTGGTGCACCGAGAGGAAAGGCCTGCTCAAGGAAAGGAAAGTGAGAAGTTACTGGTCACTTCCCCTGTAGAGCTGCTGCTCAGCTCCTCAGGCAGTGACTGTACTAAATAAGGGGGGGCTTTCTGAGGAAAGGCCAGATTCTTTGGCTATTACATTATTTCCTGGAACACAACCCACCACAACAGCAGCAGATCCTGTGTGCATGCAGCGGGCTGAGCAGTCTGAGAAGAGAATAACTCACTGACCTACAGAGGGTTCAATTCAGAAAGAGATTAAAGCAGGGCTGTTTACCACAGAGAAGAGCTTAATAACCCAGTCTTTAACTGTACACACAGGGGATATAGACGGCTTATTACATTTATAAACACATGTCTGTGTCCACCTAAACACACCACTGCACACTGCTTTACCTCACAGTCTAATTAGTCTAATTAAGAACTGGGGTCGCTCAGACGGAGCTGGGGTGGGTCAGAGGGAGCTGGGGGTGGGTCAGAGGGAGCTGGGGGTGGTGTCAGAGGGAGCTTGGGGTCGCTCAGACCTAGCTGGGGTGGGTCAGGGGGAACTGGGGGTCGCGCAGACAGAGTTGGGGTGGGTCAGAGGGAGCTGGGGTCGGTTAGCTTTCAAAACACTAACCGTCAACGCCTAACTGACACTAGGCTCACAGAGAGACAGCTTGTCTTTGGATTTGTACACTAAAGCCACACGTTACCAGTACAAGAGTCGCGTGAAAAACACGGCTGAGTCTGAAAAATAACAGAATAGCACACAAAGCGACTGTAAAAGTAAAGGAAGAAGAAGCTCCAGAAAAGGATCTTCAGCGGGCTCTGCTGAGCAGCTCGCGCAGCCAACGGACGAAGCCAAACTCAGCCCGGCCTTCATTTCCCATAAAAACACAAGCTGTACATCACACACCCGAACAGTCATTAAAGTATCTTCTAATGTACCTGAACATGCCCAGTCCGCGAGGTCCGCGCGCTGTGTCTAAATCCTCAGCTCTCCCGGTCAACTCGCCCGACGCCTGACTCGTATATGAATCGTTCTTTGGAATCGGTTCTTTTCAGTAAGTCGGTCGAAACGATTCACAAGTTCCGAGTGATTCGATTTTCTGGAATTCATAATAGCTGAACGTATTGTAATAAAAAAAACCTATCAAAGGATACAATATTAACAATAACCATACAATATTACGTTTGAATTAAAACATTTTAATAAAAAAAATATATCATAGGATACAATGTTAATATTAAAAATACAATTCTACATGTTACAATATACAAAATACAATATTATATTTGAATTAAAACATATTTTAATAAAAAAAACTATGAGATACAATATTAATAATAAATATACATTACGTTACAATATACAAAATACAATATTACGTTTGAATTAAAACATGTTTAAATAAAAAACTATAATAAGATACAATGTTAACAATAAAAATACAATATTACATGTCTGATTGAAAGCACATTTTAATGTACATAAGCTATAGTTTCTCTCGGAGGCTGATTTCCTCTTTCTATTTGGTCTCTTTGCAGAGGAGAATCCGTGCTGATCTGTCGAACCGAACTCCCACAGGAACAAAATGAATCATTTAGGCTTCTCGAGTCATTGAATCGGGAAGGTCAAGTGAATCGGTACAGTACACTGAATCAAACTCCCATGGCTACAGTTGAAACGCCAACGCGGCTCGAGGAGGAGGCACGATTTCCGGTAAGATGACGTTATTACGCAATGGCGTCATTGTTGACGAGATCGACGTCAGGGATGTCTCATCCCAAATCCTGCTTCTCCTTTCCCTCCTTTTTTGTTAAAAAAAGAGTTTTACACAGAAAAGGAATGTAACAGGCAGCACATCTATGGAAGATCTTTTATTTTACCATCAAAGGGGATATTTAATGTTTTCTCTTATACTTAGCATGAATTTATTGTAATATATGGTCTTACAGTGTTGTGTAGCCCCAGTAATCAAAACTGAATTGATAATTAAAGATACAATAAAATATTTTCCCTTAAACAACAGATTTGATCATTGACTTTAGTGTGTGTGTATATATATCATAATTATGTAAATCTGTTGCTCTAACACATGGTGCAGTATGTTTATCTAGAGCATGTAGTCCAGTTTTGGATTCAAAAGTATCTTATACAACAGCTCATACATAATCAATTCAAAATCATACCATCGGGTTTCTGTGTGAACAAACAAACAAACAAACAAACATTAAAAACAGTACATTCCTCAATTCCTCATTAAAATTTGCAAATATTGTTATTTATTTATTAGACAGAACGTTTTCAGGCTGCACAGGATACTAGGTACAAATTACAAAATAATGATCTGAGTCTTTATCAGGTCTTCTGTTGTACCATAAGATGAAACAGTTGATGAATTTTGTGTTGCTATATTTTCAGATGTGAGAGCAAATCCACACCTGAAAATATCAATGGATAAATATGCTCTGTTCTTATTACTAGCTGATAGCTAATTTAGACACAAGAGGGCGCCTCCGTCTAGAACTCTATCTTTTTAAAGATAGATGATGTATTTGATCACTTATTTATAATGTGCACAGCTTACAACATAATTAAATATGAGTACATTATTTCAACCTTATTCTGAAATGGAGTAGACAAACCTGTGCATGTTTGTGATTTTATTACCATTTGTTATGAAACCACATATCAATTTTGTTCTGTATTTTTGTTTGTTCATATCATTCTTTTTTATTTATTTATTTTTTAATTTTTTTGTGAATGTGAATTTTCCTGTCCTCCCCTTTCAAGTGTTGTCTGGCACTTGCCAGGCTGCCTTTGTAGATAAGAATATATTCTTAATGGTCTGCATGGTAAAATTAAAGGTTTTTATTATTATTATTATTATTATTATTATTATTATTATTATTATTATTATTATTAAAACAAGTTTTTAATCAGGTTATACAGGTAGACAAATGTAACAGTGGTAGTGAGACTTACTGGTGTATTATGGTGTACTTACCTGGTCAGGGAATCAAACACCAGCTTGCCACAAGGAAGATGGTGTTGTCACTCACTATACTACACTGACCACATCAGACATCAATTATAAGCACTATTAACAGCAACAAAAACTAGCTGAAAAAGAAATGGCTAAAGGTAGCTGTTCACTCCTGGTGATTCTGTAGTGAACTCTATGGTATAATAATGTTACTTGATATGACTCTAAAGGATCCTGATGGTTTAAGCAGTGATCTATGGTCATATATGGACTCTAGTTCTAATGAACTCTTAACTGCTATGAGGAAGTTGATGTCTGCAATAGTAACATTAGAATTCAAAGCTATCATTTCCTATTCAGTGGAACCCTTTTACAACCACTGAAAACTTTCATTGTAAATAAAACAATGTGAGTGCCATTAAACCTCATTCAAGGTTAGAATATCTGTACTGTACAGCACATATATACATACATATAGTGGAATTTTTCAAAATGGGGTTGCTTTCTACCATCGCAACAAATTTGTTCTATGTCAAGACCATGTTTACACGCCGTAAAGTAAAGACTTAATGATGGCCAAGTCTAAAATCAAATAGTATTACAATATTTAGCCTTTTCTGAACAGTTCTAAAGATACTGATGGTGAAAATGAAAACCTGTCATTACCATCACCAGCTGTTGGTAATGAAGAGTTGTGGTAATGGCACTTTTCATTTGGGTCATTGATTTCCTGACACTTCTGAAGTGCTATAAAATACCTCTCACATACATATAAATAATACACTTATCATTATTCTTATTTTGAAATATATTTGTGTAAAAACTGAATCAGGAGGAACACACGAGTAAATGACTCACTTCGTCACCATCAAAATGTCAATGTTCTCTCATGACTGACGTGTGCTCCTCTATTAGTCTCGTGTTTTAATAGTTACTACATAAACAAGCCTTACCAGTAAATGATGCCTTACAGAAATCATATCCTGTAGCCAAATGTGGGGACAGAAATATATTGTTCAAAACTATGTAAAAGTTCTGGCGTGAAAGTAAAAGATACATTGTCTAATTTACCATAAACATGAATCATTTAACAATGTATATTTTATGTAGAAATGGTTTTGTTTCAAACATAAAAGGGTTGGAATACAATTAGAATCAGAATGTGATTCTTGTTGCATTTTTGATTGTGCATTGAATAATATGGGGCAGAGGTGGCCTGGTGGTTAGGGAAGCAGCCTTGTGATGGGAAGGGTGCTGGTTTGATTCCCTGAACTGGCAGGATATGACTGACCTGCCTTTGAGCATGGTGCTCAAATCCCAGAGAGACTAATGACGTGACTAAAGTGAACTTATAAACTGGGGACATAAAACACCAGTTCTAACTGAAGAAGTTAGTTTAATGACATCATACCAATGAACTTCGCACAAGGACTCTGATCCAGAGTAGACGAGGCTACCTCACCTGACCATGTGGTCTCCACCTCCGCTTTGAAGACAGACATTGATACTGGTAAGTCAGGCTGTGCGTGTTAAGCCTGGACTCTGCGGCTCATCCAGTCGGACTGCATTCTGCCGCTGTGACGCTGCTTCAGTTTGCGCAACATCACCTTTAGTGCGCAGAACCGCCCGCACTCAGCTCCATCCAGCACAGCCCACTCCTTCCCTCTTCCCAGTCAGGACCGATTCTCCCAGTGATGGACGAGGAGGACGCGCAGGACAGCGAGTGTCCCGTTTGCTATGAGAGTCTGCTGGACAGCGCCAGGAGCCTGAGCTGCGGACATGCGTTCTGCCACGACTGTCTGGTCAGGACTCTGGTCAGCTTGAGTCGGGAAGGAGCGCTCACGAGAGACAGCATCGTTTGCCCGGTTTGCCGACACGTCACCTTCATCACCAAACTCCAGGGACTGGGTGGTCGCGCCGGGCAGAAGGCGCAGATTTTGGAGGTGCCGTCGGGGTCCGTGCCGCGCCCGGCGAGCGCACACAGTGCGCGGATCCGCTGGATAAGTCCGTGTATACGGTGGCTCCTGTCCAGACTGGGTCGTCAGAGACTGGTCTGTCCTAAAGACTCCTTGCAGGTCTTCATCATAAGCGACATGGGGCGACCTATGGCCGAGGAGGATGTTATAGATGTCGGGACCAACGCAGTGATCCACGAAAACACCAGTGGTCGTGGCTGGACCGTGTGCACCACCTCACACTGCCTGCTCATCCTTCTGATAGCCTTCACCCTGCTGGCACTGGTGGCTGCAACGCTGCCCTGGGTTCTGCTGGCCTAGAACCTAATGCACTTGATGGACCTCGGTCTGGTTCCAAGTTTCAGATCTTGACTGTATATGTTTAGTGAATGTATATGTTTAGTGAATGTATATGTTTAGTGGCTTGTGGCGTGTAGGCTCACTTGAATTCCTCTCATATTGAGACCCATCTGAAGTTAGTCAACCCGTTTTCATTACACCCAAGTTACATTATCGCAAAATGATGACTAATTGCAGTATCTTATCCTAAACAACTTGAGTGGAAGAACAAAAGTAGAAGTACACTGTCACTTTTTAAATGCAACCAGCCAACAAGCTCATGTGTAGCTCACATTGCTGGAATGTGGACTAGATGGACTGTCCCATCATCAGACAGCCCAATATTTTAATGCCCACTGTCCCTTGTTGCCTTAGCCAATCCATTTGAATAATTGTGAATTGGGAAGAGCGATGAACTGAACTCTGGCTGATATTTGGACTGGTCAGTTATAGGGAACATGGGAGCCATCTTTCCAGATCCCTGATAAGCATCCATGGAGGACAACATGGAACCTGTGGACAAAACATTCTGCTTCCCAGATCTTAACATATCTTATCCAAACAACTTGAGTAGAAGTACAAAAGTAGTGGCTCAGCAAAACTACCAGGATTGTGAGTAACTTCTCAATACACCAACATGTTCATGTAGGGCTCACACGCATGGAATGTAGCCTAGGTGGGGTCTGCATGGGTTTGTATGTGTATTGTTACTGGGAACCGGTTGGGCTTCCTAAATGGACGCCAGCTTTAAAGCCAGACCTCCATTTTTATAGCCCATTTTAATCTCACATGGGTCCCATTTAGGCCACTATGTGCAGTGTGCAACCTAGATAGGGCACATATTTAACCCCTCCTGGTCCCATCAGGGACCCTTTTGGGCATCTATATGCGGGGCCACCTGTGGACAAAAGTTTCTGGTTCCCAGATCCCAGCAAAGGAACTGACATTTGACCATGTTGGTTTTCTGCTTTGTTTATTCATGTGGTTTTAATAGACGTACCAAAAAAGTAAAAATCAGTGTTAGTAAGTTATGTCACAGCTTAGCCTGTTAGTAAGCGCTGTTATGATTGGCTGCCCTGTTTTGGGCTTCATTCATAAGTAGTGAAATGTAACACTCGTATTCTGTACTGTAATGGGTGGTTGTTAAACTTCTATAGGCTGGACAGGCTGTGACATCCCCAAAATGACCAATTGAAAATGGCATGTTTTTGCAGGTAAATAAGTAAGTTATTATACTGATTTGACCCACTGTGTTATGCACACTTAGGAATCAGACCTCCGAATTTACCCATGAGACACGCTAGTGAATTCACACACCAGGGGGCAGTGAGCACACAAATCCATCAACATTCTACATTTACACATAATGCAGGTTTGAAAGACGTAAAAGCAACATAATTCTACTCAAAAAAGATACATTTCTGCAACTAATTAATTCTGTTTAAACCACAGTGTCATGAGAAACATTAGTTACTGTTGACATTTAAGATTCTTACATTTGTAAAAACGGCACTTTTCTTTTTGCAGTGTAAACGAGCACTTTCATAGACATCGTACTTCAGAAGGCCTCTGGCATTTTCAACATTCACAGCACATTCAACATCACAGCTTCTGTTCACCCTCAGAACCACAGAGAAATCCACAACGGCCAACGTACCGCTGTATCAAGAGCGTGAGCCAAGTTCTGCCTAAGAGGACCTCTGTCACCAAATTATTCATGTGAAGGAGGGATCATTTGAATGAGCTGGGCCGACAAGTGAAGAAAGCTTGGCAGGCTGCTTGACGCTCTGAAAGGGGAGATGTGTGTGGGATGGAGTTACAGCCCTTCAGACATGGAGATTCGGAGAAAGCAACTCCATTTCTGTGCAAGTGGACCAGAAGAAGAGCTGTTGCTTGTATACTTCTGTGCAGCTCCACAGTTGGGCACACCCTTGCTCTTCAAGCACTTCTTGTCCCACAGGTTCAGGTCTGTACACTTCCCTATCCTCCTGCTTCACCTGCTGACCACAGCTGGATGAGACAGTTGAGATACCATCTGAGCAAGGATATTCATTTCATATTCATTTGTAATATTATTCCACATTCATTGGAAATCTTGTTTGTGATGGTGATGTTAGGTCATACTGGTTATTTGGATGATGCTAAACCTATTGGACCCGCAACCGTCTAGTCTCTGTAGAGAACTACTGCCAGTAGAATAGCTGCATCTGGACTTTTGAATGCCAGGAGTAGGCTAGAGGGATATTAAGTTCTGGAGCAATAAATCTGTGTTCTCTGGTATGATGGTGCTCCATCCAATACTTTTAGGGTGAGTTGGGGAGTTGGGGATGAGGTGGGCTGGTGATCATCCAACATCCTGACCTCATTTATGCTCTTGTCTAATGCAAACATCACAGTGATGCTCCGAAGTC
Source organism: Acestrorhynchus altus (assembly GCA_034509495.1). Classification (NCBI taxonomy): domain Eukaryota; kingdom Metazoa; phylum Chordata; class Actinopteri; order Characiformes; family Acestrorhynchidae; genus Acestrorhynchus; species Acestrorhynchus altus. The sequence goes on from CM067520.1 coordinate 15,305,071, forward strand.
TGGTAGAAGTCTTACAATGGATAGTATAGAGTTACTCAAAAAAAAAAAAACTCCCTTTATTTCAAAAGAATCAATAAATGAGCATGTGTCCCAATACATTTGCCTATGTAACATACTTTACTAATGATGTGAATTGAGAAAGGACATATAAGGACTGATCTCACACCCTGTTGAACTGTTCCTTCATGTCCTGTCATGGGCTCTGAGACATATTTGTACATATTTGAAACAAATTGAAACAAGCAGAAGAAAGCACACAGACCAGACTGTATTAAAAATGTAGAGTTTAATATATATATATGTATATATATATATCTATTTCTGACATTCTGATCAGGATTGCGGTAGGCTTCACAGTACAGACTGTGTTGTTCCACTGATATGCTAAGCTGGGAGGGGGGGTGGGGAAGGGAGGGGAGGGGAGTGACTTACAGGCAAGTTTGTACATAAGTTATGAATGCAGGGGAGCGGCTGTACATCAATGGACATTGTGCACTCATACGTAAACCCATCACATTTTCTTTGCACCAGTTCTTCACACATACCTAATATTTTTGGCCCCCTCCCCAGTTTACCCATAACATTTAGCAGTCTTAAAAGAAAGTGACAATAATCATGAAATATCAGAAGAGACATACGTGCATGCATTGCATTGTCACATCCACTTTCTGATCTTAAGGAAAAAAAAAAAAAAAAAGAGGTCAAATGGCAACGTCAACAGACAGCTTTCCTGGCCCTGAACAGGTGATGTTTGATTGTATATACAAGGCCTGTCTTGTGTCGTTTTTTTTTTATTTTGTTCATCAGAATACATTACTGAACTGAGCTGCACTTTGAACATCTAAGAACTTGTGAGACATGAGAGTGTTGCAGAAGTCGTCAAAGCATGTCATTAAACTAGCTAATGAAACTTGGCATATTTAGAACTGATGCTTTGGCTGCCACCTTAATAGACTTGGAGTCATGGTTCACAGGGCCACACTGTGTACTGGTGTCTGTATTCTAACCAGTGTAACCTTTGTTCTATGTGAAGTCAAATTGTATGGTTTACACTAGTAAAAATGTAAGCCAAAGGACATGATAGGGAGTGTTATATTTATGATCTAACATTACCCAAATCTTCAAATCTGGACTTTTCCCAGATTTTATTCTTGCTGGAAGATAAAGGAACATATAATGTTACTGATGGGCCTGGTAGTGCCACACCAAATAAGGATTACAAAGTCCAGGACTAGAAACTGGAATCAAGGTCCAGATTCGAAGACCTCAGTTCTATTGCTTAATAAATAAGCCACGAACATTGTTTTGAATATTTGGCAATAATGCTGGCAAGGAGTGACGATGGGTTTGGAATTTGACCTAAAGTTTGATAGTCTACAAGTCAAACGTTATCTTCCCAACACATTCATTATTCTGATTTTGTATTGGTTAAAGTATAGCTAACAGCAGCAGTTAAGAGTAACGCATTGTTATTTAGCAACAGTTGATGAACAATCCTTGCTGCTGTCAGATACAACAACAAGGGTGTAACTCTTGTGTGATTGCAAAGATCTCTAAATGTATATACCCACATAACTAATGGTCGTTCACTGTACATCTGTACTCAGCAATTACAGCATTTGTATGCAAACACATCATTTCTGGCCCCAGAAATGGCATAATGCAGACTGCATGACAATTATATTAGAATGGACGATCAGACATGCATTCAAATGTAAATCCCCTCCCTTGGTCCATCAACATTTGCACAAGCATTCAAAGTGACTGGAAACAGGGACGAATGAACTGTAAAAGTGTCACCTAAACAATAAAGTAAATGAACCATGCGTCTATTGCAGCTGCTAGAAGGTATTGACAATGCCTTTACCTCAGCACAGGGTCAGGAGTAAAGGTCCAATCACATTCAGTCACCACTCTTTAATTTTTCAGATGCACACCTGTCCTCTCTGTAGAACATTGAAGAAACCAGCACCGACAAAAATAACCAAGTACGCACACGCACACACACACACACACGCACACACACACACACACACACACACGCGCACACACACACACAACTCACCATTAGCTTCAGGACATAAATATCTATTGTGAGGGCACTTGCAATTATCATTGTATAATCACTACAACTATTAAAAAGAGTACTCAGTCACCAATAATCAGAATAGAAGTAATTGAGAATGCACACTGAGGCATACCATACATTTCAGCAAAGAATTCCTCTTGTCCCTGAAGTACACTAACGCTCAGTAAAAGAAAGGAAAACAGAGAAGACTAAAAGCCATGATGTTTAGGAACCTTTCAGAGTCAGGCTCTCATTGATGGGAACGAAGCAGCGCGCTTACGGCCACTTCCCAGTGAGGTTAGTAACTGAACAAAGTGTAATTGCACTTTCTCAGACGCCATTCACGGCCCGCCTGCTTTTGTCCAGGCACAACAAACTGCAGTAGCTCTCGGTTTGTGCAGCAGAGTCTTACTGACAAAACAGATGGTAAGTATCTAACCCAGCTTTCCTTTTGGCTGTATCGTTCATCCAGAGTAGGGCCGCACAATATATCACTTCAATTTGATACTACACTCTTAAAATTAAAAGGGTTATTATGAATGATGCCATAAAATAAACTATTTTGGTTGCATAAAGAACCGTTTTTGTAAAGAACAGGGTGGTTCTTCTATGGCATCATTCAATGAACTGTGTATCAACTTTATTTTTTAAATAAATATATATATATATATATTAATTAGTGTTTCCAACAACGTTCTAATGGTCAGAACACTCTGACCCCTCCAATTCCCCCAATTTATTTACAGCCAATTACCACCCACTAACTAGACTTACCCCTTCACACTGTCAGCACTGGGAGGGGCAGGGGTAGCACATGCTTCCTCTAACTGACACTAACACAGCATCATCTCCCACTTGTGGTCTTCTAATGTCAGGGCCAACACATACATCACTACACCAACTGGGAGTATTTACTCATATCACATTTTATAAATACCAATTTATCATAGCAAATATCGATCCACCAGAATATTACAAGGTATATATGTGGTCAAATGATCAGAATTGTAATATTTTTTCTATATTGTGCAGTCCTAATCCAAAACATTTCTAAGAGAACTTAGAGAGTAAGGCCCCGTCCACACATATTGTTGAAAATGTAAAATCTCTCTGCTTAGAAGAGAACGAAAGCCCTGAATCCCTCAAGTAAACATGCCAGCCCAGCAGGGGGCACAAAAACCTCACAAAACGTGAAGTGATTTTCCTTTAAAGAAACAGCATAATGGATAAGAAGGACCTAAATAGAGTGCAGAGCTGCAGCATGCTTTCTAACAATGAAACAGGGCTCCGTAACGTGGCCACACTTGCTCAAAATTCAAAACAGAAATCATTGTGTTGCCATGGTGATGTTCGCTCTCTCTGAATCCTCCACACAGTATTGATTAATAAAGGATTTGTAGCTTTTATACAAATTTGAGCAAAGGGCATTTTCTCTTGATGTAACAAAGTAGTAAACAGTTTTCAAAAAGCTGAGTTTCTTCCGTCCAAGTTCTTAAAGAGCTCCACCTTGGAGACCCTTTGACAAAATCACCATTTTAATTTAGCTAAAACACAGTGTTTGTGTAAGCAAAAGGTCAAAACGCAGAGGAAAGGCTAAGCTTTTAAAAATATCTGGATATGTGTGGACTGGGCCTGAGAGGAACCCTGGTAGATTAGAGGCTAATGATGTTTAATGACCCCTTGGGAGGCAGTATACAAAAACAGGTCAATTGCAATCCAATCAAATCTCCAGTTTGCAGAACACGTGTAAAAATTTGGTAATTTATATCAAGATATTTTACATATTTTATGCATTTGATCCTATGAAAAATGATTATGTAGTTGTGCAGTATTTCAATGTTATTGTTTTTGATTAAGGCTGTGCGAGACCTGAAAGAAAATAAAAGGTTCAGATTTCTCTAGGGTTATACTCTGCTGAGACTTTTTTTTTTTTGACATATTTTTCATTCATATTATTACAGTTAGTGTTCATGGCTTACAAAAGTGCAAAAGCTCACTCACGCTCTCTGTGTGAATCTGGCAACAAGTATTCAGGGACAAAATAATACTCAATTATCATAGAACATTATCTCTATACAAGATAAATATGGCATGTCACACATATGAATATAGAATTCATATTTGCCTTTACATCTGTCCTCTCATTAACACATATCTACAGATCTTTATGTACAGTCTTTGTATTTACACAGGAGCCGAACCTGTCACTAATCTCGAAGTCCTGATAAATGAAGTCTGCATCGGGAGGCACAAAATATAGTATATATGTCTTAATGGTTTGACCTCTCTTTGCCAGTAGAACTGGTGAGTCTTGCAGCTGGTAATGAAGAAGAGAACGGTAAAAGAACTCGTACCACTGACCTTCAGGTTAAGTTTTCCTATCATGTTTTAGGAGAGTGAGACGAAACGATATCTAGCGCAAGCTCTCGTATCATTGTGTCGTTAGTGTGTTACCAACTTTCCGAGAACAGGTTCACAATGTGCTAGACTGGATGAGTGCACATTTCATCAGAAACTGAGTGGTGCTATTGTCTATGCCAAAGCAGTGGTGTGTGTATAGGCCTGCGTGCACGTCAAAGAAAGAGAGAGTCAGAGAGACAGAGATACGTAGAGAGAGTAAAATAGTCACATGAGGCCTCAGCATTGTAAAACTAGACAAATAAAGATTGCATGCTTCATGTCTTCATTTCATCTACAGCAAAAATGACACCATTCTACCTCCTTGGACCCTGTAAAAATTACGAGCAAGTGCTACCCTCTCTCGCCATGGGGGGGCGCTTTAATCTCATGCTTTCCAGCACGAGAAGAAGAATATGAGGTTCCTTTAGAGTCAGCAAACTCCTGTGTCCCATCGTATTGCGATTTTAACTTCAGGCTCTGATTGTAAGGCAGAAAGAAAAAAAGCAGAATCGACCAGAGAGAAAACAAGCGTGGCATAACGACCACAATACACAATTAATTCAATCTGCAACATTCCAGTAGTCCTCTGTCCTTGGTTTCTGCTATGGCACAAGTTGTGATTTGTGTAGATGTTATCATGTATCATATCTACTTATCAGTGAGAAGGTTGGAACAGGCGTATGTATGCTTGTGTTGGCAGGGATTGGGGGGAATCCAGTTCCAATGGAGGGGCAGGGAAGCAGGGAGAGCGGGGAGTAGCTGGTGGAGGTCTGGCAGTTGGCAGGACCTCAGCAGAAGGTGAGCAGGGCTTGGCAAGGCCTGGCAGGGCGGGGCTGGGCTGGGCTGCTGCTGCTGGCTGGGCTCAGGGGTTATAGCGTGGTGCTCTGGGACTCCTCCTCGGTCAAGGGCTCCCCCTCTGGAGAGTGGTCAGCCAAGGCCATGGAGCTCCGGCAGGGCGCACCCACCCTGAACTCGTCCAGCAGGCTGTCCAGATTGACATTGATGGAGGGGATTTCCAAACTGAAGAGATCTGCTGACATAATGGCGGCAATGGCGGTGGAGGTGAAAGCGTGAGATGGTTAACAGGTAACAAGCACGACAGACACGGATGGTTGGGTGGAGGAAAGGACATGGTGATGAGAGTGATGACGGGTGAAGAAGAAAGACAAGGAAAGAAGAAGGAAGAGCAGGTTCAGTTCAAGGCCTGTGTCTGGAGGACAAGCCAACACTGGAAGGTTTAATATAATGGGACTTGCTGAAGGAGAAAACTGGAAAAAGGGCTTGTTCCCTAACATTCTACACAGGGATTCTGTCACACTGAGCCTTTGGACACACCGGTTGCTCTAGAGTCGCCCTAGAGTCACTCTAGAGTCATCTTCTGCTGTCCAAAGTTTTGTATTCAGCTTGCAATTGATGGTAACAGATCAATCACTATGTTTTCAACTAATAACATGTTGAGGAATCCTCTCAGTTCAATTGATATCCACCACAGTGACCATAATCTTTTGACACAGAGACAATGGGATGAGTGTAAAGCAAGGCAGAGGGGACAGTGCGAATCTCGTCGCTTGATTAGGATGCAGCTCTCTGAGGAGCCACCATATGGCCTGGGTTCTGATTGTGATGACCTCCCCTGTGTAAGAATGAGATGGACACGCACAGCGGAGTCAGAGCGAGTGGAAGGGCGAGGAGGTGTTCAGAACTGCCCCGCAAAGGGCCTGCATCAGAAAGAGGGCGGGGTTTACCTGGGCCCACCCACGCAGTGAGGAGCTGTTAAGGGAGTCTGAGGGAGGGGTGGGAGTGGGGGTCAAAGGGAGGGGGGGCAAGGTCATTACAATGGACTTCGAAAAGCGATGATGTTGGCAATGTGTGGGGCCCTCTGGAAGGTCCATTAAGCCATGCACAGGCCAATCCCAACACCATGCACAGACTAAACACGGACAAAATGAGGCAGCGGCAGACAGCTCCACAGAGAGAGAGAGAGAGAGAGAGAGAGAGAGAGAGAGAGAGAGAGAGAGAGAGAGGAGGGGTAACCACTCTGGTTCTGGAAGGCCAGAGTCCAGCAAAGTTTGGTTATTTTCTAGCTCACACCTATAAAACGTGCAATTTTGGAATGACATGGTTCAAGGTTTCATGAAAATGAAGATCAGTCCTTTTCAAACTACAGAAATTCTGATAACGGTGAAGTTTCTACTATTCTAGTATTGTGAAAAAGTCCATTTTATTTAAAAGGATAAACTGATATTTTATATTCATTACATTTAAAGTGAAATTTTAAATCTTTTTAGATTTACTTTCATTTACTTTGATCCTGTCTTCTAGCTTATGAAAATCCAAACAGGACTGTCCACCTTTTACATACAGTGCTCCCAACTCTAGGAGGGAGACCTCCAATATGTTACAAGCCAGCCACCACCTCTTTGCAACTTTACATTGCATCATTGCTGGGCAGCCAATGCACTCGGAGGCAAGCAGTAGGTCTCTTGGTCCAATACAATAACAGACACCTGCACTGGGCGTGATGTGGGGAGAGCGCCATCTATCTAATTTTGCTTTCTCAGATGCTGACAATGGAAAGCAGCACTCTGTGTTTAAAGTGTAGACAAAATACAGTCAATAACTATTGTACATGTGGTGAAATTCTTATATGAATTTTTATAAATATTACAATAACATTAAATGAATACTTTTGTAATGAATAACGGGAAATTTTCATTATGCTTAATTTGTACTACACTTATAAATTAAATATTTTTAAATAAATAAGTATTTTTACTTTTATAAGTAATTGCATTTATTGAAAGTATTGTATTTTACTGGTAATTTTACTTGTTTCAAGCTTATTTTTCTGACAACAGCTACATTGTGTTACTTACTAAATTAAAATGATCTGCCAACAAACTAAAACCCCTTTCATAGCTAAAATCATTTCAACTAAACTATTCTTAAATTATTACAAAAATAAGTTCTATTTAAGGGGATTCCACTTATTAAGCTGAGCTGGATCAGTTAAAAAAAGAGAACCACCCGAACCAGGCTGGACTAAGGACCTCAAGGACTGGAGCTGGACACCCTGGTTTAGAGTGTGAGTATGAGAGAGCTGGCATAATGTACAGAGGGAACAGGCTGCGGGTGGCCCCCAGACTCCACAGCACCGGGCCCGACGGTGTGAGATGAGGCTACGGCGTGGGGCGCAGCAGTGCAGTAGGTTTCTGGCTTACCCTAAACGTCCCCCTCACACTTAGCCCACACTCAGTGCCTGGCCTCACACAGCTGCAAAGGTGCACGACGATGGCAGGGGACAAAAAAGTCATACATCAATCAGAGTGATCAGGAGAATGACCGACAGACACACCTCAGAGGCTCACATGAGAGAACATATAGTCAGTGCCCACACAGCTGCCCACTAAAATGATAACACAGACCACAAGCATTACTTAGAAAACAAGAGTCTGACAATAGTGGAGAGACTGTTCCGACTGATTAATTACAGGTTATGCTGCAGGACCATTCCCTTCATGCTCCTTTGTTCAAGTGCTTTAAGTTACTCTATGCTCTGAATGCTACACACTGAGCTTGAAGGCATTTGAGTCTAAAGGCACCTCATACTCAGGAGAAATGAATGTACAAAATATACAGATCAGAAATTGCTTGAAATTTCACAGGGGACCAGGCTCCTCATACTCCGTCGCCTGCGTAGGACGGTGAGACAGACAGTTTGAGAGGGGGATGCTGTCCTCCCGTTCGTGCTGTTTCCACGGAGACATGTTTACCTGTGGACATGCTCTCCCCAGGGGACAATCCGTCCAGCAGGCCCTGCTCCATGGGCTGGGGGGCGGTGGGGGGGACAGTGGGCGGCTGCGGAGGGGGCAGGCTGGGTCTCTGCCGGGGCTTGGGGGTGGGCCGCGACTTGGTGAGCGTACCGGTCAGAGACGGGGGAGAGGACAGGGAGTGGGGCGCCCCAAGTGGGGCCTGCCCAGGGGAAGAGGCAGGCGCATGCCCTGGAGGGCAGCCCAGGCCATACGGGGAAGGGGTACTGGGGGGAGTGGGGGACAGGCTGACCGGTGACGGCTGACCTGTGGACTGGTCTGACATCCCCCCTGTCTGGCCGTAAGGAACCTTGGGTGGCACGGGGGCAAGCTTCTTCGAGGCTGCAAAGGAAAAGAGAAGATTAATAAAAAAGTAAGAGTCAGATTTACAGATTCACAAGACTACTTATTGCTTGCCAATGAATTAGATTAGATTTTTTTTGAGCAGATTAAAGGAATAATTTGTTAAGCAATTAAATTTACACAATTTACCCCCGTGATGTTACATACAGTATATCATCATCTGACTGCACTACTCAGTCATCGGCAGAAGTATTGTGGGGCTTCCTATGATCTCCAGCACATCTTCTGAGCCATGTTTTCAGCACACAGGAATGACAGACCTCCACAACCTACAGAATTTCATACCTCCTGAAGACCTTTCTCTAATAACGTATCTTCAACTCTGCTGATAAAGCTATAGGAAGCCTTCTCGGCTTAATAAAAATAAACACGCTTAAAATCCTGGTCAGGTTTTTGAAGGCCAAATTTCTTGCTATGATTTGGTAGGTCTTGCTGTATTTTAATAGCCTATAAATTCTTAAAATATTACGTAGGGATGCACCAAAATAAAAAATTGAAAACGTAACATTTGGCTGAAGGCTGCATACAGAACACTTGACATGATTTTTTCACAGGTTTTTGTTAATTTTGCTCCTTTTTTTCCCACCATTGCACAATTTAAATATGGCTTAAAAAGAAAATGGTATAAAAAGAAAAAGTTAGTTAACTGCATCATGGAAAGCATAAAAAATGGCTACATCATTTCTGCAAACTTCAGATACAAACAAGTCAGACTGACTGCATCCAGGGTAAATGATGAAGCATGTTAAATCGATTTTTCAATGAACCATTCCTTTATCTGCACTTGGTATGAAGCAGAAATTGTAAATTGAACATTTTATGCTCCACTGTTTCTTTAACTAATAAACCATGCGGGACAGACCTTTGCGCAGGGTGTGTGGGCTGTGCTCAGCCGAGTGAGGCGACTGACTGTTGCTCTGCTGGCCACCTACAGGGGGCACCGTTGGTCCTGTCACCTGCACAGCCTTATGGCCGATCACAGGCGAGAGCTCCTTGCTCTTCAGAGTGCTGAGGAGAGACAGAAACGTGATGGCCTGCCAACGACCTACACCCACCATGCCCGTAATGAGGAAGCGTGCACAAGGACTACTGGTGCTGCTCGCACAAGCTTATTCCACCTCCTTGCACTGTTCCGAAACAAGGTAGTGACTGACAATTATGTAGAATTATGTCAAATTAATATGTAATGCAAGTTGTTTCAAGTACTTACATTATGACATCACTACTTATTTTGCCATTGCCTTTAATGACCACCTTAAAAAAGACAAGACCTTCAAGACAAGACAGTGGACTTACACTGAATGTATTTCTCATGTGCATCAGCAGGAGAGGAATTGAGTGTCCTTGTGCAGACCAGCCACCCACCAACCCACCCACCCACCCACCCACCACTGTTCCACACAAACACACACTGCCAAAACTGTTTATCTAGTATTAAACTGTAGGTTTAGGCTCTTCAATCACACTCTATTACATCTACAGCTGAGAAAACGGCTTAAATCTCGGCAATTGTTTGAGCTCTACATGGAGAACATCTGAATGAAGACTCATGGAAGGAGATGGGGGGAGGGAGACTCTACCAGGCAAGCTTGTTCTCAGACAGAGAATACAATCAGGATAATGGCTCATGCTGCCTTGCTTGTAATAACTCCTGTAGGGAGATCTTACATTGTCGACTGCGGGAGCTTAAGACTTTAAAACACCATCGTATGGCATGCTTTTGACATTGGCACAACCTCTAAAACAAACTGCGACTGTTGCACCAAAACGTGTATAATCCATGGCTGTCTCTATCAATTTTATTAATAAATGAATAATCTAATTTTTTTTCCCAGATTAACATGGCCAGCTAATCAATTAAAAAAAAAAATCCAATGTTCCTCCCAATTTGGAACAGCCAGTTACCTGAACCCATTAGGACTCTCCTAATGCACTCAGATGAAATCACCAGATCCCCACCTCTGATACAATGGCTAACAGACGCCTGTGCCGACCAGCATTGTTCTAGGCGTGATGTAGGGAGAGAGCACCATCTACACACCCAGAGAGATGGCCTATTTTGCTTGCTAAGGTCCGGCTGCCAATGGCAAGCAGCATGACACAGGATTCAAACCTGTGATCCTATAATCATAATGCAATCGTAATGCTATCACATTAGACCACTTAAAAAAAATTCCAACATTTGATCCACAAAACACATAAAAAGGTTAATTAAAAAAAACCTAAGAACCAAAAAACATACATACATACACAGACATGTCCATCAGGTACTGTTTCTAACCATAAGAGGATATAATATGTGTGATCTCGCAACTAATCCTTTCTGATTGCTCAAGAATTTAAATTATTTTTTTCAATAAATATTAAACATTTATTTTAAATAAATCTATTTTTAATTTAGTTTAATTATATAATTGTGGCCTTCTAGTGTAGATATGATGCTGTTCCCTCCTCAATAACATGTTCAGTTACACATAAATATACAGTACAGTGAAAAAGTTCGAAGCAATCCAGAAAATTACAGTTGCAAGAAAAAGTAAGTAAACCCCTTGGACTTTGTATGTGCTTGCTTTGGCCATTAAATGAAGACCCACAAAGCCTGGTTACTAACAAACCTGTTCAGCTCAAGGAAGAACAGTTAGTGTGACCCATACTTCAATGCAAACAGCTTTCAGCAGACCACAGAAGAGGTATTACAGAGATGCATGATAATGACTATGAAAATTTAGGACTGTTACTACTCTAATAGTGGACATCCTGTAAAAATCACTCCAAGAGCAAAACAGCTAATCCTGAAAGAGGTGAAGAAGAACCCGAAACAAAACTACAAAATACTGAACAAAGCAATGTTTGTGTAAGAAAAGCATTGCGGCATCCCAGCTGGCATTTTACCGTTTATTCACCTTTACATCAAAATCATGTTCATAGTTGAATCAATGTTGAATAAACATTTGATTGTAAATATGGTGATATTGCTCTGTTTCAACACATCAATGTGGATCAGAATTTCCAAACTCAATGTTGATTTATAAATGTTCTGCTAACCTTCACCCAACAATTTACAATTAAGCACCATTTAATTTTTTTCAACATTTAAGGAACAACTGAGAATATTTCAACCACATTTCAACATTAAAGGTCGGTCATGTGCCAGCTGGGCTGTTTCAAGTGTGCCTGACACTTTTCCCATGCTTTTGGAGAATCTTTAACTGACAGATGACACAAAAGTAGATTTAGACCAAAAGCACAATATTATGTTTGGAGGAAACAGAACACTGTGTAATAATACCAAAACCTCATATCAACTGTAAAGCATGGTGGAGGGAGCATCGTGAATTGGGGCTGATTTGCTGTCTCAGGACCTGTATGCCTTGCAATCAGTGAGGAAATATTCATTTAAAGCTGTATCAAAACATTTAGGGCAGCAGTCCATGACCTCAAACTGAATAGAGTTTGGGTGATATAACAAGATAATGACACAAAGCTATTAATGCAAAAACCCAGGTAAATTCACAAGTTTCACTTATGTTTTCTTGCAACTGTATATTTGAGTAACTTTTTCATTAAATTGAACAATTTCAAAACCTCTCTTTAAAGAATTCATAATTGAACCATTGGTTTAGCATCAAGGGGAAGTCTGGAACCAAACTTGTGTGCCTTTATCTCAAACCACATCAACAACTCTTTGTTCATCATTTAATTCAAGTATCAATTTTTCCATGTCCTTGCTTTGAAAGTCCCATTTAAAAAAAAAAGACACATCCAGATGAAAGATCTTAAGCAGTTTACTAAGACGTCTGCACTGTACTGTATATGAGGAAGGGAGCACATAAGAAAGCGAATGGTTTTTTGATGTGAACAATATCTCCCGTCTTTAGTGTATTAGTCTACATCTCAAATGTAATGCCTTATAATATCATGACCTTGATATCCATCCAGCAGAATTTTATTTCACCTTCTATCCATGCATCAACATCCTTCTAACTGCACGCAGCCAGAAAGGCAGCCATGACACGCAAATGCAACTTGCGATGTGCCAATAAATACATTCATATGCAGCTATATAACCATATGCAGGGTTATCCATGTATTTATTTCTAATCTACAGCAAGATCCACTTTCTCTAAAAGCCAGTAACATCCTCAGTTGCTAGGCAACCCCGTTGAGAGGCTTCCCTGGACAACGAGAATGTTACAGAATCTGAAGTATGGCATTGAAAAGAGCACTACGAGCATAATAATAGAAATAAAAAAGGGTGAAGAAAAAGAAAAGTTCAAAAGGAGAGAGCCAGTGTGGAAACTCCAGCAGCCCTGCTGGCCATTCCAGTGTGTAGCTGAGGCAGGGTGGGTGCTCCAAATCTAAAGGCTACTCATTTAAATATTCAGTGCAGATCTGGAGACAAATGATACTGGTTGTACTACAGCCTTGGGCACTAATCTGAATCCTCTAGCGCAGTGGTCCACAAGATATTTTTATATTGAGGGGCATGACCTTCAATTTGTCCTCATTTGGGAGGCAAAATGCCTTTTATCATTATTAGTGTATATTAATGTATATCATTTTTTGTAACATGAGACTTTTGTTTGTCACACATTTTCAGAATTTCTGCATATGCATTACCCCAATCATTCTGATGATGGTTGAGGCCAGTACATAACAAATGCAATGCAAATGAGATTAAAATTTTAAATATTAGCAATTGATTTTTTTCGCCTCTAAACAATCACACTTAACGCATGAACTTTTGCTGATTTGTTTGTACAAGCAGGCAGAATGTGATTAATGACTGCAGCAACTGTGAAAGGAAGTTTTAATTTAATTTCAATTGATTTAATTTTAATTTCCCCACCAATTTTCCTTTCCCAACCCTATCAGGGCTTTCTCTCTATCACATAAGATGCTCTTGACACTTGGAGGGTGAAGACAAGCACATGCTTCCACCGATACAAGTGAAGCCAGACACCTTGTCACCATTGCAATCGTTGCTGGGCAGCCAATGGGTCCCCAGCTCTGACACAACAGCCAACTGTGCCAGCCAGTATGGCACTGCGAGAGAGCACCATCTACTCATCCATCTACCCAAAATTGCTCTCTCAGATTTTGGCTGTTGATGGCAAGCAGCACGACCCGGGATTCGAACCTGTGGTCCTCGGAGTGCATTACACAGTGCATTAGACCACTGAGACGCTTGGAGCCCACGAAAGGGGGTTTTAATTCACAGTAAAATGTAGCCATGTTTCTAAAAATAGGTGTTGACAATAAGTTCAATAATTCAAATTTATTTAACAATTTTTACAATTATTCTGCTTTTTTTTTTTTAAAGGAAAATTAAGTTAAAAATCAACTTCATCAAAGGTGAGGCAACACTGTGGATATACCTGTCAAGCAGTATCATCACTAATGTGTTTGATATATTACTGTAACCAAAATAAAAACCGAAAGAGCTTCCTTACATTTTAGGTGCTAAAGCACCAAAAAATGCCCACATGCACATACTTGTGGATCACTGTTCTAGTGGTACCATGCCAAGGTGCAAAGTTCTGTAGAGGAAAGAATCAGCCATTGTATATCTATCTAAAAACCTTCGCTGGATTCTCAGGCTTAGTGTTTGGACCTTAGCTCTGGACGGGCACAGGCATGTGGGTATTTACCTAGTCAGCCTGGGGGGTCCTCGCTCGCGGGCACATGGGCAGGCGGCCCACGGAGGGGGGCCGGAGGGGTTAGGGGGGTTTCCGAGCCCAACCTCATGGCGGGTCAGCACCAGGGGCGTTTTAACATAGAGGGGGGAGGCGTTTGTGTCGGGCAGGACGGCATGCGGCGGGTCGCACGCTGGGCCGTGTTTGGGGAAGTGCAGGCAGCTAGGCTTGGGGTTGGAGTTGATGTCGAGGGAGGAGGAGGAGGAAGAGGAAGAGGAGGACGGTGGAGGAAGCTGGGGCTGCGGCTGGGGCAGGGGGTGAGTAGGGGGGCCAAAGCCGGACCAACGTAAGGGTGGGGAGTCAGGGGGCTGGGACTCTGGGCCTGGGGCTACTGGGCGTGCACAGGGAGGGGGCTTGGGGTAGAAGTGTTGAGGGCCGTGAGGGGTGCAGGATGTGGAGGAGGAGGAAGGGTAAGGAGGGGGTGGCCGCTCCTCCCCGTGGGGCGCATAGGCATGAGAGGGGTCCGGCCGGTGGGGCGACACCTCGTCCGAGCTGCAGATGTTGGGAAACAATAAAAGAGCAGACACAGAGAGAGAAAGAGAGAGAGCTCTAGTAACTGCACAACGGACACGGATGACAGCACTAGACAAAAAGTGGATTCTTCAGCTCCAGCTTGGGTTATTTTGTTCTCTAACTGTTACAGGACAGTTCTACTTACATTCACTTCTTAAGCTTGCAAAAAATGAAGAAAAAAAAAAAAAACAAAAAAAAAAAAAAAAAAACAAAAAAAAAAAAAACAAGAACGGTGGCAGTGTTTCTGTTAATGTCTGTCAAGCTGTGATGTGATTCAAGTAAGTTCATTTGCGGGACGATGGGAAAGAAGCGTAGCGCACAGAGAGCCTGATAAGAAGCCAAAGCAAAGAATTCATAAAAAATAATAATAAGGGGGCAGGGGCTCAGCATTAGCATTCAGATTCCACTAAAGGAATAAACAGCACAGAAAATACTGCATAAAAAAAAAGAAAAGAAAAATAAAGCACTCTCTGATGAGCTGAGAATGACCTTGTGTCTGCGCACTGCACCAAGTCCAGAACCACTTTTTCCCCCATTTACTCAGCCAAGCTCAGCTCTGAACATCATAGGGAGTTTGCATTGGGTAAATAATTCAGAAAGCAATGCTTTTGAAGTCCCCATATACTCTCTCTCTCTCTCTCTAGTGGAAGAAGGGGCTAGCGCTGAAACACTAGCACTAGCACATTGGCCTGGTCCAGCTCCTAAACCCAGAGCAGTTGAACACAGACACAAAACCCTTTCATAGCCTGAAAGAGTCACGAAGAGGGAAGGAGCGAGTCAGCCAGACCTACAGCCATCACAAATCCATAGTGCAAGGCAGTTTAGCCACAGGATGATGGTGATAATCAATGGCAAAGCACAGATGAAGAAGCGACTGTGTTATATAGGACAAGTCATTGGTCCGACTGTAGCTCATGAAATGGAATGACGGTTAAGCCACAGCATGGACTCTGTTCATACACTTCCACATGGCACATTGGACGTAAACTAACACTCCTACTAATCTGAAAAGTGTTCACCACATCATTACAGTGAATGGACAAACGTGTAAGCGTCGAGAGAGGGACTGGATTCAGAGGAGTAACCTGTGAGAAGAGGTATGTCTGGAAATAGAGCACGTTTAAGAGCTTTGCGAAGCTTTAGATGTTTGAACGAAAGCATCCAATTCAGGATTTCCGTGTTCAAACAGCCTCCACCTGATAAAAAAAAGGCTGAGATTAGTCAGGTGTGTTTGAGCAGGGAAATCCCCAAACACTGCTGGTGTCAGGCCCTCGAGTTGAGTGTTTCAATTTCTGAAAAGAAAGGCACTTGACTTGGAGGCATCTCCATCTTGAAGGCCACTAAATGCTCAAAGGAGGGGACTGAACTTTCTACCATCTTAAACTGTCAGTTTGACTCTTAAACTTTTTAGTGCTCTGATTTAAAATGCATTTCTACTCTTCATCACAACCCTATGCTGAAGCACTATCGCCACTCAAGATATGGACCTCCTTGTTTCTACTCTCGCTGTCAATTTAGTCAGCTCCACTTGCTGTACAGGAACATGTTGAAGTTCTATAATTACAGACACTCCATTTCCCTCCATACTTTTTCAGCCTTTTTTGATCTTGTTTTTCAATGGCCAGGCTGCCACAGGACCACCACAGAGCAGGTATTCTTCGGGTGGTGGGTCATTCTGGTGGGTCAATACACTGACATTGTATTGTGTTGGTATCGGTGCATCAGACACAGCAGTGCTGCCGGAGTGCTTAAACACACGCTGTCCACTCTGTTAGACATTCTGACCTTGTTACTCCACGCTGTAAATGTAAAGTTAGAGACAGAGGCTCATCTGTTGCATGTTTTCTGTCGGTCATTCTCTACTCCTTCATCAGCGCTCACAGGATGCTGACCGGTGGGCTATTCTGAGATCACCAGTGGTCTAAACTCTCCAATAGCACTGCTGTTTCAGATCCACTTGTGCAGCACACATTAAAGCATCACCACCATGTCAATGTCATTGTGGTGCAGAGTATGACCCACCACCCAATTAATACCTGCTCCGTGGTGGTCCTGTAGGGTCCTGAGCAATGAAGAACAGGAGGCTAACAAACGGATGGACTACGAACTGTAGTTATAGAACTAGTGCTCCTATATGGTAAGTCAAGGGGTGATTTTGTCTAATGAACACTATCTAGATCATCTAGTTATGGGTAGCTTAGTTTACACTGATACCAATTAGATACTAGTTATCTTTGTAAGGAAATAAACTGCCAGACTATGAATCTGGCATGTCTGTCCACATTTACAAGTCACTTCTTTCTGTAAACTTACCATGTCTCACACTTCCATTCGGGAAGCGAATACCCCTGTTACGTAACTATGACGAATGAGTGAGAAACAAGGCATGGAACCAGAGCTGGACTGTGTGTGTATCAGAGTATGCACACCTAGTTTAAAGTTGCAGTGGAGACAGTGAAGATTAGAGGGAGGACGTTTAAGATAATGAAGAGGAACTAATTTACCTGGCTCGGTCTGCTGGAGGAGGGGTGGGGATTGGGGAGATGGCGAGATCCCCGCCATGCTCGCAGAGAAGTGTGTCTGCGGGAGATCCGGGTGGCTGTGCGCTGGGTGGGGTAGACGAGGCTTTCCGAGCCAGAGTGGAGGCACCTTTTCCCTTTACCCAGGATGTGTCCATCACCCTTACCCCCATACTACACCCACACAGAGAGCAGACACAGTCAGCCTACCACAACAGCCAACAGGTTAAAGATATTAAAGGATCTATTTGGAAGAAAATCCCATTTATTAAGCCCAAATACAAGCAGTTAGAAGATACGTTTGTTGCCTAAAGCTGTTTTGTGTAACAAGGCTAATTTAGTTAACCGGAAACGGACGCTTGCTTGCAGCAATTAGCAAAATACAGATTTGACTCAAACCACAGTGACTTATTAATCTCTCACTTGTTTCTATGGTTTCTGGTTAATGAACGGCACACTTCTATAAAAACAAAACAAAAAAAAAAAAAACTTTGCTTGGTCAAAAACAAGTATATCTACCATGAGAGAGGGTGAACTAAGCTGCTCTTCTGGGAAGGCTTCCCAACAGATGTTGGAACCTTTCTGTGAGGATTTGATTGTAATCTGCTAGAAGAACATTAATGGGGTCAAGTGCTGATGTTGAATGATTATTTCTGGATCACTAATGAATCTCCAACGGGTCTTCAACTTAACATTTGATTTTCTTCCAAACAGTCCCTTTTAAAAACGTGTCACGCTCACATACAGTGACAAAGATGTGTTTATTATATGAGACATTGAAGGAGAAGAGGAGACTAACTGTACCTTTGTATTTTCCTAATGCTGCATTGGTAAGGACAGAGGAATGGAGGTTAGATGTCAGATTAAAAGGGCTTGAGTCACAGTGCATTCATAGTCCAGTTGGTCTGGCAGAGTAGGTTAGAGAGCCACGATGCAGGTAGAGGAGGACTGCTGCAGAGAGTGGATGAATGAATGGTGGGGTGAGAATGGGATGTTAAAGGAACAGATGTATTTTAACCCTTAGAAGTTAATTGTCAGTTTGTTAATTCGTATATATATTGATATACATATATATATATATATATATATATATATATATATATATATATATATATATATATATCATGGTCCATAACTTCTTAGGGTTAAGAACAGGGTGGGCACAACTGA
The DNA here is from genome assembly GCA_034509495.1 of Acestrorhynchus altus. NCBI lineage: Eukaryota > Metazoa > Chordata > Actinopteri > Characiformes > Acestrorhynchidae > Acestrorhynchus > Acestrorhynchus altus. The sequence continues at coordinate 15,323,609 of CM067520.1, forward strand.
AGGGGATGTAGGGGAGACAGGCATATTTTGACACAGTTAGAAAGAAGCAGGCATCTGGAGGTGAGAGAAAGTAGGCCCAAATGAGCAGCTGGCGTGTGCCCCCGCTGCGAGGCTATTAAGCCTCATTAAGTCTAATTACTGCCCCCCCAAGCCCAAGTACTGTGGACAGAGATAAACACAAACAGAGTGATGTCTCCCTCTTTTAACTACCAAAACAGCTTACTCTAAAATTTGGCAACTGTCAGATGCTACTATGGCACAAAAATATTAAACATTTCAAAAAAGGAGCAAAAATGTCTGAATGTGGATGTGAAACGCAAGACCTGAGAGGGGTTCACTCAAGCTGAAGAGAATGTAATCAAACTTCTCCAGAAATAGAGATGTAAACGTCATGCGATGGGAGATGTGTTTTGGTGTGTACTGTGCCACAGAGTAGACACAGTACATGTAGTGTGTAGGCATGATGAATGTAACATGTAACCAAAGATTACAAGCATGAGCTTCATCCAGAAACCAGTTGACAACCCTTCCAAAGTGCTAGAGTTAGAAACAATGGCAGATGATCTGCACAAATATTGGCGTCCACAAAAAGTTCAGGATATTTTGCTAGTGTGACCACACATTAAGTTTGTACCCGTGTGATAGTCTACTGCGTGACACGAGCCTCAGCTGCAGTAAGTGACTGGTTATTGCCCAGTAACACACCCGTGAAACCAATACTGACAATAACAGTGATGAAATAAAGAAATAAAACAAAACTCCACATGAATAAAATGGCAAAATAAAAGGCCAATTCTCGAACCCCACACCTGCTACACAACAGTTACTCCAGGGGATGATCAGGAATTAAGGATCAAATGTCTAAACGGTTATGGTAGCCCAAAAGGTGAAGCACAGTATGGAGAAAGTCTGTCCTGAGCAATCCTTGTGACAGCTGGGGGTGGAAAAAAAGGAGTCATGTTCAACAGCCAGAAAGAGAGAGCCTTGTGTTGTGTGAAAGCTGATTAAGTGAGAGGGTGCCAGCCAGATGCTAGACAAAAAGTGAGACCCTAGAATCTCTTCAAGAACCCTTTGATGACTGAACACCGAAAAGGCCACAAAACTATGAGTTAATGAATAAAAACAAAGTATAAAAACAAGATCCAAAATACAAATATGGTCATTAGTGTTAAATGCTATACTGGACTAGGCTGGGATATCCTGCTGTGGGCTGTTGCAGTGAAGTAACCCACACAATTGAGAGCAACATGAGTGTTTTTCCTTTTGAGGCAAAGTAACAGGGTTGTAAATATGCATGCAAAACAACATCCAAGTCCTCCCCACCCATTTTACGTTGATATGATGCATCCAGATTTCTTTTTGACACTGCTTCTAGAGACGTGCTCCCTGAGGATCCCTCAGAAGAGACTCAGGGGTTAATCAGAGACAAAAAATGTCATTTTGAATTTTTGTTAAAATCAGTAAAACATTAGTTTACAGGATCAATATCAGATCTGAGCAAAAACATATCAAAGCACGGTTGGAAATGTGAGCGCACGAGTGACAAAAAAACAAAGCTATGAGTGTTGACTGCCATGACAGTTGGGTCTGCGTGAACGTTTTAGCTGCCGCCTCCGCACACGGTAGTTTTCCACCTGCCGACGCATTGCAGGTGGCAGGAGGCTGAGCTGGCCACATCTGCTGCGTGTCTCCCAGCTTTCAGCAGTAGATCTCCAGCCCCCTCATTGAATGATAACCCAGCTCTTGCCTTCCATCACACACCAAGCAGGTTGCCATAGAGACCGTGCAGGTCCAGCAGCCTGGGACAAGCTTCGCTTAAATGAGCGCAAGTCGAGGGAGTTTGGCTGTTGTGTAATCTCCAAATCGGAACAGATAATGCTGGAAGGCCACGCAATAAGCAACTCATTAGGGCATGCATTAGCTTTTACACTCAATCTCTTTCCGTCACCACTAATCTCTAGGGGAAGTGCCACAGAGCTTGGCCTGTAATGAGCTATTTAGCGTGAAGTTACGTGGGGACACTGCTGGTTTTTCGACAGGCAGAGAGATGCAAGAAGACTTAATGGACCCACATCATCGAACACTAGACTGCTTGCAGACTAAGTTACAAACACAGTCCATTTCAAGTTCATTATGGTTGCAGTTCTCAGGAAACACATTTATGTACGGTCATAGTTCTTGAAGCAGAAGAGGTTTACACATGAATTAAAAGTAATTAAACACTGTGATGTTCAGGGTCTTCCGAAGCATGCAGACATCCAGGCAGCTTTTTTTGTTCCTGAGAAGCTTAGTTTGAACTCAGGAGTCTGTTCTGCACATTTGAGCCTTATTTTAGGACTGTGTTTATTAAGAAGCACTTTTTAGCGGCACTCATTCGGCCATTTTGTCAGATACACCAACCGTGTAGTTGCACTTTGAAGGTCTGCAAATTAAATTGAAAAACAGCCCACGTGTTGCTGCCCATCTGTTGACATATTAGGCCTTTTTGTTTAGTGGGCCATTCTTAACACAACACTGATACTAATGCAGTAGCATAGTGTTAGGATACTGTTGCTGTCACACAAAAACCCTTTGGCATTTGGCAGCTTTAAACGACTACTTAAGTTTCATTGGATGTCAATGTACAAAGACTTTATAGTAATTGTGTAATATTTGTATTGGTACATTCATCATTAAATAATGATACATCATTATTATTATACAACAGCTGCCAGTCTACCCCGAGGTCTCCTCCTAGTGGGACGTGCCTGGAACACCTCCCTAGGGAGACGTCCAGGGGGCATCCGAAAAAGATGCCCGAGCCACCTCAACTGGCTCCTCTCGATGCAGAGGAGCAGCGGCTCTACTCTGAGCTCCTCCCGGGTCACCGAGGATCTCACCTTATCTCTAAGGGAGCGCCCGGCCACCCTACGGAGGATACTCATTTCTGCCGCTTGTATCCGCGATCTTGTCCTTTCGGTAAATCGAGAGCTTTGCCTTTTGGCTCAGCTCCTTCTTCACCACAACGGACCGATACACCGACCGCATGACTGCGGCGGCAGCACCGATCCGCCTGTCAATCTCACGCTCCCTCTCACCCCCACTCGTGAACAAGACCCCGAGATACTTGAACTCCTCTACTTGGGGGAGGACAGCTCCACCAATCTGGAGGGGGCAAGCCACGCTGGAGGGACTATGTCTCTCAGCTGGCCTGGGAACGCCTCGGGGTCCCTCCCGAGGAGTTGGCTGAGGTGTCGGGGGAGAGGGAGGTCTAGGCATCCCTACTCAGACTGCTGCCCCCGAGACCCGGCCTTGGATAAGCGGCAGAAGACGGACGGACGGACGGACGGAACAGCTGCCAGTTTCATTGATAATATTCTGCATTGGTATCAGGAACAGTTGTGTTGCTGTAATATTTTCCTAATACAGTAAATATGCACATATACACTGAACAAACACAGTGTTAATACCACCTCATTGTTTCTACACTCACAGTCCATTTTATCAGCTCCATTTACTATACAACAGTACTCTGTAGTTCTATAATTATAGACTGTTTCTCTGCATACTTTACTAGCTTCCTTTCACCCTGTTCTTCAATGGTCAGGACCCCAGAGGACCACCACAGCAGGTATTATTAGGTTGTGGACCATTCTCCAGTGGTGGTGCGATAGTGTGTGTCGCACTGGTATGAGATCAGACACGGCAGTGCTGCTGGACTGAGAACATCAACCAGAAGTATCCAGCCGACACCATTCTGTGGGCACCATCCTGTGAGCAGTGTTGAACTAGAGGATGACCAACACAAACTGTGCAGAGCTTCCATCTCTGAATTTACATCTACAAGGCACTGTTGTGTCTGATCCACTTATACCAGTGCAGCAAACACTAACACACTACCACCATGTCAATGTGACTGCAGTACTGAGAATGACACCCCCCCCCACATAATACCTGCTCTCAGGTGGTCCTGTGGGGTCCTGACCATTGAAGAACAGGGTGAAAGGAGGTTCACATGCACATAAACATGCAGAGAAACAGAGGGACTACAGTCTGTAATTGTAGAACTATGAAGTGCAAAGAGTAGATGGAAAACAGGGCTGATCAAATGAAGAGTTGGAGTAGATGGTGGAGGTAGTATTAATGTTATTGTGCTCAGTGTATGGTATGTGTACTTATTAAGACTGCCAACTGAGAGAACAGGCAAAATAGTGAAAATAGTCTGGGATAAAGGGATCCCAGACTGGGGATTAAAAAGAGAGATAAAGAGAGGTCGGAAAATGGTGATGTAAAACGCTACTATGTTTTTTGATGCATAAAAGGCAGATTTCTGCGGAGAAAACAAACAAAAAATGGAAAATGTGGAACGTGGGCTCCGTAATGTTGGAGAGGAAAGGGTGAGTGTGTGGGAGTCACACAGAGGGAGCGAAGGAGAGGAACAGCTTGCACAGGAGAAAAATAAATAATAAAAAAACCCTACCCATCCTTTTTGTAGAACTCCAGCATCATGTTGTCAGTGGCAACGCTGAGGGGGCGTCGGCTCTGGTCGTGCGGCTGCTTGCGATCGGATTGGTCCATGTCTGGAGAGGGCATGGAGCTGTAGTTGGAGTTGTGGTTGGTGTGCATGGGGCTGCCGTAGCTGCCCGTCAGGTTGAACTCAATATCTAAAAATAGAGGAGAAAACCAGTTCAGATCTCTCGGGGGGGGGTAGACTTGTGTGTATGTGTGGGTGTAAAGGAGAGAGAGGGAGAACGAGATAGAAGGAGCGAGAGACTGTGTTTTCCTCACCTCCCGGGAAGAACCAGTCAGCGTGCTGGATGATTGGCTCGATGATTCCAACGATTTGCAGGGACACAGTGGTCATCATTTCTGTCATGTTCCTAAGTACAGCAATGACCCATTTAATCCACACATTTCACTTCTAATAAAAAGACCCTGTTTTTTTTACACAAAAAAATCCAGTAGGACACAAAGTTATTGCCTACAATTTCATATGTCATTTCTTTTCCCAATACAATAAACAGAGAGAAAGCAGTGGGATGTCTAAAGCAGGTGCTTATGATCAATATCAAGAAGACACACTCACGCTTCAGAATGCGACCACAGCAGATTGGGTCCAAGTACTATTGCAATGTTACCAGGAGTCATTTTGTTGGAGTCCTGGTACTCAGTGAGCTTGGATAGGAATTTAATTAAGTATCTGTGGAACAACAAAAGCAGGGTGAAAAATGAAAAAGCCAGTGTTTTAATCTACAGTATTTACACAGAATGCCCCGTCTGCAGCCTCACATTTGCTATTTCTGTCTCAGTCATATCAATATTTCAGTGGACTCAGCTCTCTGGGCCAAACCAGGTAAAACAAAACATCCAAAGCCTGTTCAGGCTAGGACTGAGCAAAAATGTCAAAAATAATTGAAAGAAACATTAAGAACCTCTAACCCAATTAATCTTATTGTTCACTGGATTTGACCATTTTTTCTCTCAATTTGTTAGTGCCATTAACCAATTAAAAACGTTATCACAGTTCTTGTATTGTAAAATATCATTTAAGTCTTATGATATATATGTATGTCATATCGCCCAGCCCTAAACAGAATTTGGCAAAAATACATATTCATGCATGTGTCCAGTCATGGTTTCCCACTGTTGGAGTGACCAGTATGACCAGTATGAAAAAACAGCATGCAAACTGCTTAAATGAGGAGGTAAACTATTCATTTTGCTACATCTTGAAAGTAAATTTTTCTTTACAAAAACGGATTAAATTGATTGATAATTCATTCATAAAATTCCCATTGGTACCTAGTTTTCAGTTCAATTATGCAAGTGAATCAAATGCGTATAATCATACAATCAAAACAATAAAAACGTAATTCCACCACAAAAGTCTATTTTCCAAAACACTGACAAAAAGCACTTAATTAAATATGATGAGGACAGGGTTCATGTGCTGAAGTAAGAGTAAATAGTTTATATTTCCCGCTAAACAAAGAGCCACCTGGGTAGAGCTAATGAGCGATTCTGAACACCCAGCCCACACAATTAATCAGATGAGAGGAAATTTGTCCACTGACTGTCACTGAGAATTGAACCAGGCTTCTTGACCTTCCATTAGAGACGTGATTTTCGACACATTTCTCCAGTAATGGGCTTTCGTTTCCCTGACCGATCCACAGACTCACTGCTAATAAAGGCAACGAGTAAATAAGCGGCAGCACTTACCTGAAATTGTTTAAATTGTCAGTTGGAAGTTTCTCACACGCAGTCAGCAGGGCCTGGAGCCTCTTGTCCATGTCTTGAATGCTGGAAAGATGCAAAAGAAATGCTGTTTGTAAACGGTAAGAACTGCAATGTATCAGAGCAAGCTGCCTTTTTTACACAGAGTTACAATGACTAGCACTGCAAAATGGAAGTGATAGAGCAATTAATAATGATTCATGATTGGCTTCACTTCCGTTTGTGCCTCTTCTCTGATATTGTTTGAAGTGCTTTCTACAACTCGTGCTTCTGTTTCTGTCATAATTTTGATAGATTTCATGAAGCAAGAATAGCCCATGAATATTCATTTAAATTAGCTACACTGTAACAAATGTCTAAAGTTTTCACAGCATTACTACAGTAAAAATGAAAACATTACTGTAGAACCTGTATACAGCATGTTACTGTAGAACCTGTATACAGCATGTTACTGTAGAACCTGTATAAGGCATGTTACTGTAGATGTTTTATAGACCATGTTACTGTAGAACCTGTATACAGCATGTTACTGTAGATCTTGATACATTTTCCAGTGTATCATTATTACAGTTATTAGTTTAGGTGTCAAAACTGGAGCAGTAATGAGTAATTAGTTAAGATGTCTAATACCTGCTGATATAAAATAAAACAAAAAAAAAAATGGAAATGTAAGGTCTCTGTGAGGGGAGCGACAACAGCTTCTATCAATGGCTAAAGGAATGAGGGTTAGAGAAACGTTGTGGCAGGTCTTCCATACCATACCACAAGGTCCATTAACATCATCTGTGCCAGTTGCATATACGTACTTTGAAGCCTGAATCCACTCCTCATAGAGCTCAGAGGTCATCAAAGGTTCAGGGAGTTCACGGAGGTATGACTTCAGAGCTCCTGCAACAGAAAAAGGAAAAGGAAGAGGGACAGGGAAGAGAAAGAAAGAAGAAAATAAGAAAAAAGAGCAAGAAAAAGAGAGAGAAAGAGAGAGGGGGGGGGGGGTGTAGATACTATCAGGCAGGAGCATGTCTGATAGGGCCTGAAGGGAGGTGTGGTTTGCATAGCTTTCAATAGTTAGAGGGAGAGAACAGAAAGAAAAAAAAAGAGAGAGAGAGAGAGAGAGAGAGAGAGAGAGAGAGAGAGAGAGAGAGAGAGAGAGAAGATGGGTGCCTCCGAGCCATGCAAGATGCCAGCAATATTCGCTAGAGCTGCTGGCCTGCTTCTGCCTCACTGGCCAGTAGTGAGTCATATCATACCAGGGCAAAGCATGATGGGATTAGAGCATAAGAAACCTAAGGCTGAGTTAAATGGAAATGCATTTGGGGTCAAACTCTGTTCTAGAACACCAGAGCTGTAGAAACAGCATCAAACATTCCCGTCGTCCACCAGGCCTGCGTTATGTCAAGGCTGAGGAGGGATGGTGGAAGTCTCCAGCTCACCTGCTATGGCATGCGGATCAGCCGAGTACTCCTGCACGTCCACCACTCCGCAGTCCAGCGAGGCTTTCAGCTTCTTCAGCTTGGAGGCTGAGGGGGCCACTCGGAACAAACCCTGTGAGCACAGTTAGCCCCAAGTGAGAAAGGCTCACTTCATCTGCTGTCATAGCAACAATGGCTCACATGCAAGGCTCACAGTACGCATTAAGCGCCTGAAAATGAAAAGCGTCTGAGCATCTGAAAATGGAGGTTTCGGTGCTGTGAACACTGGTGTTGTTTTCACTGTGAATTCCACCATGAATTCATCCCAGTTTTTTTTTTTTGTTTTTTTTTTCTTCCCAAAGCTATTTCTCAGAGGAAAGGGTGTGAGGCTGGGCAGAGTGACTCAAACACTTATCAGGATCCAACTAATAAATGTGTACCTCAATAGGCAACCAGCACAAGACTTCACGATACACTTCAGGTCTAGTACTGAATCAAGCAGTGATTTTTCACAAATAAAGAGAATACGCAGAATCAAAACGGACTGTTCTTTTGATGAGTTATGGTCTGCGCGTGTTCACACTGGGGTCGCCACAGTATTCCAGTTTCAACGTTTCAGATTTTATGACAGCTCTATCAGAACCAACCATGGAATACTGTCTTTCACAGTTCTTATTATTATCACGATCTTCATTCATCTGAATAAAAGTACAAACTGTTTAACATTCCATCTGTTTCTTATTCAGAGAATTATTATTTTAATTACAGATTAATTTGCTCCATTAATCAACTGATTGACTAGTTGTGAAAACAGTACGAATCTGGTTTAATTGTCTAAACGGATGCATTTTTTTCAATAATGCTGATCAATTGATGATCAATTTCGATGATCATCACCTAAAGTCAGTATATTCCTGCCATGCTCCAGCACACATTAACATACATTAGTATACACAACTCATTCTTTCCGTGTGCTGGCATATATTTAAAGCAAAAATGTATCGTTCTTGTTTGATACCCTGTTTTGTCCTGCATGAGTTTTCACTCTGAGATTAATGGGTAGAATTTTATCTTTTGAAGGAGGCTTTTATTCAGTATTTAAGGGTTGTTCTCTCACACATTAATAAGATGTGACTTTAGTTGGGCTGAAAAGACACATTTTGCCTCAGAATGAATTGTTTTAACCCTAGATTTTCCCAAACATTTTACTGAATTGCAGCGATGGGCTCCTAAAATCTATTTCAGCTTGATTCGTTTTACCAGAGGAGGTTCTGTAATGTAGCATTTAAGGAAATTTACTGGCCTATTCATACGGGAGAAAGTATCTGGGTCATTTGCCCTAATGACAACAGTCACACATCTAACCAATAGACCTGGGGTTCTCAACCTTCAGCATCTCATGGCCCAGCTACTTATAACCTACAAGAAAGCAAAACTTTTTAACCCCACGGCTATGTTCTCTCAAACTGATACGGTTTCATTTGCTTTGCCACACCTCTCTGATATTATAGCACAAATAATATTTCTATTAATGTTTATATAATGTTTAATTTCAATGTTTTCATTTATACTCATTTTCCCCACATAATCCTTAATTATTTAAAGTCTCCTTACCAGCCCAGTATGGACTACTGTCTCCCCTGAGGATGGGCTGGGGGAACCACATGAGAGTGCTTGGGACTACTGGTGGTCCCCGTTATGCCCTGTTACGCTGAAAATAGTCACCTTCACTGACCAATTATATTGATTTAAAATTTGCTAATTTAACAAACTTCAGTTAAATCAGGTCTCCAGCAGTGGATATAATTAGAGAAATAATGAACGAAGGATAATCACCAAAGAGAAAAACAAATTAGCAATCTACTGGATGTACAAGATTGCTGAGGGATTCAGCAATTTTTATGATTAAAAACATGATACTGCTCATTAACTCTTGATTTTGCAATATATTACAATGTGTGTAAATGTGTTATTATTATTTTATTAGTATTTTGTGGAAGAAAGCATTTACATAATTAACCTTCAACAGCGTAACAAGAAAAAAAGTACACAGGCCGTCCTCACCTCCTCCTGCATGCCACACTCCAACAGCATTGTGACACAGGCCTCGATGGGGAAGGCTATCTCTCTGCCACTGAGGGTCAGGTGCTCTTCTAACGGCTTGCCATAGGATGGCTTCTCTATCCAGGCCTCTGAAACCCACACACAAATACCACATGTCAAAATGCAAAAACAAAATGTAAACCCACACATGCACACAAGCATGTTCACGGACATTTCTTCTCCTCTGTACGGAGAATGGCGGTCAGCAACTTGATCAAACTTGTGTAAGCTGGCATTAAAGGCCAGATGGGGGGTCTCACCTTGGTGTGCTTTGATCTGAGGCAGCACGCTCTGCAGAATCTCCAGAGACTTCCTGTGATACTCTGCCTGGACCTCTATCAGCTTCAGAAAGAAGCAAAAGATTTTAAAAAGTGTGCACTAATATTTTGTAAAATGCAAAACTGAAAAACATCTGATGGTTTAATGTGTTTATTGTCTCAACAACAATTCTATTATATACTATACCATTAAAAAAAAATCGACTGTATTTTCTGGACTATAAGCCGTACTGGAATATAAGCCGCACCTGCAAAGCTTTTTAAAAAACCTGGATAATAACATATATATGAAGAAAAAGCTGCACCTCATTATAAGCCACATGGTTTAAAGCGTGGAAAAAATGTAGCAGCTTATAGTCTGGAAAATACGGTAATTTAATTTATATTCATAATCAACACAAATGACTGTGAGGGGAAAGATTTACATTACTAGAACTTACCGTCTGGAAGTAGTTTGCATAGTCTATTTCTTTGGCCACAAAGTTGTACATGTCTGCTGATAACTGGTCCTAGATGATCAAAAGAGCCAATGTTGTAAATCAGATACTAACACACATAAGAACCAGTTCAGTGTAGACATCAGCGGACCAGTTTAACATCACTTTTAACAACTAGTTGACCAGTGAGCTACTAGAAAATCAATGGGCCTTTATCACCTTATTCGTAAAACCTACTTGTTAGGGCTGTACAATATAACGTTTCAGTATCATTATTGCAACGTGCACATATGCAGTAGTGACATTGCAGGATGTGCAATATCTCGTACATGCAATTTTTTTTACTTTTAATAGAAAATAAATATGCACATGGTTCTCATTTTCATGCCATATCTACCAGAGGCAGTTTCTGTCTGCCCAAAATATATTTTTTTATTCCAATATTGGTAATATTTTTTTGTTCAACCCTACGTGGCCAGAATTCATGATTTTTTTTATTTGTTCAAGTTATGAGGGCAATGGTCTCCATTATTATAAGATCAAAGACCTTTCGTGATATTGGTGAATGAAGCCCAACAGATTTGTAAAACAATGAGAAATGATGACGAGAGAGAGAAAGAGAGAGAGAGAGAGAGAGAGAGAGAGAGAGAGAGAAAAAAAACAAGACAGTAAGACAGACATACCCTGCAGATTTCCATACGATTGGCTGTTTCTTCCATCTCCTCTCTGAGGGCATCTGCTTTGGCCCCGCTGGGTTGCAGGTTGCTGGGGTGACTAGAGGACTTAGATGACTGCTGCCACCTACAGGCAGGGAAAGAAAGAACATAAGTGAAGAGGGAATGAACCTGTGACAAAAAAACCCCCCTGAGCTCATATAGTACCTTGTCCGTGCTGAATCCATATCCAGTACAAGCTTGGCTAGATGTTTCCTTTGTTTCTGTATGTTGGGTATGTCCACCTAAAATGGTAAAAATATATAATCATCAATTATGGAGATGTTGAACAGTCTCAGCATGAAAGCGCGTAAACTATTCAATGAGAAACATTCAATTTAAAATACAATATGTACAGCACGCATTAAGAAAGCTAATAATACAGCAGGGTGTTATTGGTGGATTAATATGGATTTCAAGTGCTAGAAGACTGAGTGAGGCTTACTTCAGCCAGGACGTAAAGAGGTTCCACCACATCTCGCTCAATCTGGAACTCAAACAGGATCAGCTCCTGTGCCAGCTTCTCTTCTGTGTCCCCACAAAGCTTCAGCATTTTGCTGTAGGAAAGGTCAAAAACAACAACACCTGCGTGTTTAAGCTTAACGGGGCCTTCGAATGAAAAACTGTGTTTATCTTGGCACAGTTAAATAATGAGAGTTCTGTACATGGAAGTGTTTCCTCACACAGATTGTTCTTCATTGAAAGAGCAAACTGTTGGGTCTCAAACAACAAAATTGACTCCCTCAGACTAAAGCTTATACATTAGAATAAGACATTTGATGGGGCAACAAATGGCACAGCAATTTTAGGTGCTGGCACTATGGCCAGAGGGTCGCAGGTTTGAATGTGGGAGCATGCTGCTTCTTGCCATTGGCAGCCGGAGCCTGAGAGAGCACAACTAGCCATACACTCATGAAGGTAGATGGCACTTTCCCTCCGAGCACACTGGCAATACATTGATGATGCTTTAGTGGCAGTTCACACATGTGGCTGACTTCACGTGTCTTGGAGAAGACTAAGAAGATATGCATTTCTTACCCAAGCAGGGAATCGTCACCTAGTACTGCAGCTCCTTCCACCATACACTGGGCCAGAGTGGTCAGGGGCAATTTTTTCTATTCAGGAGAAAGTAGGAAAAAAAAAAAACAGGATGTTTTTTGATGTCTTATATTTGTAACCCAATTATCAAACATCTTGCAAAAATCTCCAAATAAAGGAGAAGAAACTTTAAAAGTTGAGTCCAGCAGCCATTTATTGACTTCATGGGGAACATGATGGTTGATCAGAACAGCTGTTAAATATATTTTTTTGATGTCATGTTTCTTTTGTCCTCTCTTGTGGAATATGTAGGGATGTCCTGTTCCAATCCAGTGAATCTGGGGCTGATCCAGACATCTTGGAATGTGTGAAAAATCGATTCTTTCACGCTACATCCAGCTCAAATTCTTTGTTTTTACCCCTTATTTCTAGTAAAGTGTCATCCTTCTAGGCCATTAACACACATTTTAATCAGTCCTCAAAAGTCAGGTGTGTTCTCAGAAGGTAACAAAACAGTTAATAGTTAGCAGTTTGGAACTATTTTACTCAGGAATATATACTAACATTCTAATGCTCTGCCTGCATTTGCACTGTTTTTGGCAATGCCATTAAACCAGAGGTGTCCAACCTTATCCACAAAGGGCCAGTGTGGATGAAATGAGAAACTAGAGCCACAAGAGCCCTTTGTGGATAAGAGTGGACACCCCTGCATTAAACCATTTGCAGAAACACACTCTTAACACAACTTTACTCCTGAATTATTGCTGGTTAGAAACTGTCACCATATGGCTACCCAACAAAATAAATGTGTCTAGCCTTTTTAATGTATAAACTATTTTAAAGTATTAATTAGTAACATATCTGACCCAAACTGGGTCTGCATTACTTATAGAAAGGTCAAAAAAAAGGTCAGATCATATCTGTATAGGCCTCAGTATTAAGGTACTTAGATTGGATTAAGTGGGGAAAAAAAACTGGATCAGGACATCCAAAGAATATTAATTTCATTCACTGTGTAGTATATTTTATCTTACTTCTTCATATCGATGCATAGAATAAATAAATAAAGAAACAGCACCAACCGAAGGTGATTTGACTGATCTCTTTTCCACATCGGCTCCTTGCTGTCCCTGCAGGCAGGCAGTGAGTTTCTTGTGTGTGCTGTGGGAGACCTGCTTCACCAGGTCCAGACGCTTCTCCACCTTATTCACACACACACACACACACACACACACACACACACACACACACACACACACACACACACACACACACACACACACAGACAGGTACACAGCACTGAAGAGGTGTACAGGCCCTTCATGCACCCACACAAACTGTCAAACAATTCAAGTGCTAAACATATGCAGAAATACACCCAGCATGCATACTGAAGAGGACCAAAATGAAAAAAAAACAACAACAAAAAAACAAAACAAAAACAAAACAAAGAAAAAAAACCAACATAATCGGAACACCATGTAGCAAATGGAGGACAACACAGACACCACAGGGAAGCTTTTAATGCAATGCAGTATACAGTAGCATCTTACCTGTAACAGGTCCTCACTAAGTACTTCTGTTTTCTCTGCCCTGTAATGTGGAGAGAGTGGTGCAATTAACGAGGTAGGCTAGTGCAGGCCTGAATAATTTAACCAGAATAAACTGAACAGGCCACCAGGGGAATCGCTTCATGTTCTTACAGCAATTAATTACACACAAGCCAACTAGACTACTAATGTACTGTATGTGCAGACCGTTTTTTTTCTCTTCGTGGTCAAACAGCTCTGAAAACTGCACTGTCCCCAATACAGAGAGGGTGATGGTCAACGATAATTTCGCTCGTTCACTGGCAGACATTCAGCAACAATATTGTCTGTCAGGCTTAGTCACTTGGAGTGGACGGTACCTCCTCCGTCCTGTTTTCCCAGCTCTGGTAGAGGACACGTCATGCTAAACAACATGGATCACTTTCAGCATTTCTCATCCAGTGTTATGAATAATCCACAGGATCGGGGATCAGTGCTGACCCCAAAGGCCTTCCTGCATCCATACTCTCAAAGTTTCATCTTAAATTACCCACTGCAATGGAAAACACACTTTCCTTGATCTTAGTAAATGTGTGAACAATGTAAACAAAGATTCTACAGCATCTCTAGTAGTCCATTTGGTCTCTAATGTTACCATTCAATTTCATAGTTATATATGACATATATGACAATATATTAATTGGGGATTGCAATTTTTATTACCTGTATTTCATATGTTTTAGAAACTTTTCTCAGTGTAAGCACATCATTTTTATGAAAAGATAAAAGCTGTATGTAAATAATGGGCAAAATTCAAATGAACATTCAAATGACCAGTAAATTTTATGTTACAGAGAACAGAAACTGTTGATTTAGCAGTGCGTTTTTGTAAGAAGCATGACCTCCAACAAAGGTATTTAAAAAACAAACAAACAAACTGGTATTAGTCTATATGTTTTGTAGAGTTCTGAGCTCAAATCATAACATAAAGATACTAGTACATTTTTGTTATGTACAGGATTACAATGTGTCAATTTCTAAAAATTGAGTCTTGGAATTTCACACATTATTTCACAAAAATGTGTACAAAAAATAAACAAACCTTATTTACAAATGATGTTATATCTTAAATTTTTTGTCTTTTGGAGATCAAATCATCTTCTTCACATACTGAGAATTTTTACCAGGGGTGCTCAAACTTTTGCCATTGTAAATTTATTGCCCATATAGACTATAATCTGGCTAATTTAAACATGTATATCTGCCAGTTACAGAGACATATGATATTAAATGCAAGTTAAATTCTATTAAAAAGTTCCCCGATTCCATTTGGATTTCCTAGATTCAGAGGAAATAAACTTTATTTAATTATTTATTCAAATTAGTATTTAAATAATTCTGGACCATTTCTATTTGCTTATTTCACATAATTGTGCTTATTTCACATTATTTCACATAATTTTGCCACATTCTGTACAAATTACATACACATTATATAATCCAGTAAAGAACAAGAATGATCAAAATTTCCCACAATGTATAGCTCTAAACTAAACTGCTTTAGGTGTGGATGATATGGTAAAATAACATCACAACAATATCTACAATATACTCAAAACTTGTTTTATCATGATACAATAAAATACTGTCAGAGTAGTTCAGAGTCGTAATCAAGTAGACTTATTATTTTTGCTCCTGGGCTCCGTCTAAAGTTGTGTAATTCACATTTACCACAGTCTGAGATGCCATCGGTATGCCAAGGTTAAAGGATTCATTTTGAATTCACGTGCTACTATTTTTTTAAATCTACTATCACTGGCTCACCTACTTACTGTGATGTGTGCTCTCATCACAAATCAGAAAACGGAAGGTGAAACAGAACTGCAGTATGAGCACAACTGAGCCAGCTTGCTGTTCTGATATCTACCACAACTGTAGATTAAGCTTCTAAGCATTTTTAAACAGAACCAGAACCAGAAGTAATCTGCTGTGCTTACTTCAATTTGCAACATGCATATTTGTTGCACGCATTGGGAGCTGGATTCTGGCAGAGATGCAGAATTGAGAACGACACCTGGAACTCGCTGGATTGAAACGCCAACATCAGGCACACAGCCCTTCACAAAACGATGTCATTTATAGGAAGATGCAGCTCTTGTAGGTGATGGCGAGAGGATGTAAAAATAGTAATAATTCTTTAGTGTGCTGGTTCTAATGCAGTTTGAAACTGAAAAGAAACAGTCCAAATGCATACAATGTAACAAAAAACAAACATTGGTTTGGACCTTGGTCCGGAGTTTAGACTTTATACTAAAATGTAATATAAGATACATATTATATTAAATATTGGATTAACCATGAATATCCAATGAATTTGCTTACATTTACACAGCCTAGAGCAGTCAGCTTTGTCCATTCAAAATAAAGGTATAAAAGGTACCGTATTTTCCGGATTATAAGCCATACCGGAATATAAGCCACACCCACATAGTTAAAAAAAAAAAAAAAAAAAAAAAAAAAAAAAAAAAAAACCCGGAAAATAACATATATAAGAAGAGAAAGCTGCACCTCATTATAAACCGCATGGTTTAATCCGTGGGAAAAAAGTAGCGGCTTATAGTCCGGAAAATACGGTATTTTAGTAAAAAAGTGTTTTAGTCTAGACTGCTTATAAAATGACCAATACAAAGGTCATTTTCCATTATTAGGCTCTTGAACAATGAATGCAGGAAAACAAAGTGTAACAAATGTAGGATATCAAGCCCCTTTTAAAACGAAGTCATATGCCCCTGAGAACCTTTCAGGAACTTTAACAAGCATGGAAGGTTGAGGGGAGGCCTGGGGAGAGGCCTGAGTTTCGACCCGTGAACACAAACAACAAAACAAGTACGACCCCATTGCCGACTCAAGCACTGGGGAATTTATCTGCACATTCCAATCAAATTCTCCGTCACAGAGGCCCACACTGCAGGCAGTGTGAAAGCACATGCACTGTTAGAGGCTGTTAGAATGGACATGTGTGACAGGCTCTCGCTTTCACTCTCTCTTGCTCACTGCTCCAGATCTGCTTCTGCAGCCGGCATGACCCATATGCCTCACACATATACGCTGCAGACCAAGTTGCCATGGCAGCAAATGTCTCAAATGGAAAAAGACGCTAACACATCTGGACTAGGACAGCAAATACATGTTATGATTAGGGAAAAGCTGTCAGCTCAGAGATGAATGCTGATTTGCGATCAATGTTGACAGTGCAAAACAGATATCTTCATGTGTTGAATGTGGACGGCCTAAGCTGGGAATAACACAGGGCTGTGAATCTTTGGGAGAAGACACGGTTTGGTATTTGGACTGTGATGCTGTAACCTTTTTCATAAATCAGTACTCTGTTGTATTTTGTAGTGTCCAATTTACACACCACGTCACTTAATATGGGTCTTCAAACGGCTCAGTGCTCTAATGCACTAGCACTATGATCTTGAATCCCAGGTCAAGCATGCTCTGTCTGGGTGAGTAGATGGTGCACTCTCCTCACAGTGCAATGCTGGCTGGCAAAGGCATCTGTTAACCATTGCATCGGAGCTGTATCAACACCCGACGCTTTCCTTTTTCAGCACATTGGCTGTGGTAGTTCACCCTCGTAATGTTGGGAGCATCGTATGTGATAGGGAAGAGGGAATTCTAATGGGGTTGGGTGACTGGCAATTCCCAATTGGGATTCAAAAGCAAACAAAACAGCACAAAAATATCGTAAATGAAACGTTTCTTTGGCACGCAGTGTGGAACTATTTCAAAAAGCTCTCTTTTCCCAGAAGATGCAGGATTCTCCCACGTATTGATAATGGCTACCTGATGCCCGCAAATGATGTAAAGTGTCCTGGAAATGAAATGAGCCAGCAGGAGAGGAAGATACAGAAAGAATAAATGAGACTTCAGTGCTCTGCCACCCCCCCATCACCACAGGTCACACATACATATTACCAGCTGAAATGAACCAGATGGTCAGAAATATGAGAGAATGAATGAGATCTCAGTGTGTTTGCACAGATCGCTGCACAGAATATTCTAAAACTATTGAGGAAGGAGAAAAGGTGCTTCGTTTTGAGGAGCAGCCGTTGCCTGGTGGTTAGGAAACTAGCCTTGTGCCTGGAAGGTCTCATGACATTGTGGTTAAAACATAATTCATTAGTTGCTGAAATGTATCTTTTTGAGTAAAATTATGTCGCTTTTACTTCTTTCAAACCTGCATTATGTGTAAATGTAGAATGTTGATGGATTTGTACTTTCCGGAGAATGATTTTGCCTCAACTCAACTACATTTGTTGGAAGTGGAAATTCCATTTTACTGTAAATGGCCAAAGTTGTGAAAGTGTGACCACATTTTATAAACATTAAACATAAACTCCTAAGTGCACACAATCCATATATGGAAACTTGGATACACACAGTGCCTTGCTCAAGGACACTTCAATCAAGTCCTGCAAGTTCAGGGACAAGGTTGGTTCCCTAACCTGTTATCCTGGTGGATAATACACCAGGAGCAGCAGTGGCCTGGTGGTTAGGGAACCAGCCTTGTGACTGGAAGGTCACCGGTTCGAATTCCCAAACTGGCAGGACATGACTGAAGTGCCCTTGAGCAAGGCACTGAACTCACCAGCTGCTCACTGCTCCGGGCACGTGTGCTCACTGCCCCCTGGTGTGTATACACTATGTGTGTATCACTGTGTGTGGATGGGTAAATTTCCGTGTGTGCATAACACAGTGGGTCAAATGAGTGTAAATTAACGCCAGCCCTAAAGAACAAGTTCAGAGCTGAAAGGAGGTGAATGCTCCTGCTAATGCATGCACACTATACAAAACCAACTCCTAGTGTATTCATCCCACCATGAAATTATTTTCACAGTTATTTAATATCAGTAAAATATTTCATATCATTAGTCAACAGTCAATGACATTTAACAAGCCTGGGGTTGTGGGTTCAATCCCCGCTCAAGTCAACAGTATGCGTGGTAGCCTGCAATGAATTGGCGTCCTATCCAGGGGGACCAATGAAAGCAGGTAGGTGCAAGATCCACCGCAACCCTCAAAAGGATGAAGTGGATAAGAAGATGGATGGATATTACATTTAGCAAATTAACAGCAATTGTACCTTAAAATATGACAATGTGTGTATAGATGTGTACTTATTTCGAACAATTCACAAAACCTACTTTGACACAGCTACACATGACTGACCATCCAAAAGTGTCTGAGAAGAGTCAAGAAGCACCTTGGAGTCTACAATCAGAAATAGAAATTAGGACGTCTGCTGCACCTCCATAACCTAGTGCTTCTTACCTTCACATGCAAAACTGCACGGTCTAAATGGAAATGGATGCAAGAGAGATTAATCTGCTTCCTGATAAATATGTCTAACATATAAAGTAGTACATGACCTTTTGCCTGGATATGACCATTCCTGCACCTCACTGCTTCTCCATGTGTAAATCCCAGGTTACAAAGGATGAAAAGGGGCTGAAAGGGGATGCAAGTTGGAGAACAACTGCAGCAGACCAATGAGCAGACGGTCTAGACTAGAACGAGGACCCTCATTGGTAAGGAGGATGGGGTAGATAATAAGCATCAGTCCAGGCTTCCTCAGACACTTAAGTTGCTCTGAACTGTTTGTGGGGATTTGGACATCAGCCAAACACCTTGGCTGTCATCTTTCAACCCCTTACCTCAAACCAGTCTTACTTCAAGGTCTTTCAGGCAACTGAGAAAACCAATCCTACCTCTGGAGGTGTTGTGGACTTAATTCAGTGAAACAGTAAGGGCAGGTGCCTAACTGAGCATGCCAGGTAGTGATTGGAGTACAGGTGAAGGGGTGAGTAACTCTTACATGTAGCACCTTATGAACCTCCTGTGTGAAAAGGTTGCTTATCGGATCATAAAAAACCACGATAACTTTAGTTGAAAAGAGGGACCTACCTGACAGTTTGGGAATGTAGGATTTTGCCATGTTCTTGTACTAAGGTCTCAATCCAAGTCAATGAGACTCTGTTGGCCAGGTCAGGGACAATGGACAATGATGATTAAGTTCAACACACAAGATTGTGTGATGAGAGAATCAGTGCCAGGCTACAGAAGTCATGTGCCTTCCAGTTCTATTGAGGTATCTGTTCTATCCAGGGGCAGCACAGTGGCGCAGTGGGTAGCGCTGTTGCCTCACAGCAAGAAGGACCTGGGTTCGATCCCTGGGTGGGGTGACCTGGGAAGTTTCTGTGTGGAGTTTGCATGTTCTCCCCGTGTTCGCGTGGGTTTCCTCTGGGTACTCCGGTTTCCCCCACAGTCCAAAGACATGCATGATAGGTGAATTGGTGACTCTAAAGTGGCCCTTAGTGTGTGCATGTGTGTGCCCTACGATGGATTAGCCCTGTCTAGGGTTGTGCTCAGAGTTGCCGGCTGGGCACCGGCTCACCCGTGACCCTATTCAGAAATAAGCGGTTTGGAAAATGAATGAATGAATGAATGTTCTATCCTTAAGACTTCCTGTGCAGTTGCTGGTGGCAAAGACAGTAAAGTGCATAGTGTTCCTACAGACTGCAGGCAAGCTGATCCCACTTCACACATCAAAAAAGGCCTTTGAAAGGTTGGCCCTGAAACATCTTCAATGCCTAAGGCTATATGACATGGTGAGGAGCAACATTAGTGATGTCCTCCCTTCTTTTCTGCCTCTACATATAAGCCTTTCAGAGCAACACCAGCTGATGTCAATAAGGTTATACATCCTCAACAGACGGTGAGTGTAACAACAGCCCAATTACATTTTCTAATGGGCCAGGCATGGCCTGGTGGTCAGGGAACCAACCTTGTCCCTGAACTTGCTGGACTTGATTGAACTGTCCTTGAGCAAGGCATTTACTCCAAGTGGTCAGGGCTGCCCACTGCTCTGGGCACATGTGCTCACTGCCTCAGAGTGTGTGCATTCACTGATGTGTGTGTGCACAGGAGAAGTTCTTCTGGGTGCAAGCACGGTGGATCAAACATGTTTACGTTTACATTGTTAATAAAATAACAATACCAGACACATACTGAAGGTTTTCACATGTGCTGGGGTCAATTAGTAGGTCATAATTGTGGCCTAGCAATAGTGGAGCATTGTATTTGCATAGTGGATCTATAAAAGGATGCCAGCACCTAATGAGGATCAGGAAGGGGAGCTCACTTGACGTGGACTTGATTTGAAATCTGCTGTAGGAAATGGCACACAAGAAAATGCTTACAGAATTGAAACAAGTCTTGCCATCTATGCCAAGACATTTAAGGGCTTTCCAGACATCCTTTTATGTGAATCCAGAAATAAAGAAGCTGAAATATATTGTATACATCATGTTTTACACTCGGATAAAATAGCTAAAATAAAATATTAAAATGAATGTAGGATGATTCATGATGATGTAATGGGAACAAAAGTGACATTACTTCTGCTTTGCAATTTCCCTCTGGGATTAATAAAGTAATTCAGATTCTGATACAGCACTGCATCCTCTTAAACAATTTGCTACAGTGGCATTTGAATGAATATGGCGTTATTGAAACGCCATATTGCATACGTTATTGAAACTTGTAACTCATTTTCTGACACAATCTTTGCCACGATTAGGCATTGCTAACACTGGAGAGCATGGTTATCACCTCCAGACTCTGCAAGATACAGTGTCTCTAAAGTGGTGTGTAACAAAGCTAAAGTCTAAAGTGAAATTCCATATATTTTTTCTAAAGTAGCTGCTGCTCCCTTTAAGCACTCTTACATTGTACACACACATGCAGAGAGCACCCGGAAAGAATATACAGCACTTTCCTTTATGTACATTTTTTGTTACAGCCTTATTTCAAAATGGATTAAATTCATTTCCCTCAAAATTCTATACATAATGCCCCACGATGACAAAAAAGACAAGTTAGAATTTTTAGCAAATTTCATAAATAAAATAAAAACACATAAAATAAAAACCCAAAAATACAGCCTTTGTCATGACACTCAAAATTGAGCTAATCTTGTTTCTATTGATCATCCGACAGATGTTTCTACAGCTTGATGGGAGTACACCTGTGGTACATTCAGTTGATTGGACATAATTGGAAAGACACACCAGTGGTACAGCCATGAAGTCTACGGAACTGTCTGAAGACCTGTCAAAGACAGGACTGTATTGAGACACAGATCTGGGGAAGGGTACAGAGAGATTTCTGTTGCATTTAGGGTCCGAGGCTAACCAAACTGAGTGATCATGGTACAAGAGCCTTAGTCATTGAAGTGACCAAAAACCCAGTGGTCACTCTGACAGAGTTCAAATGTTGCTCTGTGGAGAGAGTAGAACCTTACAGGAGCACAACCATTTCTGTAGCACTCCACCAATCAGGCATGTATGGTAGAAGGCACATAACAGCATGTCTGGAATTTGTCAAATGGTACCTAAAGGACTTTCAGACCATGAGGAAATAAAAGATGGAACTTTTGAAATGAATGCCAAGCATCATGTCTGGAAGAAACCAGGCACTAATACCATTAAGATGATGCAAATGTAATAAATAAATAAATGTAATACAATACATAAAAGGATACAATATGATGAAACCCTGGTACTGGAGGCACCCCTGTCTTGCACGTTTTAACTTTAATACACCCCCTGTAACTCTGAAGGTCTTGTTAATGATGTGATTAGTTGAATCAGGTGTGGTGGGAGCAAGGAAAGCTCTAAAATATGCAGGGAAGGAGTGCCTCCACGACCAGGATTGAGAAACACTGCATCAGTATTTACATGTAGCATCAAACACAGCATGCTGTGTATTTAAAGAGTAACCTTTAATTGGAATGTTCCTATGGAATAATTTGAACAAGACTGTACTCGAGTGTCACCCCTCCGAAAACCAAACCATTTCCACAAAAATGACCCACTCCTACATTTTTGGAATTCAATCGTACCTAGAAGCTCACCTGTGTAACAGATGCAATATTACCATTATATGGCCATTTTATATCCTATACATATTATGTCTCAAAATATCTCAGACCTAATGCAAATCATCTGATGTTTAATTTTGACAGAATATAAGCATAATACAAACTCATTCATACGTCCACTTAAAAGTCCATAGCCAATCTCAGTTAACGTTCCACTGTGAATAAAATCCTGAATCTATTTTAATGTCTTTGTTGTTAAATTTTGGGGTTTTGTACTTATCATTTGTTATTATTCGCTTTGAATAAAACTTATTTCAATAACCTCTCATTATGTTTTTTATCAACAATTTCTATTGAATTTGTAATCATATTTATTTTAGGCTCATGTGGAATATGGTAGTGTTTATATGGAACAAAATGTACCCATTAAGCCAAACATATTTGCTTTTAAAGCTACACATCTTTATACTAAATTACAAAATTTAGGCAGTTAATATTTCACATCCGTTGTGCTGCTGGAGTTAATGCAGCTTTTGCTCTGAAAATGTATTAATACCTCATAAATATTTACCTAATAAATACACCTACCTTAACTACAATGCTGCTTGTTACAGGTGTTACAAGCAAAGCTACAGCCACAGCTATGCTACGTTAAGTGTCTCCTGTGAGATGTTGAGGTGCCATTAACCAGCCAATCAGAGAACTCAAGATAAACACCTTAAAGCAAAAATCAGTGCAGAGCGAAAGGTTGTAATAGGGCTTGTAAAACTGATCTTTGCATTTTCTGTCCCAACCAAACTTACAAATCTACTGTTTATATATCAAAGACTGAATAAATAAACTCTTTAAGACATTAATTTTTATACATAACGCACTTTTCTGAGTGTATCGTAGTGTATCTCATCAGTGCTTATGCATTTCTTTTCATTTCTTATATATACACTGTATTCTGTATTCAATATCAGTCTGTCTGTCCGTCCCTCCAGCCATCCATTTTAAGTATCTTCAGTAAGATTAACACTCCTTCGTGACCAAAAATCCTCTCATCTGGCCCTTGGCCTTTATCTACTTCACGATTCAAGATGAAAAAATGTTAAAAAAAAAAAAAATGCGAAAGCTTCGTGCAACAGATGCTGAAAGTCAGAATGCGACAAAATCCCACGCCAGAGATAAACAAACAAGCTGGCAACAGAGAGCAGATGATGCATATGACTGACCTAGTGCTCCTGCTGGCAGTACTGCCTGCTGGGCCCAGGCCAATTTCTGTCCAGCACTGGGCCAATGGCCATGGTGAACCTCAGGATAGACTTGGGAAGCCGAGGGAGCAGCTGATACACACACACACACACACACACACACACACACACACACACACACACACACACACACACACACACATACACACACTTACTTCCTGGGCTGCTATGGACCTATGTTATGATGTGAAGGCTGATTTCTAATTATGTGGTTTGCTGCAGCATTGTGCACGCCAGTCTCATTTCAGGACAATGACTGAATGAAAAAAAAACCTTGCCATTCAGTTCTATTATGAGCACTCCCTCAAAACCCACTTGCAGCCAAAGAATTCCAAGGCTGGACCCAATTGGAGCACAGGTTGTCAGGCCACTTCCTGGACGCCTTTTGCTTGATGCTGAGTGGAGCATAACAACAGTGTGTGGGAGCGTACGGTTTGCCTGTGGCCTCTAGAACAGCCCACAAGAAAACAGCCAGAGTCGTACTCTCCTCCCCACTTCCTCCATGTTCCGACAGCCCCTTCCAGGTATTGTGACCCAAGAAGGGCCACGCCAGTGCCCAGTCATTCCACATAATAGCAATTCTGCTGCCTTTATTTAAAGACAGAATAAGACTTTTGTCGCTGCGGAGAAGAATGGGTTCACTTTTAGCATCCTTACAGCAGAGCTGCCATCAGGACTCCTATCTGATGCCAACAAGCCTGTAGTGTTAGGAATATTTTTGCCATCTGTTCTTCTGCCCTATTTCTTCTGCCTTGTTTGAGTCACTCTTTAGGCCTAGGGATGCTAGTTCAGAGCCCATGAACTGTGCCTCATAAGCCCCTTAAAGAGCTGAGCTGAGAAAGAGATAACATTTTATCAGTCCTGATAGTTTACAGGGTAAACTCTTAAAGAGCAAGACCAATGAACTGATTGAAAATGTAGCGAAACACAAACTGGTAGATGATTGTGTGTTCTTTTTGAAAGTGTAAAATTTTATAGCACACTATTGCCACATTATCAAATTTAGACAAGGCCCACACCCGTCACGCTAACGCTAAGCTATTGATGTTGGATAAGGCAAATGCAACACTAAGCAATGCATCCATGCTAGCTAACTTAGTTAATATTATACTGTCTGGGTTGCATCTTTCTGTAAAATGACCAGCTCAGTTATGTCATGATGCCCAGTGACCATTCATCCAGAACCCTGAAAAAGCAGGGTTTTTAACTAAAAGTTAACTAAGGTTCTGTTCGAGAAAATTTCCTCAATCCAAGGTCTCATACATCCTACTTGCTAACCTGCATAATGATACAGTCTATAACCTGTAAGCTAATTAGCCTAATACTAATATTAACATATTATATACTCAACAATTGAATGGCAAATCAAATTACAATTACAATAAAAAACAATATAAAACAAACAATAAAAAAATATAAATAAACAATTACAATTACAAGTGTTTCAACTATATTGATCCGACCTTGTCTGGATCTGGTCCAGTGACATCAAGAGAACCAAAACTTTTGGTACCAGGTTGATACCAGTTCTTGCTTCCTGTGGTACCAATGGTTCACATTTCTACCAGACCTCAAGAGGATAGCATAATAAGCCTAGACTACATGTGTAAATGTAAATTGAAGAAACACGACAACAACAGCATGAGCTGTAGCATATTGAAAAAAAAAATGTCCAAAAGTCATGTTTACAAATATTTTGGGTTTGAGTCTGATGACCATCGACAGTGCAACACCAACATGCAAATGGTGTTTGAGAACATTTTTAACGAAAGGAGGAAACACCACAAATTTAGCTGAGCACCTCAAAGGCAGACATCCAGAGCTGTAGAAAGAGTTCAAAGTGAACGAGTTTTTTTCAAGATGTCTATATATTTTACTTAAAGGTGTGAATTTATAACCTGAAGTAATGTTTGGAAATATATTACAAAAATGCAAATCGGCTGTGTCTCTTGATTGCAGTATGTAATCGTGCAGCAGGGAGGAGTTTCATAAAGCCGCTGTCATTTCGCCTACATTTCTTGTCTGAGAACATTTAGTCTTCCCCGTTTCAAACACGGATGATGGAGAATGTTTGTAGACAGAATCTTTTCTCTGTGTAGATGCTGTGATATGAGGAAGGTGGTTAAACATGGCAATATGTTGAGCATGAGCACGTATTTAAAGTGACGTCACTTTATTGTAATAGGGAAGCAATCGGAAGCCATAGTCACTTCCCGGCATTTTAGCAGCTCTTTGCCGAATGATCTGAGCGGGCTATGGTTATTCCAAATCTATAGGGCTATTTTCAGCCACAGACATGTGACTTCATTCAGTTGTGGAAGTTTAGGAATACATGAAAAGTGTGACGAAATCTCCACATATAGACATGATAAATCATCAGTGACTTTTCCAAAACATCCTCTGCTGCCCTAACCAGATGTACCCCGACTCTCACTGCTCACTACACTACTCACAAGTTGCATTGTGGAAACTTTAAATGGCTCAGTACAAATCTACTCGTTATGATGTTGTAAATACAAAACATAATCAGCATCATAATTATGCACATGTAAGCAAAAAAAATTTATGGTTTGATAGCCGGAGTGATTCAATCAAATCAAAATCATACCAAGATTTGATTGTATAGCGATCTTAACAACTGATGTCACAGAGCAGCTTTACGCACTAAACATCTTGGTTTCATTTAAGACCATGTTCAAAACAAAACTTCATGAATACTATTTGGAAAACAAAGATAATTTATTTATTATTCTGATCCGAAAACGATCCGATCCAAGACTTAAAAATCTTGAAATGATCCAATCAGTGAAATTTGTGATCTGTCCCCATAGTGTTTATTTTGTGTTGTGGTACCGAAATTTTAACCTTTAAATTATTGAATTACTTTGAAGGGGCAAAAGTGAAGGTTTGTGGGTGATGCTACTTTTGGAAGCATTCAAGTGATTAATATGGGTGAAGGTGAAGCAGCTTCAAAGGTTTTAAGAACCTTTGCATTGAGGAACAGGTTTTAATTGTGACATCATGTTTATCTACATGTTTTTTTCATGGATTGTTCATTAGATTATTTAAATAATATTATATTATATTTATAATGGTGTATCACACAACCGTTTATACTATTTATGGTGCATTTAAATCTATTTTTGAAACTCATGATGACCATCTGAAGTCTCTAAACGAAGTGTTACAGTCTGACAGTAAGAATAACAGCCGCCCATACCCTCATGTATGCTTATCCACACATTGGGAGGAAGGAAATGAGCTTTAATGATGTTGGTGATTAGTGTCCCAGATAGCGGGCCAAGACGTTAGGATATAGCCATGGGAACTGGGGCATTTCATGTAGAAGTGACCTAATAAAAGCCAGCTTTTTGGAGAGTTGCTCTACATGCAGTCATGGAGAGAGACAGTGAGGCAGCTGCTGAGAAAATTTGGTTGTGAAGTGCATTAAGGAGCAATTCTGAAATCAGTAAAGGGTTGTGCTAAACATTTCGACTTAGTCTGCCCATTATTGCATATTAATATTCCCCTTTCTGCCTTTTACAGAGGACATGTGCTTCGACAGGCTGTTTTAATTTTCCTGGGCAGACATTTTCGCTCAAATCTACCACATTCAAACAAGCATCCCACCCCAAATGCTTCAATTTGAATCACACAAAGTCTGTTAAACACTACTGTGAATTGCTTACGATGTAGTGACTGTGTCTGATTTTTGGTGTAAATAAGCTTAAATATAGTTGAACATGGTATTGTTAACTATACTGTGCTCTACAGTATAATAGACTGTATATATATATATATATATATATATATATATGTGTGTGTGTGTGTGTGTGTGTGTGTGTGTGTGTGTGTGTGTACATACTGAATTGAAAGACTTGCTATTTGCAGATCTTTGGTATTTAGTAATGTTTAACAATGTTTAGACACATATCAAACGTACTTTTTTTTCTTTTATGGACAAGCTGTTAATGCCTTTATAGCCAATGAAATATAGCAAACTACTAGTTAACTGCACTCCTGGTATATTTCCAGGACAGTGATGACAGTGTTAAGAAGGCTGAGTTATTGATAACAAGGTTGTGGGTTCAACACCCAGGTCAACACCCAACAACCTACCATGGTTGACCCTGTGCTCTCAGATCAGGGCATAGAATATATATATATATATATATATATATATATATATATATATATATATATATATATATATATATATATATATATATATATTCACAGTAGAGAACATTGCAATACTATTATTTAAATATACTGTAATCTTTATTATAGAGTAATCTATAATACACACACACACACACACACACACACACACACACACACACACACACACACACACACACACACAGATATATATATAATGCACCTATAAAGCATTTTTAAGTTGACAGTATCCACAGTGCAGAATGCTTATCAGAAATGAACACAAAATGAGATCTGGAAAACAAAAAAAACTCAGCGAGAACTGCTTGTATGCTGATAAAGAAGGCAAATCACTTAATGACTACCTTCCCACTGTGCAGCATAGCTTTCACAAACATAATCTTCATGTCAAGCTTAGACCATTTGAAGACCATTTGAAGAATTTGCTACAGAACATCTTGATAGAAGTCTGACTGATGAGTTTTGAAACAAAGCGTTACAAACAGATAAAGCCAAAAAGCCTTTGGCACCAACCCACAAGAATACTGTTGTTTTGCATATTGGCCTGGAAATACTACTGTAAGGTGCATGGATTCCGCAAAATGCCATCAATCCTGCATGCAAATATCAAAGTATATGTCAAAAGGCCGAAGCTCAAAAACATGCCAACAGTCAGCTGACCTAAATATCAGATTTGTGGACAGGCTTAAGCAAGAGTAATGCCATAGTATGACCCAAAAAGTAAATCAAATTCAGGTCTGAAAAGACTTTAACTGGTTTGCAAGCTGCGATTTCTATATGGGGAAGGTAAGTTTTGCAATGGTCATAGAGAATTTTTAATTTTTACAGTGTATTAAGAGTCACATAACTTGGATTTGCTGAAAATTTAGCATGTTATGTTTAATCAGTTGCAAAGTTTGTGTTTACTACTTGAAAAAATGTAATTCTGTAATGTAATGTAATTTGGTCAAAAGGTGCAAAATTTTACATTCAACTGTACATTCCACGCTAATATTTGGGTAGTGGGTAGTACTGTTTTAAACAAGGCTACAGGCATTCTAAAAGCAATTCCAGGACTGTACACATTCTGCATACATTGTTCTGCGTGTCACGTTCTAAGCGGGCCCAAACAGGACGCCGAGCTCAGTATTCACGAGCAGCTGGCAGCCTGCCGCTCCACATGTGCTTTCGCCAGCCCCCGGCAACTTTGAAGCAGCTGGCACAGTCAGCAAACAGCTAGCAGTCCAGCACATTGGTTATGCTGCAGGGACTTACTGCAAACCGTAGAGACGGACAGGTAGCTAGTCACCCATGGCGCTGTGCGATAAGGCCCTGAATGCGGTAGTGACAGGACCAGATATTTACCAGGGAGGGCAGAGCTTGTCTTATCCAAAGCTGGATGCACACACATACAAGGGCAGAGCAGAGACGGTCCTAGTTTCCCAGGACAGGGGATCAGGGCCGCTATCCTTCGTCTTTAACAGACCCAATAGGGGTCTGCATCCCCTGGCCTGTTTGTTTCCAAAGGGAGGGATTTCCTCTACGGGTAGACCCCATGGCTTCTAATCTGCCTACCAATGCAAGAAGTGTAAGAGCAGAACGCAGCCTGCAATGTGGCTGGCAGACAGGACATAATAGTGTAAGCAGGGGGAGAGAATGGGAAGTGGAGGATACACAAGGGTGAGGTGTGTACGGATGCAATTATGAACTTCGTTACAGGTAAATATAGAAAACTGTGTTAGCAGGCCGGGGGCGGAATTCCTAGAAGCCATGAAAAATCAGGTCTGAAAGTCCATCTGTCATGTCGCTTTCTCTGGCACTCGCTCTATCACTATCTCTCATTCACATGCAGTACCTATTGAGCATGAGCTGCAGTCATTAACAATATACAGTACTGTATCTCCAACAGGTATCCTTACAGGAAGCTAAAACATACTTTCAAGGGCTGGGTGATATATCATGTTATATCAATATCAGGATATTAACAGAAACAAGGTATCCAAATGAAACAATATGGTTTTATATCAGGTTTAAGTTTTTAAATAACGTTCTGTTTCAATCTCGCAGAATTAGCAATTACTTCATTGTTCTGCTCCACCTCCTGCTCTCATTGCTCCACTGTTCTCCACATGGAGAGAACGTCAGACAGCTCTGGCATGAAGGCATTTATTACATGTTCAAAAGATAGATAAAAAGACAAAAAATTTATTAGGGTGCCTATTTTTTTCCACATTTTATATATATATATATATATATATATATATATATATATATATATATATATATATATATATATATGCCATTCAGCTAAAATATATCAGGATATGTTTTTTTTGTCCCTATAAAGATTTTTATTCCGTCATTTTGGAGCATTTCTATTGTTCCATTCATGATGAAATCTGGACAGCTCAAGCATGTGGACACCATTTGGATTTGTTTCTCAGCTGAAACACCAGTCTTCTCACATAAGCATATAGTAAAAAAATATTTACACTATGCATCATCTACACATTCATTAGACATTTCTACTAAGGCACTTATGTTGACATAACTCTGACTAGTGGGTTAAGATCCAAACAGATTTAGATGAGGCTGCTTCCAAAAGCATTTAAAAAATGGGCATCCCAAAATGTCCTTTTTTCTTTAGCAAGCAGGAGGCCACTGAGCATTATGTTAATGAAATCACCTATTAAATCTGAACAAAGTAAACATTTTGACAAGCAATCTTATCTATGCCCAGTGAAATATAGCCAGAAGCGGAGTCTACAAATGGCTGATAACAATAACAGTCAGAGCTGCACAATATATCCAGTTCAGCATAACTTGCTGTCATTATTAAATGTTTGATGTATACACACAGTTCTCATTTTCTGACATATCTACCAGAATGTTCCCAGTATACTATACTTTCCAACATGGGAATTAATATGCTCATATCATATGTTTTGACACGTGTTACGTGGGTTTCCTCCGGGTATCGGTTTTCCCCACAGTCCAAAGACATGCATGATAGGTGAATTGGTGACTCTAAAGTGGCCCTTAGTGTGTGTGTGCGCCCTGCGATGGACTAGCGCCCTGTCTAGGGTTGTTTCCTGCCCTTGCACTCAAGTTGCGGCTGGGCACGGCTCACCGGCAACCCTATTCAGGAAGTAAGTGGTTGGAAAATGAATGAATGAATGTTTGACACTTTGCTGACCCCCAGTCCCCCCAACACACACCCTAATTCAATTTCAACTCATTTTTAATTTTGTTTCTTCCATTTCTTACAGGTACAGGTACATGAATTATATGTCAGGTACATCAAGAATTATATGTCACTGTGAAAATTCTTGTTACTTTTAATAGCGCAGCACAGTGCAGAAGAACCAGAATCAGTAGTTTTCTATCATGCAGCTATTAATGCACAATGGATGCTTACAAAATACTCACATCCTAATTGCAAGAGTAAGGCATGTCTTAATGTGTGTAATACAATTACACTCATCAAAAATAGTGAACTCAGGAGATTAATAGGTAAACAGTAATGAAGTCACTAAAATGGCAGCAGGTCATCTTCAGTGATGAGTCACACTTTAGTTTAGCAAGACACATGGTCAGCACCCAGATCAATGGTTTCATTTTTACACAACCAACAGATCCTTTGCTCTCGTACAGGTACTTTAACAGACCAATGATGCAGTAGGATGTCCTGCGACTGGTGACCCTACCTTTGTTCTAAATCACGTGCCTTGAAGACGAATGCTGTCATGGCGTTTACCAAAATAGACTATCAACGAAAATGTGTAGGATGCTGTGGACCCCACTATCAATGAAAAATGCAGTAACCAGAAAATGAAAAAAACTGTAGTACTGCTTGCATCACAACTGCAAACACAATAAAAAGAGCCACCTGTAAGAAGAGAACCCATACCTAAGTTAAAGCAAGATTCAAGATTAAAGTCAAGGGGTTTAATGACAGTATTGTTTGAGCTGGGCACATGCATGGAATTTGTAGGCCAGTAGAATGGTGCGATTTACATGTTCTACATACAAAGTACCCATTTGGGTCTCAAGATGCTACATTTCTGTGCTTTGCATAATCCATTCTGTCACCACATTATCATGTGCTTACATATTTAGAAAAAAAAAAAAAGAAAAAAAAGAATAAATTACAAAATGCAGTTTATAAGCAGCCCATCAAAATGTAATGACTTCTGAAACATGGGAATGACAACATTTGCCTCCAGAACTACTTTGAATTTTGTTGCCCCCTCTGATATCCGGGCCACCTCTTTCCAATCTTTACTTTTTAATTCTCATTTCAGTTCTGGAAGTGTTCAGCATGTTGTTTGATAGCACAAGCAGAGTGCAGCTGTGAACGTGTGCATAATGGCCGAACGTGCATAATAGAAATGTGACTGAAACAAACTCCAAAGCAGGCTGGTCAGAAACCCTCTCCTCCACAGCAGACCCAGCAGAGAACTGATCTGACCCTGGAGAGCTGTGCTCACTGGCGCCATCCCACTGAGCAATACAACCACCCACCCACCCACCCACACACACACACACACACACACACACACACACACACACACACACACACACACACACACACACACATTAACGCTCTAAACAAACATACACACAGAGCTGCTACATCCTGATCACACTGTGAAGAAAAGTGAGAACGAGAGTTGAAAGACTTCGAGGAGATGGAGACAAGAAAGAAATGAGAGGGGTAGAGAGGTAGAAAAAGGACGTGATATGGAGAGAGAGATGAAACAAAAAAGGCTGTGAAAAGACGAAAGTGAGAAAAGATGACGGTGAGAGAAAACGAAATTGGGGAAAAGAAAAAGGGACGCTGAGAGAAAATGTGAGAGAGAATGAGGAGAGAGAAAAATATAGATAGACAGTGAGAAAGGAGAGAGACAGAGAGTGCAATAGAGGACAGTAAGAAGTGAAGAGATAGACATGGCATTGAGGGGAGGGAGGAGAAAAGGAAGAGGAAAGAAAAATGAGGCAGAAGAGACGGTGAGTGAGAGAGAGACAGAGAGGAGAGAGGGAGCAGTGTGAGAGAGAAGGCGAGAGGAACGAGTGTGAGAGGCCAGGCCCTTGGCGTTAGCGTGGAACTGGGAGGCATTTTCATGCAAGACCTGCTTTTTAAATAGAATTTCTCTTTGAGGGAACATTTTTCAAACACTGACAAGAAACCCAGTGAAGAACTCAAAACTGCTCTCCATCATGTCAGCACTGAAGGAAGGATGGGAGAGAAGGAAATAAGACCACTGAAACAGTAAGAAACCCACTTAGTTGTCCAGTAAGCGGTCTCCACTTGTTAAACACCAGAATAACTGCAAGGGCAGTCACACACACACACACACACACACACACACACACACACACACACACACACACACACACACACACACACACACACACACTGTCTGGGCTGTATCCCAAACATTCTACTCACCTCGATGGTTACAGATACACTGATGAGCAAATGATATTAGAACACTGATTAGCATCAGTCAAGGCGTGGGGTATTTTAGGCAACAAGTGAACAGTAAGATCTTAAAGGTGATGAAGTTGAAAAATGATAAACGCAAAGATCTAGTTTTCACACACAAATTGTGATAATGACTAAATGAAGAGCACATCAGGCAGATCTTGTTGGTTTACTGGTATGCAGTGGTCGTACCTACTAAAAAGTGGTCCAAGGAAGACAATCAGTGAACAGGTGACAGGGTCAGTCTCACTGATGTGATCCATGGAGGCCCCACCTCACAACTTACAGGATTTAAGCGATCTGTTGCTAATAATGTGGGTCTCAGATGCCCACCGAGGAGCCCATACCTTGAAAGGTCAGATCTGTTGTGGCAGCATAATTTCCTAATTTATTGGTCACTACAATATAGTTGTATTCTAAATAACAGCTCTGCACCCTCTGAGGTCAACTGTTTGATGGACATATGGACCTTGAGCAGGGCTGCAGATAGCCTCTATTGTATTTCGTTGCTTACAGGCTAATTAAGGTCTTAGACCTCAGTCACCCCTTTTCTTTTTTCCCTCTAAATTGTATAAAACAAAAGTAATACACTAGTGTCGATTAAAATGTTGAAAAGTTTACTTTCATTTTAACTTGCCTTAGTGTTCACAGAAACTTACACAATTTTTACATACAGCAGTTTAGTTAAGCAGGTTCTCCCACAAAAGGGAGTAGTAACACCCATAGCAGAATTTAGCAGTTATTCTAAATTCTGCTTTCTGCTTTAAACAACCTGAAAGATATCTGCTCAACACAGTTCCATGCTGTACACCAGTGATCCCCCAACCCCTAGTACCCGGTTGTGGGTAATTGGTGCAGTCAATGGTACCTCATAACCTCATAACCTCAGATGCTAAAGAATAAATTCAATTTCTGGTTAAAAATTTCTGCATTTTTGTTTTCATATATTTCATATCAATTCCGTGATTGTGTCCATGTTCTCCGCATCACTGGCGTCGTAGGAGCTAATGATATAATAAAAAATGGATATTATAGCCCTAATTCTTAATCATTTCAGACAAATCAAAAACACCCGTGTGCACTTT
This sequence comes from Acestrorhynchus altus, assembly GCA_034509495.1. Taxonomy (NCBI): domain Eukaryota; kingdom Metazoa; phylum Chordata; class Actinopteri; order Characiformes; family Acestrorhynchidae; genus Acestrorhynchus; species Acestrorhynchus altus. The sequence continues at coordinate 15,358,269 of CM067520.1, forward strand.
AGCCAGTGCAGTGTAAAACCAACGAACTAAATGAATTAGATACAATGTCCCCGATACTTAAAACTCAGGCAGGCTGCAGGGCTTTTGCTTAAACAAATTAGCTTTGAAGGTTTGGGTTCCACTATTCCTAGACCTTACATTTAGCAGTTCTACCTTCTGCATGTGTTAAAGATGCTTTCCCTCTGTCTTCTATCAGCTGTCTAAATCAGGCACAGACTCAGCCAACCCTAATTTGTAGCATCTCTAACAAAAGCTGTGTCTTGGCGACTCTGAAAACTTCTTAGCGGTTCCTGCTAAACGCCAAACATTTTTAGAGAAACTTCTAAAAAACACCATACTGATCCCCAATTTCCTATTAGCATTATGAAGATCTGTAATCATTCAAAACATGTTTAATGGAATCTTAACTAGAAATCCCAAATTACAAGACACTCCTAACTTCACCATGATACAATATGCAATGATCTGTCACACTCGCAACTTCAAATTAATACCTACCAACAAATTCAAAGCCCTCCTACTCCAGCCACCTCCCAGCCTCCCAACTTAACTCCTACTGGCACATCCCACATCATGCTTCTGATCCTCAACACCTGCTAGCCTCAACTGAACACCTGCTGTACATCAAAAAGCCCTTCATCATGCTCCCAGCCTCCAACAACACCTGCAGCCCTCACAACCATACCTCATACTCCCAGCCTCATTCACAACCATACCTCATACTCCCAGCCTCATTCAGAACCATACCTCATACTCCCAGCCTCATTCACAACCATACCTCATACTCCCAGCCTCATTCACAACCATGCCTCGCTCCCAGCCTCCTCCTAGCCATACCTCGTGCTCAGCCTCATTCAGAACCATGCCTCATACTCCCAGCCTCACTCTGTCGCCTCCATGCTCCAGCCTCACTCACAGCCATACCTCGTCACTCCCAGCCTCATTCTGGGAACCATCCTCCTTCTCTCCCAGCCTCATTCACAACCATACCTCCCATGCTCCCAGCCTCATTCTAGCCATACCTCATGCTCAGCCTCCTCCAGCATACCTCGTACTCCAGCTCATTCAAGTCCCGCTGCCTCTTACTCAGCCTCATTCACAACCATGCCTCATACTCCCCAGCCTCACTCATGTACCTCGTGCTCCCAGCCTCATTCAGAACCATGCCTCATACTCCCAGCCTCAATTCAGAACCATACCTCTGCTCACAGCCTCATTCAAGACCACATACCTCTGCTCCCAGCCTCATTCAAGAACCATCTTATAGTACTCCCAGCCTCATTCAGAACCATGCCTCATACTCCCCAGCCCCTCCTCCCCAGCCATACCTCATACTCCCAGTCTCAACTGAACTTCCAACCAACACATTCAAGACCATACCTCATACTCCCAGTCTCCAACTGAACACCAACCAGCACATTCAAGTCACATACCTCATACTCCCAGTCTCAACTGAACACCAGCAACACATTAGGTATAATGCATCACACTTGCAGCCTCAACAACATCAACCAGCATTGGAAATCAAATGTCGCACTCTCAGCCTCATCTTTACATCAACCAGCACATTCATTTTATCACACCCATCAGCACGGTACAGTGCATCCACCTCCCCCATCAGCACATTCAGTACAGTGCATCACACTCCCACCAGCACATTCAGTACCGTCACACCCATCAGCATATTCAGAACAGTGCATAACACCCATCAGCACATTCAGTATAGTGCATCACACCCATCAGCACACTCAGTATAGTGCATCACCTCCATCAGAACACTCGGTATAAGGTGCATCACACCCATCCAGCACATTCAGTACAGTGCATCACCTCCCATCAGCACATTCGGTACAGTGCATCACACTCCCACCAGCACATTCAGTACAGTTGTCCACACTCCCACCAGCATTCAGTGATTACATCACCCATCAGCATATTCAGAACAGAGCATAACACCCATCAGCATTCAGTATAGTGCATCCACCCACCAACACTCAGTATGGTGCATCACACTCCACATCAAGACACTCCCAGTATAGTGCATCACACCCATCATACATTCAGTATAGTGCATAACCTCCCATCGAAGTGCATCACCCATCACACAAGCCTCATCACTACACACCCCAACCAATTGAGCCCTCATGTATCAATCATCCATTCTCAACGCAGCCTACTAGCACATTTAAGTTATTCATCCCGAGCCTCTAACACACACCAACATGTTCAGTCTCGCCCACTACACAGCTCCAGTCTCCAACCTCTCATTTGTAAATCGTGGAACAAAAAGTAAAGCAGATACCACTTTTCTTCATTCTGATTTTGTTCACCATAATGGGAGAATTTTTCCATTGAAATGTGATCCCAGTATCATTAATTCAATCGAATCAGGAGCAGCCTGCCCTGTTACAGCCCCTTTAACGGTAATTGATTTTTGGAGTGCACACTACGTAACCTTCTGCAAGCAATCATCCAGCCAGAGATGTACCTGACATGAAACCATTCCCTACACTCCACAGCATCCATCACAACTGTCACTCACAACTCCAAACCCCAACAACATCTCTGAAAACTAATTTGTTAGAATGACAGGTAAGACCAGGTTCTGAAATGTATTATGGTACTTAAAAGCTATTAGTGCTCATTTTTGTGTTGCATATCAGAAATTGTGGTTCGGAGCAAAAGCATGTATTTCCTAACTTCTCTTTTCACCTTTTGGAAATAACAGGCTGTAATTATCAATATCTGTAGGCGGCAGGCAGCAGAGGAGCACAGTATTACTTTTAAAAATGGGAGCATAGTTGCTAGGCAGCAAATCAGACATTCTATGCCCAAGACAGCCTGAGATAAGGTTTAGAATATGTGATTCGCATGACAGCGAGGCAAAAAAATTTAATTGTAGATACAGACTCGGTGCTCAAATAATCTTGATAAAGCTGCTGCTCCGGGGTCAGATTCTGCCTGATGGTGACGCACTTCTATCCAGCGACACTTTCCGAATACTGATTTGAAGAGGAAAGATTTTAATAACCAGCAACTAAAAAAATGAGAACCACATTATTCTTCCTGATTCTCGATAAATTGCTGTTTTGCATATCATAGTTTATAGTAGACCAGCTTCCATCCATGCCAAAGACTCTTAAGCTGGTGCAAGAAGCCTGAGCAAAAGCATAATATTGTCTAATGTTGGGGTCACCAACCCTGCTCCTGGAGAGCTTCCTGCAGGTTTCAACTCCAACCAATCCCTAACACACCCCGTTCAGCCAATCAAGAACTTCTAAAGGCAGTAATTAGTTGCATCAGGTGAGTGGATTAGGGTTGTTTCTCAAGTCTGCAGCATGGTGTCTCTCCAGGGACAAAGATGGTGACCCCTGGTCCAATATATCAACTTTCACTCAGCATCCTAAATTTATATAAAGCTAAAAGATGTGTTCAGCACACAATGCGCCTCATTTATGGAATGTGAGCAGAATAAATCTGTATGTTGATCATTAAGTAAAAAAAAAAAACACAATATGAAATGCTTGTTCATATTCTGTAATGTTTTGCAAATACAAGTATATTAACAAAAAGGAAATTATATATATATATATATATATATATATATATATATATATATATATATATATATATATATATGAATTATATATGTATTAATTGCGCCTGTTTGAACTGGTTACCTGTATAAAAGACCTGTCCACACACTCAATCAATTATACTCCAACCTCTTCACCATGACCAAGACCAAAGAGGTGTCTAAGGACACCAAGGAAATAACGTAGACCTGTACAAGGCTGGGATGAGCTACAGGACAATAGGAATGAAAGATCTTGCCTCGTGAGGTAAGGATGACTCTGAAAAAGGTCAGGAATCAGCCCAGAACTTTGTGGATTAAAATCCTGTAGGGCATGTAAGGTCTCCTTGCTCACACCAGCCCATGTCAAGGCCTGTTTGAAGTTCGCCAATGACCACCTGGATGATCCAGAGGAGGCATGGGAGTAGGTCATGTGATCAGATGAGACCAAGATAGAACATTTTGGTATCAACTCCACTCACTATGTTTGGAGGAAGAACAAGGATGAGAACAACCCCCAGAACATGGTTCTAACCGTGAAGCATGGGGGTGGAAACCTTTTGGGGTGCTTTTCTGCAAAGGGGACAGGACAACTGCACCATATTCATGGAAGGAGTGACGGGGATAACTTAAGAAAACCTTACCTAGCATTGATCATGTTCCTGCACAATGTCCCACAGTGATGGTAGTTTCTTTACAACACAAGTTCCCAACTACCACCTTAGTTCAACATTGTGGAGTTGGCACTCTGGCATTGCCCAACATTGCTACAGGGGTCTTGCATGCTGGCATTGGGCCTCATCCATCATCACTACCACGGTGTTGTGTCCTGAATCCGGCTTCTCCTTATGAACCTGCACATGGGTCTGTTGTGTTGTTTTGTTAATAGAAATAAAAGGATGAGAGACTTACTGAAGGTTTGGAACAGAGTGTGAGCACCACTTATATTCTGGAAAGAGTGAAGACAGGAAATATTGAGGAGGTGAAGGAAGGCAGATTTAGTAAGAGATGTGAAAAAGGGGTTGAGGTGACAGTGACTCATGCAGTCCTCATCCTCCATTAGCCACTCAATCCTATTCTCAAGCTTCTGTATATTTCCAGCCCCTTTTACTGATTGTTACAATACCTGAAGCAGCACAAACCAAGAACCCTAAATGGACAACGAGGCACAGTCTGGACCATGGTCAATCATGACAGCATTGTGTGGTCAGGAACAACAGAGCTATTGAGCGTCCATTGTGATCTTGAGGCCATGGAGTGCAGCAGTTAACTCTGCTGAGAGCGTTGTGAAGCCTTCGTCTATTCGGTGCTCCAGATGTGTGACACAAAAGCGAAGAGTCAGCCTAACAGCTCCATCCAGCAAAGGTGTGTGTGTGTGTGTGTGTGTGTGTGTGTGTGTGTGTGTGTGTGTGTTTGTGCAGGCGCGCATGGCGCAGGCCTGCTGATTGATTCAGCCTAACTGGTTCTCAAGGACATCCTGATTCAGATCTCTGCACAGCTGCCCTTGACAGAGAACACATGTGACTGAGGCTGAGCATGCTGGAGTGAACAGCAGTATAAAAATGGTTCAGGATTCTCCGCTGTTAAACGATCGACCTGCTGTTTGAGAGCAAACAGAAAATGTGCAGACTGGGGGTGTAAAAATCCTTTACATTAAATTAGGGATTTGCTGAATATTCAGTAACTGGAATTATTCAAATGATTCAATTATTCCTGGCAAAATAAAGCCTTTTTGGTGTGCAGCCAAATAACTGAAATACCCCAATAATGAATTACCAAAAACAAAAAAAAAATTATGTTTTTGATGATGCAATCAAATCACAACCAGCATGGAGGGATATGCTCTTTCTAAATGCAGTAAACACATTAAACTCATATTACAGAGGTGGACCAGAGTAGTGTTAGGATTCTTGCTCAGGGTCTCTTATTGGTGTAGCACAGCATAGTTGCCAAGACTCTTCTTTCCCACATGGCGTACTGGCTCGCTGGTGGTGTAATCTGTTGTGCCACACCAACCACCGTTTTAAAGTGAACTCATTGTTCATACATATTATGATAACCATCCACTTTTATACCATAGTATGCCTAAACCCAGTATACCACTGCAACTCACCTTAAACATAAACCTGAACTAACCAATACATGAATCATAACTATTTCCAGGTATGGGCTATAGGGGTATAAAGCCCCCAGCCTTGAGCTGTGGAGCAGTGGAAACACGTTCTCTGGAATGAATGCTCCATCCAACAGTATATCACTGGATACAGTCAAATGCTCACAACAATGCTCCAAAATCTAGCAGAAAGCCTTACCCTGGAGAGCAGAGATAATTACTCCAACAAAGGCAGGATAAACTCAGAAGAAACAATGAATAAATATCAGTTTACTGCTAAAAATATAACAAAAACAACAAAAACTGGCAGCTGCTTGTATAACTAATGCTAATGCTAATGCTGTGGTATCCATGATGCATAACACCCATAACCATGTGTTAATGCAGGCCAATAGCAGGCGTGTTTGGAAACCTTTAGTGTTGTGGTGTAATTCGTTTTTGTAATTAGATCATTTTGTAATTAATCAAAAAGTATTGACAATATCTATGATATGTTCAGAAAAGTATATTGTGGCAAAATATAGTTAGCGATAAAATACATTCTCATCATCATCATCTGCCTCTATACTGAACACTTTCCTACTAAGGAAAGTATTCATACAGTTTCACACTAAAGGAGTGAATGTTGTGGCTTTACAGTGTAATTATTTCTATGCCATAATAACACGAGTGTTTGACTTCTTGAAATCGTGGTCAGTGTGGTCATGGTTGTGGTTACCACATGGATGTGGTTCTAAAACTATCACCACAAGCATCTTGCAGAGATGTTTTTGTTCAGACATGTTAATTGTTCAGACAGTTATCAGCACCGAGGGACACATGTTCACATTTTCTCTGTGTACTCAACACACCCCCACATGCACCTCCCTGTGCTCCAGCCCTCCCATTCGTACAGTCCCTGGGGATGAGCATCAACCATTCCTGCACACTCCGGCCTGTTATATGAGATGTTGTGAAAAGTACTGTTAGAGCTTTTACCCACTTTAACGCTTCAGTCCAATTATAACATTTTAGTGCATCATAATATCTGTCTCACAGAGAGGTCATCACGATGATTTTAATGATTATTTTTTATAAAATTCAGAAGTGACGTCTGAGTAGAAGTGACTAGAACATATTTTCCTTGGCATTAGGGTTGGGTATTCAATTCAAGTCCAATTCACCCAGTCCCCATTAGATTCCATTTCCAATTCAATTCGGTTTGATTCAATATTGATTAATTTAGGCATATTTTACAAACAATAACGGGTTTTAGCTTCAGCTCCACTAACCACAGTACTAAAATACGCTCCTGGACTAGCTAACATAAAAGATAATCAGCACATTTCACACTCAACATAAAACTTCTCCCTTGCTGGAATATTTGTTGTTGATAATGGAGAGCAGCACATCACCACCATTGTGACCAGTTTTCCTGTACCAGTATAATGGCACCTGTTCCAACTTGTTTTTTTCACTAGGCAAATTTGGTATCTGGAACCTAGAAGCAGATACTATTTCTGTACCTGCTTGTTCGTGGTTTCAAGCCATTAGGGAATAAAACACGACACATTAAGGTTGCAGAGCACCGATTGGCCAGAGTGATACAGACATCCAGTGAGGTTCAACATATTGCTCTCCATGAAAAATAACAGTTAACTCTTACAATACACACAGTGCATGAAGTATGTAACAAGTCATCTCTTAAGAAAAGAAAAATGGTTAAGAAAAATGGTAATATATGATACCATATGATGGAAACCTTAACAAAGGACAATGTTAAAGTATCAGTATTTAGTTGTAACTCCAAATACTATCAACAACACTTTTCTCTGTAGAGCATCATTCCTCCAGAAACCAAACCATTTCCACACAAACATCCCACTCACACACAATCGTACACATATGGTAACCTGCATAACAGTTGCAATATTATGATATATTGCACAGCCCTAAAAACAATGTAACAATGCAAAATTGTGATGATTTGCATTGTTTCAATGGATGATATCAGCAGCTTCCTACGTGATGAATTCACACTTAGGGCTGGGTATCAAAATTCCATACTTTCATACTATAATTAGTTCACAGCTATGGAGTACTGACAGTCAGAACTGCTTTTTTCATACCTACTTTCGGCATCAAAAACTCATTTCTGACTTAAGCCACATCCACATTTGTTTTACAATAATTCTCAGATATAAATCAACTCTAACTCAGATCAAAATGCGCGATTATGCATCAGTATCATTCCTATGCTCCAGCTCTCATCTATGCCTGCTCTGAGCCAAACCCAGGAGAGGGAGGATGGAGGAGTCCTCCTACAGCCTCCAAATGCCTCCACTCTCACAGCCAGAGTCAGCCTCAGAGGGCCAGCCCTAATTGCTTAAAGAAAAAAAAAAGAAGATTACAGCACAACAGAGAGTATTTTAAAATACCAAGGGTGTGTATGTGAGACAGAGAGAGAGAGAGAGAGAGAGAGAGAGAGAGAGAGAGAGAGAGAGAGAGAGAGAGACTGAGTGTGTGCATGCGCGTGTATGTGCATGCATTGTAGCGGATGGGAGGGGAATGGGAGGTATTCCTAGAGGACATGCTAGAAGGTTCTGTAACTAAAGGCCTGTATGTTCTTCACCTCACTCTGTAATGCTGGATCCTGGCTATAAAAGCGTGCCACAGTGCTTCATTTAATACAAGCTGAAATATACCTAATTACTGAGGTCATAATCTGAGGTCATTACTGGATTACCCATTTTATATGACTGAGCTGTTCTTTCCCCTTTGGTGATCAAATTGTTCAAGCCCAAAAACAAGCAGTGGTGCACGTGGTATTTAATACACAACTGCACAAAATGTTTATTCATGCCATGCTGAGAGGATTTCATGAAAAGGCAATCATTCAGAATCTCTATGGTGATCTAATGCAACTTGATTTTAACGCTTTCAATCTGAGTTCTACATTTTTCTGCCAGTTACATGCCAGTTTTATAAGCATCATATCTTATATAACAACGAACTACAAGACTTACCCTCTAACCATGGAAATATCACAAATAATTCAGCTCGCAAAACAGCTAAAATTCACTTGTCTGCCACTGAATTAAATCCCAGTTTCAATGCCAAATGAGCCTTCCAGTTCATGTTTATTGCTCTGTCCAGGTGTATATGCTTGACTTGCAGCGAGTGAGAAGGGGCAGGGCTGATGGGGTCACTTAACCAGATATTGGGATATAAAGGAAAATGAGATGGAAGAGGCTGTTTGCTCTCTTTCTTTATTCGCACAGAATTCAAATTTCTAAGGAAAATAAAAAGCTTCAAAGCAAAGTTTAAAGAAACCAAGAAAGCAAACCAATGAAATGATGATGACACTGATAGTATACCCTCTTTTCAGCAAACACAAATGCTGTCATCAACTGGAACTCCTTGATTTTATAGGTTCTTAAAATAGGTCAGTGAGAAAATCGGGTTTGGGCTACTTTTCCTGCTCTGTAAGCGTAACCTTTCAAATGACAAATCTGATTCATGGCCTTATTAAGAATGGTCACAATGGAAGTCACCATACTTCACTGTCTTGGTCTAATAATAAAGAACTGACAGGTTTGCATCTCAAACATTTGCAAGCTCAAATGTCTCCTTTCTCCATATGTACTGGGCTTCTATATCAAAACAGCACATTTGCATTTTGTATGTTTAGCCATTTGAGATTCAGTCCGTGTGCAGATGCCTACAGGGCTATTTGGGTGTAGAAACATTAGATTCATTTCTCATGGTGCACTGGGAAGGAAACAGATGTTTGGAAAATGTCTGTGTAGTTGGTTGTTCATTCTGTTGACACTTTTGAGGTTTGGATGTGAATATGAGGATCACTTCAGAGCAGGTTCGTTCACACTAAATACAGATTCGGATCATTGAAATGTAAATCTTCAAAACTGAGATGTGAAAATCAAAGACGTGATCCTGTTTTATGGAATGGGTTTAGCATTCTGGTTGGAAAGGAACAGAATCATTCAGTGACCGTTCTTTTCAGTACCACTCTATACTAGGGCTGGGCTATATATCCAAACTTATATCTATATCAGGATATAAACAGAGCAAGATACGGGCTGAGGCAATATTGTTTATATCGAGTTTCAGAGTTTTTAAATAATGTTCTGTTTCAATCCAGCCTGAAACCTTTTTTCTGCTCCTTCGCTCTGCTCCGCCCCCTGATCTCAGCTCCTCCTCCTACTGTGCGCCCTATGGAAAAGCATTAGACACAGCTCTGGCATGAAGATGACTCAGTGTGCAGAAGAAGAAATGATATCAAATTTCAATGTTTAAATATAGTAAGAGATAAATGATTTCATGAGGTGCCTTAATTGTTTACATCCTATAACATACCATATATCACAATTCAGCTAAAATACAAGGACATGGCTTTTTGTCCATGTTACCCACCCCTACATGAATGACATCAGAAATCATTTAACAATGAGGAGCATTAAGGAAACTTCATGACCTGGAACTTGAACACTCTGGTCCAGTTCCTGCATAAACCAACTTTGGACTAACAATGGTGATTACCATTGAAAATCATTTCTTAGTCATGTCTATGTCTGGGATTCCAGCCCACAGTGTTTCCAAACTAATGAAATGCTTCAGTTTGTGCAATGTGCTGAAAAACACACTGATCAATCTGATCATCACAGAAACCCACTGTGCAGGACTGCTGGTGATTCAGATCATTTGTGTCCTCTATTGAGCTGGATCGTGTGTGCTCTCTGGGTGGACCCTCTGCAGGGGCTGAATGCATCTTACAGGTAATGACATACAAAGGAGCCCACCAGAGTGTAGGAAAGACAGTAAGCTGCTGACACAGCACACCTGAGAGCCCACGGTGTAGGAGGAGAGGAGAAGATGAAAGAAGGGAGAGTAATGGGAAGTAGAGATGATAAGTGAACAGAGAAGAAATGAGATGACGGACACACACACACACACACACACACACACACACACACACACACACACAGATAAAGAGGAGTGGCTATTGCCTTGATTCTCCTGAATATATTTGTTTTAAGCACTCACAGCAGAAATGTGTGAAACTATCCATGTTCCTGTTCAGATATTCTTGCCCAACATAAAGGCAAAGTTTATGCCTTTTTTATTCATTAAAGCCTTGTATATTTGATACTCACAAGAAATACCAAGCAAAGAAAGTATTTTAATTTCGTTTATTTTAATTTGTCTTATTTATTGAATATTTGTGTTTTATGAAAATTGTGTTTAATTGGAAATATTCCAATAGTTTGTTGCTATGCACAATGTGAATTTAAGTAATAAATGTTATGAAATATCTTATTTTCTCTTGTGTATTTATAATTGTTTATGTATTCATAACTGCTCTTTAACCAAGCAAAATATGTTTTATCCAATTACTCGATTAATGGATTAGTAAATTACTAAAATATTCAAGATAACAGAATAGAAGAATAGAACAGCAGACAAGAGAAGAAAAAAGAAGTGTAGAGAGGAGTGAAGAGAACAGTAGAAAAGAGAACAACAACAGAGAAGAGTAGAAAAAAGAAAAGTGTAGAAAGAGGTAAAGAGAAAAGTAGACACGACAACAGAAGAGCAGAAAAAAGAACAGTAGAGAACAGTAGAAAAGAAAATAAGTAGAGAAGATAAGAAAAGAGAACAGTAGGGGAGAGTAGAGAAGAGGAGTAGAAAAGTGAAGAGCAGAGAAGAGATTAGAAGGGAACAGTAGAGAAGAGAACATTTGAGAAGATTAGAGAAGCAAACAGTATAGAAGAGAAGAATAGACAAGAAAACAATAGAGAAGAGTAGAGAAAAGTAGAGAAGAAGAGAAGAAAATAGAACAGTAGAGAAGAGTTGAAAAGACAACAATGGAGAAGAGTAGAGAACAGTAAAGAACAGAAGAGTAAAAAAAAAGAGTTTAGAAGAAAAAAGTGGAGAAGAGTAGAGAACAGAAGTCATTTTTACAAAAGCGTTTCCCAACTAATGAAAAACTGGGCCACTGCAGAGCAACAGAGGTGTCATAATGACCGAAAAAAGATACTGTCCTTGTGACTTTAATAATTATAGCTGAACGATACTGTTATTGAACATCTAGTCCAGTTGTGTCCACAATGAGGCAGAAATGCAGTACACAGCTACTTTCTTATAATTCAATGAAAAATCTTTGTCTTATGATACATACATGCACCAGTGAAATTCAAACGATGGCTGCACAATGCTGGGAAACATGACTCAGCATTATATATCAATATTAATATCTATGCTAAGTTCCATATGTATTACAGAAAAGTTGACTTTTTTATCTGAAGACACAGTACAACACAAACATTACACAAAATGAGCCACCTTTACATCTTTGCATGTAAACGATTTAAAATGAATGCATAATATTGCGATATATTTCAATATATTGATATTTTCTTACTCACATAGTGATGATGCTTAAAAAAATGTTTAAGTGACTCACTGGTTACTCTTCTAATTTACAGGCCCAGCTTACTGATGTACAGTTTCAGTTCAATGAGCAAACCCCATAGTAATACAACCCAAACAACAAAACTAACAAGATACTTACGGCCCTGTTATTACAAACATGAATTTCACCTTTAACACTCATTATTCATCTAGTGTCTTCTGCAGCATACAGTTACATAAAACGTATTGTGAGAGTGAGGAAGTGTGATGGGTGAGCATGTGCAATAAATGGGCTCATTAATCAACATACACAGACATCCATGTTTCCCAGTTTGCACCGCTGACATCGCCACTGGACACCATGAAAAGCACGACATTCTACAGGAGTACTTTCTTTCCTTTCTGTTCCGAGTGAGAGGGATGCTGCCACCCTTTCCTGAGGGAATGAGTTCAACACAGTTCCACATGAATGAGAGAGAGGCCTCCAAATGCAGATCCAATGAGGTCACAATGAGTCCGTGCAAATGACACTCTCTCTCTCTCTCTCTCTCTCTCTCTCTCTGTCTCTCATAGATACACAACACACTCCGCAGGAGACAGACAGGGAATGTTCGGTAGATTACAAATTATGAGGAATCTAAGAGAGTGAGTGGGTGACTCTGTGTTCAGTAAATATTTAAAGTGTAAATGCAAATAGTTATGAACAGCTCACCTACTTCAATATTTAGACAGTCTGTTCAAATCACAATATTATTTTTTATGGTTGTCGTCTCTTTAACATATATCATGTTAGGGCTGGCCAATATACTGATATTCATATCGATATTGGGATATAAACAGAGTCAGATATGGGTTGAGGCAATATCCCTTATATCACGCTTGAAAGTTTTTAAATAGCTCCCTTGCTCTGCTCCCGTGCTCTCAGCTGCTCCTCTACTCTGATCCCCTCTGGCCCAGGTAACTCAACATTTTATAAGTTCCTTTTGCAGTAATAAAACTGTTGCGAGCATGCGAGCATGTTCTCATGTAAAGATTTCCCACAATCCAACTGAATTCATTCCTATTCTAAGTTCAGACTCAGGTTTATACGCACACTCTACTCATCAATGTCAAAAATCTTTACATGCAAACAAGTAATCCAAACCAAAAAGGCAAACACGTGCACCACTGTTCAGGCAGGCTGTCAGCAAACCCAACATACATGTCGTTTTCATCAATGTTAGTAAGGGGTTGATCTCCAATGAATCTGTCCAAAAACGTCGCAAATTCCACGACAGAAATGTAGATGGATCCGAATCTTTCTTCTGACCTTAGAACCTTCCATCTGTTCTTAATTTGTTGGTGTAAAAACCCACAATCCTCGATTTGCTCAAATACTCTTCTGAGCAGTTTGTGATTGTGAACTTTATGGCCGTCCATTCTGCTAACGGTTTAGGTCCCAGCATGAACTTTGTTTCCTCTGCAGACCAGTTTTTCGCTCCCGCCATGTTGAACTTTATAGATGTCCACTATAAAGCGAATGCCCATGTGCAGAATGTACTTAACTCCCCCCGGCATTTTTCTTGCTTTGGTTCCTCACAACCTGGAATTATTTGAGGGGTTGCTTCATTTCATTTGCAACATTGAACATTTATTGCTATTGTGAAGAAAATAACAAATATGAGAAAAGAACAGAAAACCCCAGTGTGCGTAAGCATTCACCCTCTAAAGTCAGTACTTTGTAGAGCCCCCTTTTTCAGCAATTACAGCTGCAAGTCGCTTTGGATAAGTCTTGATGAGTTTGCCACATCTTGCCCGTTCCTCAAGGCAAAACTGCTCCAGTTAGTTATATGGTTTCTGCAATCTTCACGTCTGACCACAGATTCTCAATTGGATTAAGGCCTGGCCTTTGACTGCTACTGAAAAACATCCCCACCGCATGATGCTGCCATCACCATGGTGTTCTTGAGGTGCAGAGATGTGTTGGTTTTGAGCAAGACTAGTGTTTTCCTTGGTGTCCAAAAAGTTACATCTAACCAGAGCTCCATACATTTGGGGAAGGTGCCTTTTAGCAAATTCGAAATGAGCCCTCCTGTTTTTGCCTGTTAATAAAGGCTTTCTTCTGGCCAATCTTCCATAGTCCAGAAAATCTGCACCTTTTTCAGGGTTACCTTTGGTCTCTGTGCTGCCTCGATGATTTAATGCCCTCCTTGCCAAGTCTGAGAGTTTTGGTGGGCAGCCCTGTCTTGACAGGTATGTTGTGGTACCATGTTCCTTCCATCTGATTATAACAATATAATAAGGGAATAATCATGACCCTGACTTTTACTTCTCAACAACTTTATCGCTGACTTGTTTGGAGATCTTCATGGTGTTGTTTGGTTAGTGGTGCCTCTTGCTTAATGGTCTTTCAGCATCTGTGGCTCTTCAGATAACAGACCATTTGAGAGACCATTTGGGGTTTGATTCCCAGTCTGAGCAACTCTGCTGTGCTCCACCTATAAGAGTCCTTAGGCAAGACTCATAACCCTACTCTGGTGAATATTTTTGCACATGCCAATATTCAGTTTTTCTACTTATATACTTACTACTTAATACTTTATAAAAATATTCTTATTTTACTATATAAGAATAATAATCTTACTCTATATATATATATATATATATATATATATATATATATATATATATATATATATATATATATATATATATATTTCACATTTCACTTCACCAACTTAGTGTTTAGTGCTGATGCATCACATACAATTGAGGTACAAGTTGAATGTAAAAACATAGGTAAAAAGCCATTTTAAAAACATATTAATATGGTCAAAATGCATGGAAGCTAGCCATAAATTAGCATAATGTCATGATGGCAATGATAATTAATGGCTATTCATTTTCACTCAATATAAGCAACATTAGCTTTTTTCCTGTACAACTCCTTAGTAGTAGCAGGCTTGCTGCAACTGTGCTGATGTGGTTAATAGTAATGGAAACTAGTTCCCACCAATCAGCATGATGGTATCTGCATAAAGCTGAACTTATGCAATGCATATTCATTTATTATTAGCTACATTCGTTTTTTTTTAACTCAATAATTCCTTGCAGTTGTGGCGTGTTGCTTAATCCAACTGAGCTGCATTCTCTGGGATCTACACCAGGCTAATGACCAGAACACAATTACAATGCATTTCATTATGTGCAAATGTGTCCGCTAGCACTTCATGACTTGTGATCCATTTCTGAATGGAGTCAAACAGACAGCAACGAGCTGATCAGTGACACAGAAGCCAGTGGTGGCACGAGAGCCATGTCTAATCCATCACGTTGCTACAGTTCTAAAGGAAACCCTCAAGGTCACAAGCACAGTGGGCAGAGCTGGTGTGTTTGTACTCGTAGTGAGTAACAATACAGCATGACAACATGCCACAACTCAGGTTAAAATACTGTAACTTCTGCGTAATTATTAAAGTTCAGCAACTATGCAAATTGCAAGGCATGTCCAAACATTTCTTTTTGAGATCTGTTATAATTAGAGGTCAGTCTAATCTATTAGCTCCGTAATAGAGAATCCTGGTTGGTCTCCAATAATTGCTAATTGATATGCAATTTGAAAACAGATGCTCCACTTTCAAAAGCCTGGTGCACATTAGTCAAATGTTTGCATTTATAATTTCTCATGTACTTTTGGCCCTTACACACTCACTAGGCCTCATAGTACTGGACTCCCTTATCATTCGACCCCCCACTAAATACGAGCTCATCAAATTGTGAACACATTGTTGTGAACTCAAATCAAACTGCACACTGACCTCTACTGACCTCTAACTATTTTGAGCTTTTATTAATAGTCAAACAGACATAATAAACTACATTGGTACCATGCAGTTAAAGGATGGTGCTGCCCCTAATTCCCAAACTAATTGCAGGCTAGCGTCGCCTCTATGGCCTTGGCCTTTTTATTAATGAGTATGGCCAGTACACTGCTTAGGGAACATGTTGTTGCTCATTACTGTGGTGCTGTGGACAGAATGCCTCAGCAGGCCACTGCTACTGCTCCCTGGACACGGCCGAGAGAGGGGGAGAATACTAATGTGAGTATACAAGCTCAAAACACGAACACACACACATACACACATATACAGGATAATGCCTGAAAGAAAGCTGGCCCTGGGTCAGAGGAACCAGGGTTGCCATGCTTCCACAAACTCACCAGTGCCCGCCAGAGGCAGACGGAAAAAAAAGGTTCTGTAATTTGACCACCCGCTACGTAAGTGCAGGGTACTCAAAACAATGACCCTCAATGCTGCATGCCATCATCTCCCAGTATGCCAGCACCTAGGGCAAAGAACACCTGGCCCCATGCACCCCCTCCTGCACAGCAAGCTGTTTCCCTTCTAGAAGGGCCAGGGTGAGGGAGGAATAGGACACACACTATTCAAGCATGTTAAAGGTCACACGTGGCTCTCTCTGAAGAAAAAAAACAAACTACATGATCTGCAGAGCTTCATCAGAACAACTGTGGTCCATCACACGCCTCAAAATGTCATCTTAAGGCCTCACTAGAATTACTATACTGTGGTTCTACAATGTTTTAGTTCCTATATATACACTACTATTTATTTTAATATATACTACTGTAGTTACAACTACACTATGCCTGTTACAATATTGGCCATTTACAACTGTGTTATTGTTGGAATAAGGTTCTAATTGTTTTTCTTGAATATCCCACGTTCCAGATACGTTTAATAGACGCCTCAGCGACCACAGAAAATCATATTTGTGATCCGCATTATAGTTTAGGCACAAGTTTTACGCCGGATGCCCTTCCTACCCTCACAATTTATCCGGGCTTGGGACCAGCACCAGAAGAGCCCAAACTACACCAATAATGGCTGGTTTGTTATTATATTATACAATTTATTGAATTTGTTAAATATTTTATGAATTCATTTTAATGGTTCCCAAAGAATTCCCAATTCACTAAAATCGATTGGCTAAGGAAATAAAGAGCCAATATTGGGGAACTGTCCCAATACCAGCTGGTACAAATGTTGGGCACGTTGTTGTCTTGATCAACTACACTCTCTTCCCAAACTAATCTAGATGAGGGAATTCCCAAAGAATTCCCAATTCACTAAAATCGATTGGCTTAGGAATGAGGGGCTGATATTGGGGGAAGGGTTTGGACTGGCTGGGTGCCTTTACACTACTGAATAAACAGCTGCAAACCACTGTAACAAAAAACATCCAATTTACTTCGGAAAATTGCCAGTGACTTTTTGGAAGTGGGTTAGGCTGCATGTTGTCAAAGCAGTGCAGCAGTGTAATCACAGAATGTGCATTTAAAAGTACAGCTGACCCTGCAGTTTGAGCATCCTCTTAATGGGAGCCAGCCATCCCTTCACCTTCACTGCCTACTGCACCCAGCTCCTCCTTCACCCCCGTCAGAATGACTGCGTGATGAAAACATTGCGCCTGTTCCATTTTTCCCATCACGTCGCCTCCACTGCATCCGTCTGCATCAGATGGAGGATCATGACTGAAGCACATGACACGATGCGGTTTAATCCATCGCAGTTTCTTATACCACATCAACAGCCCTCCGTGCACTACCCCACAGCTTTACTACCCTTCCACCCAGCCCCAAACTGGACCTCTAAAGGGAGATGGGGAAAACCCGTGTAAAACTCCCCTCCAGGTTTTCGCTCCGACTGCCCGGCCGGCTGTGTTACAGCGTACCTGCAGCAGAGCCGCCCCCGCAGTCGGAGCGAAGACCTGGAGCGGATCACACACTGAATCTGGACTCCTTAAACTGGAGCGCTAAAGAGAGCATAAATAGAGTATAAATAGTACAAATCGCCTCCCACTACCCCACAGTTACACCACATTTCCACCCAGCCCCACACTGGAGCGCCAAGGGGTAAAAAGGGTCTCAAGAACAAAAATCCGCTCTGCGTTTTTGCTCCGACTGTCTGGGCGGCTGTGTTACAGCGCAGCTGCAGCAGAGCCTCTCAGGCAGTCAGAGCAGAAACCCGGAAAGGAGCGAAAGTCCCCGGACCTGGATTCCCCATCTCTGCTCCGTTTAACGTCTGCAGCGTCGGTTATTACAGATCCAGCCATGTCTGTTAGAGGATAAACGCTGTTTTCTTTCTCCACATTCCAATGCAAAGCTACGACTTGCTGTTCCACTCCAGGATGCATTGCGCCATCACTAACAGCACCCACCCCCCCGCTGGAATCACACCAATTCTCTCTCACGCGCACGCTTTCCCATTCAAACTTGAAGCGATCCCTGCACAAAATACCCCACAGCTCTCTTACCTGCCAACAGTCTGGTTGGCGAGCTGTCGCATTCGATTGAATTGCTTCTTCATCTTCTGCGTTTTGTATCGTTATTTACGACTATTTTCCTGCGTTAACAGCAGCGGCGAAACAGAGCCCGCATGACTGTGAGAAAGAAGGCCCATAACACGGCGTCCGCCCAGTCCCACAGCCGCTCCTTCATCGCAAACGAGAGGACGCAGAGGAGCCTAAAGACATTTTCAGCGCCTTTCCTTTCCCTCTCTGGGCTCCTCTGGGCTGCTCCTCGGGAGGAGATGCTGGGCGAAGTGACAGCGCAGCGCAGAGCAGCCGCGCGCCCGGTGCACTATGGGAAATGTAGTTTTTTTAAAAGGCACATCCGAAAGACGCGTCGAGCGTCAGCGAATCAGGTTATCTCCGCCAGTATCATCTTTAATGTGGACAAAGGTCACTTTGCACGTCTAATCTAGAATTTCAGAGGATACTAAACGTAAGAAAAACGTCAATGTTTGACGAATGGTCTCCCGAAACCAATGTAACGCTGCCCCCTTGTGGTCACACTAGAGACACATTAATAAAGGTATGAAAAGGCTCACAATATCTTAAACGAATCTCTAATTTACAGTTGAACAAGTGATTTTTCTTGACTCTAGAAGAGACGAGCTTAGAGAAAAACAAGTCTACAGCACCTTGTCTTCCAGTGTTAGACAACACAAATATTGCTATTTTGTTCTGCATCAAAATCTTAAATCCCAAGATTAAAACCCGACTTTGCAGGCAGTTACATGCCATTTTCTAGGCTACATAACTCAGGATCAGAGTAAACTACAGATAGGATATACATATTAAAACACACTACAAGACATACCATATGTAACATGTGTGATGAAGAACCAGCAATTCAGCTCCTAAAACAGGATTTACAAATAACTCATTTTTGATCAAAGTGTGGACAAATTCATACAAATATCTATATTCTTTTTATTTTTACATCTAAAAGCTGTCTAGCATCAACTAAAACAGCTATATCTATGGGTCTGTCTGCTATGAATGGTCAAAAGTGAAATAAAATCCCACAAAAGGTTAAAACCATCTTTTTCTCACTGGTGTTATATAGTCTAAGCTGGTCTTTGATGGTCAAGGTGATTGGTTTCCCACCTTCCAGCTACTGGACCTGGACTAGTTTCCCACCCACCCTCAGCAACTATGTAGAAATTTACATAGACCCAAATTAGTTGCTACTGTTACTATTATGTACATCAGTGAACATTACACCAGTACACCAGAGTATTAGAACAGACATGTGGGGGTTCAGTGTCCCCTAAATAACTATGTATAAGTAGTATCTGTTCCTCTTTGTATGTGCAAAAAAGATGTGCGATTTTGTTTATGAAATTTCTTTTTTAGTTAGCCATTTTTTTAAAACAACAATTTCTTTGATGGCTTTCTTAAGCTTACTAGCTAAGAAATGTCAAGAATGCCAACTTAACTACTGAACATGATCAACAGCCTTTTCTGTACTAAAGCAGTGTTGACATAATGGAAATGAAGACATAATGTGACAGTGTCACATGAAAAAATCATAGTACTGTCCATGTTGGCATGCAGTAAAGAAAAGAGCAGATAGAAGCTGTGGAATGCTATCTTATAAGGTACCTGGCCAGTTTTCCGTTCAATTTTAAACTGAATTGCACAAATTTCATGCAAAGCATCCACATATGAAGCTTTGAGGAGCAGATACATGTATATAAAGCTCTGCCTACTGACTTTTGTCTGAACCAGTTGCATTTGTTCTGCCTTAGAGGCAGAGCTGCCTTTTAATCGTTCTACATTGTTATTTTGCATGAGTAACTGAACCAAACCGGTTGTTCAGCATGGTCAAGCTTGGTCATACTGGTTGTCTTGCTTGGTCATTTTGATCATGCTTGTAGACCAGCTAAACCATCAAACTCAAACAAAAACATACCCTATAATATAATAACTAGCCAAACTCACTCACTCTTCTTATGTCTACTTTGGTGCCACAGTAACCATATCTCCATCCCTTTAAACTTTTGATCTGATGTAATGAATGCAGGCATCCAGCAGATGTCCTCCTTACTTGATGTTTCATTGACTAAGCCAACTTCAGGAGTCACCAACCCTGCTTCGGCAGAATTACCTCCCTGCACACTTTAGGTTCATCCCTACTTCACCCACCTGTTGCAGCTGTCTTTAATGTCTTTAGAAGTTTATGATTGGCTGAATGGAGTGTGATAGATTTTGGATGTAAGTGTAGCTCTCAAGGAGCAGTGTTGGTGACCCCTGCTTAGGACAATTTCCTGGCTTAGGAAATTACAATGTCCTTTATTTTTCATAATTCAAAATTTAAACTTTAATATGCTTTGCTACAGCAATCTTCTGTATCTACACACCTTCTGTGGCTTACCCTGTTTGAAAAGAGTGTCAACAATGATGTCACGTATCGTTCACTTAATGATTATGGCTTTGAGGAACACGATTGAATCTGAGGTCATGCTGCTTGCCATCAGCAGTAAGAGTCTAAGAGAGCAAATTTGGCCATGCTCCCTCTGGGTGGGTAGATGGCGCACTCTCCCCACATCTGAACTAGAGCAAACCTGGTCAGCACAGACATCTGTTAGCTGTTGTATTGGAGCTGGGTTACAGCAGCAGTTCCCATCAAGAGACATTTCCTGCTTCACATGTATGAGAGGAGGCATGTGGTTGTGTCTAGTGTCTGTCCTTAGTGTCTGGAGCATTATATGTGATGGGGGAGAGTCTTACACTAAATGGTTATAATCTAAAGTACCATTTCCAGCCCATGGAATACTGCTTTGTGCTGTCGATGGGCCTGCAGACCACTAGAGAGTGGTTCACAGCCTATTGATGGTCCCTGGCAAACAGGATTAGAAACCCTGGCATATATCACCATTTATATGCTTTCATTGAATTACTAAAATAAAAATCATAATATTCTAAATCTCTGAGATGCACTTTTCATGTTACATTTTGGATTATGGATAGGATTACAACAATATATTTAAAAATGTAAAAATTACACAAAAAGCAGCATGTATTTTATTTGTTTATTTTTTGTTTATTTTAAGGATGAAACTGAATTGGAACAGAAATCTAAAAATAGACTATAGTGGTATAGAAGACAGTTGAGGGATAAGTATATTAAGTTTAAGTATTTAAGTATAGTCTACATGAATGGAAAGCTTTTGCGTAATGGTGCCCTTTCAGAACTTTCATTATTGTGGATCTTTTAGAATTGCATAGTCTTGATATGTAAACATGAATATGAATAAATGGCTTATATGAAAAAGGCTGAAAAACGACTGCAAATTTGATTCGTTTGCTGCCTAAAAATACTTGAGGTGTGGACAGTCGAGTGGATGTGAGAAAGCAATGTGTTGACAGATTCCATTCCAGTGTGAAAACTCACAGATGTAACCATATGGAGCAATTCAGTTTAATTTACAACAGCTAAAAATGTTGTTATTATCAGACATTTGCACAAAAAGCTGAGCGTGGCTACACTAGTGCAATAATACAAGAATACAAACCTCATGTGCATACAATTACCCACATTCTAATACACATACCTTAGTCAGTACATGGTATTTTAGGAAGATAAAAAAATAGTAGAACAAAAACAAATGCAGCATCTATACAGAATAGTAAGTAGAATAAAAGTAAAAGAGACCACCCTTCATTTATTTAATCTGCAGTGATAAAGTCATTATGTTCAAATTCTTCATTTTTCAAGTGGTTATGATCGAAAAAGAAAATTCCAAAAAGTACATAAGATGAGACATTAACCACCCAACAACATATTGCTTTCATCTTTGAGAGATTGAAGATAATAAAGCTTGAGTTAAAGACTTTCACTTCAGATCTAAAAATAAACAAACAAATAAATAAAATACTCAGATATTTCTGTTCTTTCACTGGGAGGAGAAAACTCAACTCTGAACATGTTCCTTAATTCATTTTCCTTAAGTCTTTCCTAAACTCATGCTGTTGTCTAGGTTTCATAACTCAGGTTCAGGGTAAGCTAGAGACATGATGCACATATAACAAACTACAAGGTGTACCCATCTTATCATGTGTGATGAATTATCAGTAAGTAATCTAGCTCAGAAAACTAAACTTCATGCTTTCCATCTGAACTAAATTCCAGTGTAAATGCCAAAGGAGCCTTCCAGTGCATGTTTACTGCTCTGAAAAAAAAGAATATTTTGATCAAAACATGGTCAAAATAGCTTAGGATTCTCTGAAGATAACACTATGTAGCATGTATGACTGTCTCCTATAAATACTTTTCTAATGTTTTGGAGAGTAAAAGTATGTCAAACTATAAAAGCATCCTGCAAAGTGGTTTTAGGGTTATAAAGGCTAATATTTTATTAAATAATAGTTTGTTTTAGCTTGTTTTCTCACAGAGAAATTGGAAATCGAATGAATACTTGGGTTTGGCTGGTAGTACCTTCTACCTTCTTAATTTCCTTTGATGCTCTGGCACTGGCACCTACACTACTGATGCTTTTCCACTGTGCAGAGCAGTTTGACATGAAATGCCTTTGAAAACATGGTCCCTCAATTCAGTGCCAGGTGTTGATTTTGGTTAACCATACCAGACAACAATGTCTTTACTGTAAATCAAGGGTGGGGAACTGTGATGCTAGACTATTCATGCTGTGAGCTACCACTAACTGGTGTTCTTTTTACAAGCTGAGAGTGCCATCAACCGGTTAAAATATTGGACACGTCAGGGTCTTGTTCAATTCTCTCCCTTTACCAATCAACTGGGGGAAATTCCTAGGAATTACCAAAGAATTCTCAATGTACTCCAGTTGTTTGACTAAGAAAAATAGGCGGTACTCCCAATCTTTTGAACTTGCAGATGATGGGTGCCCCTAGACTATAAAAGCAGCAACTGAAGTGAAATAAAAATGTGGATGTAGGGGGTAGAGTAATAATGCAGGGTTTTACATATATATGCAGTTAGAAATGTACAGACATTGCAGCACCATTCAACATATTATAGGTCATTGGAGAATCAACATGGTTTTAATGCTGTTCATTTACGGCAAATAAGGTACACAATAACAATTTCTAGGTTTTGATGCTGTGTTAGAACAGGGAATTCTGCAAATGTTGCCTGGCTCCATGTCTTGGTTATCCATTCTTGCTGTAAACTCTAGCATTTAGATAAATACCTTCATCTGTTAATTTTCTTAAATAAATTTGTTTAATATATACTGTTTCTGTAAATATGTGAATGGAGTGTCACAGCAGACTGGCTTCCTGATTTGGCAACAAGCATGAAAATCCAAACATAATCCATGAATATAACATATGTTGGTTCATTTTTGATAGAAACACTATTTTACCTTCATTCACTTTGGCTTATAATAGGTCAGAATGAAATAAAAGGCTTATCAGTTAACTGTGCCTATACTGTTCAAAGGCTGCTGACATTGGGACACATGCTACACAGCAGCGGTTCTCAACCTTTTTTTTTATAATTTTACCCCAATTTTCCCTCCAGTTTGGGAGTGTTATACCCAAAATCCAACCCCGTTAGGACTCTCCCCCATCACATACAATGCTCCAAAACACTAAGACAATGAAGACAAGCACATGCCTCCAATACATGTGAGGCCAGCCACCACCTATTTTCAAATTCATCATTGTTGGGCAGCAAGGGCACCAGGTCCTTAGATCTGATACTGATGCCCCTGCCAGCCTTTATCACACTAGGTGTAATGCGGGGAGAGAGCATAGCCAATTTTGCTCTCTCAGTCTCTGGCTGCTGATGGCAAGAAGCATGACCTGGGATTCATACCTGTGGTCCTTGTATCATAGCAATAGCACATTAGATCACTTAGCCAACATTTTACACTTTAGATTTTGTTGGTCCCCATGTCAAGAGTCCATCTGCTGACTTTCACATCATGTCAGACGTAGTCTAGGTTGTACTTGCAGATGACCTTTTCTGTCACCTATCTTTCTTCATTTAAGAAACCTCTGGTTCACTAATTATCTGCATCATTCACCCACAGCTGTGTTGTCTCAAACTGATAACACTGAATTTACCTAGTGTTATTTTTACAATATGTTATTATTTGTTCATTTCTATTAATGCTTTCATAATGTATATAGTTTCAAAACAAAATATCTCAGAATATTTCAGATTTTCATTACTTCATTAAATATGACCTGTCATCAAAAACACGCATGTACTCTGCTACAAGCAACTTGGCAAAGAGACAAATGATTATGGATGTGTGTTTATGGCTAAGAAGTCAATCATCCTGAACAGCGTCTCACAGAGCTACAGAAACCTCCTTCTATTGTGTGGATAGTTCTGGATTCAAATTAGTGCCTGTACTGCACTGCCGAAGAGAAAAGCCCTATGAGTGTCCACACTGACATCCAGTTTATGAGGTACACCTGCAACAACAGAACTGCTCAACAAAGGACAGAACCCTATAACCTCAGCCCTCCAAACAAAGTCCTGTTTTCCCCTGGCTGGTTGCTGTGCAGTCTGTTAGGGTGTAGTGGGACGACAGGTGGGCAGCACACCGTGGCCTCAGGGTTCAGTGGCCCTCTTGAGTAAGTGATACTGAAAAATGGTTCCTCTCTTCTCCTATCATGGGGGCCCAATCAATCTGGGTTGCTGGAAATGGAGAGGAGATCCTCCAAGCCTTGATCTCGGCCCTCTGACCTGTCTCAGTCATTAGTTTTCATTAGTTTGGGCTCAGACACTAAGCTCAGCCCAGCAGTAGCACAGCTTTTAGTGCCCGTGTGCTTTAAAACTCCGTGTGCAGACCTCTAACCTGCAGCTTCTGAGCCTCTCCAGACTCCTCTAAATCAATATGGAAGGAAGCTTCGACATCTGCACTATTCCACAAGACCCCTGCTGCTGAGTTTCCTGGAGAAAGCCTCTCCATCATCCTCTTTTGGAAAGAATGTAAAGGCCAGAGAGGTCAAAGGCCACAGAAAATACCAAATCTCCTCTTGTACAAATGGGACTGCTCAGATTGCCTAATCAACTTTGCAAGAAAAGCATTTTTATTCATTTACCCCTGTGATATGGGCTATGTTACTGACAGGGGTAAATGGTCCTGGATTGTTATATGCATAGCATGGGTATCCCTGCGGTTGAGACTGTATCATTATTATATATCATAATTATATATCCTCATTTGATTCTTCTACCCCACATCCTGTTCAGCAGAGCTAATGAAGCTGTTTTCCTGAAGGTCATAACCTCTGTACTCCCCTGACCTCTGCAGCCATTGATACCAGAGCTGGACTTTGGCAATGACCTGCCTTGACATGGCTTGTCCAAATGTTGGCAGGTGGCTTTAAATTACTGTAGAATTGAAGAACTGACCAGCCAAATACAAAGTGAATTAGGTGAACATTCTAGAACATCCTGCAGCAAACACGAACTGATAAGTGGCACCAACACAGTGTTCATGTTTGCTGGTGTTTAATGGAAAATGTAGGACTATGGCCTTAAGGGCAATTGCACTGATTAACTAACTGGAGAAGTCATAGTAACTAGCACGATATTACTAAATGTAAACATTCAAAAGCATCCAAGACAAAATTCTACAGGTCTACGCAGTTAGTTATGCTTTGCTGGACACAGTTGCCTGCTGGGATTAAAAGGCTTTTAGGGCCCAGTACTGAGAAGCAAGGTCAGATGGCTTGGTGTGTCTTTAAAGCTGCACTTGGGGCCATAATGATAGCTCACACCAGGCCTAAATGAAAATGTTGGGGCATGGGTGGGAGGGACATATTACAAGCCCAAACTGGAAGGGTTGTTTCTACAGGGATCTGATGGCAGAAAATAATGGCTATCTTGACACCTCTGAGACACTAAACGCAGGTTTGGTATACAGACCTCATAGTAACACTGTGAGGGCTGGCTCCAGCCTCGTTACAACCTTTGCACGACCCCAGACACACACTCATTTCCACTTTTCTGCTTTCAAAGCAACCATAAAGACAAAAGAAAACATTAACTGTGGAATTGGGTTTCGATTTACTGTATTCAGCCTCTTCCTTATTTCTTAATACATCAAGCTGTTACATTTAGTTTTTTCTCTTGTGACTGATCAGTTTTATTTTTAAGAGAGGACATGAAGTTTCCTGATTCACTTCTTACTCCAGTATAATAAATCAGCCAAGATTATTTTTGGCATTAAGTTAGTCAGTAATTGCACTGGAGCTGCAAGCATAACATACTCATCATCAAAAAGTATTTACACAAACGCAGAAGGAAGTTTTTAATGCTATTCAGAAGGAAGCTAAAGATTAGGAACAATAAGTTATTTAAAATGTAAATAGTATTTATTGAGCTACACATACAGAAGTAGTGTCTTTCAGTATGGGATTGGGTATAGTGGCACATGCACATGGCAAATGCTTCGGAATGGACTTGTAGAAGTTATTTCTATCAGTCATAAATCAGTTTTCAAGGCACAGTAGCAGAAACAATGGTTCTCAAGCCCAGTCCTGGAATACCCCTCCCCCACTTTTTATAGATATTCACCTGCACCCACCTAATGAAGTTACTAAAAAGCCCTTCCTGAACTGATGTTTAGAACTGGAAAAGCACATACAAGCCAGTGGTGCTCCATGACCAGAATTGAGGACCACTGTTATAAGGCAGAGTATAGAAAATGTATAATTAAGTAAGGTACAAATTTAATTCTAAAATGTAGATAATATTTATTGAACTATACATACAGACGTAGAGTCATTCAGTATGGGATTGGGTATAGCACAACATGGCAGATGCCTCACAATGGAGTTGTAGAAGTTCCTAATGATGTCCTGCGATAACCAATCCTGTGTCTGGCCATGGCATAGTATCTGTGTCTTTAAGGCAAGCTCTTGAGACGACAAGTGTTGTCCTGTTGGAATAGGGCACCAGAGTGTGTGTTCAGAAAAGGCAGGGCCACTGGTTAACATTACACTGGGCTTTCAAAATGCCTATAATGAAGGACCCCAGAGGACCACCACTGAGAAGGAAATAGGTGGGTGGTAGGTCTTTCTCAGCACTGCAGTCACACTGACATGGTGGAGGTGTGTTGGTGTTCTACTGGTAGGAGTGAATCAAACACAGCAGTGAATGTTGAACAGCAGTGAACAGAAAGAGTTCTACAGACAAAACAAATCTGAGTAAAAACAATCTAATAAAATAATTTTATAGTGTTTTTTGTGTTTCTGGTCCAGGTCCTGGAATAGCACTCTCCCGCCATTTTTTAGATATTCTCCTGCTCCCACCTAATGAAGTTATGAAAAAGCCCTTCCTGAACTGATGTTTAAAACTGTGGAGCAGTGGTGCTCCATGACCAGAATTGAGTAGAGTATGGAAAATGGAAAACTAAGTAAGGTAAAAATTGAATTCTTAGTGCATAGAACCCAAGTTTGGTTGTGGATGGAGCTCACAGTAAAGGTAAAATATGACAAATGGCATGATCTTTGTCTCCACATGCAGTTTGAGTCATAGTGGTACTGGACCCAAAGCACCCTTTCAAAAGAAGACACCAGTGCTCATGTATTTATGTACTTTGGAGATTAGCTCTGACACCTGTGTCATCCAAAGCCTCTTTAAAGCTTTCAGAAACAGTCTAGAAGCATCAGTAGTGTTGCAGGGTTGGGGCATGGGGAGGCAGCTGCTGTCCTGAGGCAAGAGCCAGCCTGCCCACACTGCCAAGCACTGTGTATCTGTGTGACTGCAGTGCATTCACTTCTTCACAGTTATCCTAACAAACCCACCAAGGGAATAATATGTGCATGGGTGTGGCTGCTGGTGCCTCACCCTGCAAGGTGTTTTTGTGTGTGTGTGTGTGTGTGTGTGTGTGTGTGTGTGTGTGTGTGTGTGTGTGTGTGTGTGTGTGTGTGTGTGTGTGTGCATTTGTGGCACAAGTGCCTTAGGATGAGATGTTTGCGTGCTGATGTGTGAAGAAAACAGTGACATTAGAAAGCTGTTCAGCTATATGTGATAATGCTGTGTTGATATGCATGGAGATAAATATAGGCCTGTATAAGACGATCTTTATTATGCTGTTGTGTTTTTCTGTTAGAATAAAACTATTCACTAAACAACACAAGACTTTATGGGATCATTTGTATAGAAGGATCATTGACTTGAGGCTATGCATCTACTCATGAGGAATAGTAGTCTTTCAAATGTAAGATTGCTTTCATCTTGAAATCTTTGTCTAAGCTCCTCTAACCTTGAAATGGCT
Organism: Acestrorhynchus altus; assembly: GCA_034509495.1. Classification (NCBI taxonomy): domain Eukaryota; kingdom Metazoa; phylum Chordata; class Actinopteri; order Characiformes; family Acestrorhynchidae; genus Acestrorhynchus; species Acestrorhynchus altus. The sequence continues at coordinate 15,386,935 of CM067520.1, forward strand.
AAAGCAATACACAAATTAGGGTTTAGACTGATTGTACTGCTTGCATTTGTTTGCTCATTCAGTGCAATTAAGTTCAGAAATGTTTTTTGGTTCTTTTGTTCATGTGACTGTGTGAAGATCTGTGGCTCAGCCAATGATTTGTTTGACAAAGCTGGGGTGGGGGACAAATCGTGGGAAGATGATTCAATCAACTTGCTCAGCTAACAAACTTAAACTTAACTGATACGAGCCAAGATCCACACTTTGTGGGCAGTTCCATGTCTGTTTTCCAGGCTTCAGGATCTCAGGATCTGAGTAACCTACAGACATGATACACATGTTATAGCAAACTACAAGACTTACCTAACTCATCATTGTGTGATGAATTATTAGTGAGTAATCGAGCTCAGAAAACTGCTCTAAATCATTGGTTTCCTACTGAATTAAGGTTTAAATGCCAAAGGTGCTTTCAGTGCATATTTACTACTCTGTCCATGTGTACAAGCTCAAACTGCTTGCAGACGGTCTGAGATGTTTGCAAGTTCTGAACTGTACAGAACAATACATGTATTACAGAACTAAGCAACAAAACATGAGTGTCTTTTTAACCCAGTAGATGAAAGCCCTCCTGCTTTGGGGCTCTCAATGCAAGCAATAATTAATGTTTATTTCTCTTGACATTCGTTGTTAGGGACACAGGTTGGAGTTTGGACTAGGTTGCTTAAAAGGATGACCTTTTTTCCTCTGCCTTTGGTTGAACTCCATTTAGGCTAGACGGTGGTCTGTAATTTGAGGATGCCTCTTATCATGCTCTGCCTTTTTCCAGCCATGGGGATTGACAGCTCACCCAGTGATGAGCGTCAATAAACAGAGGAATGTGTTGCTGTTTAAGTGACTTCAGACACACTTTAAACATCAATCAAACACTGCACAAATCCCATGCGATGCGTCATACAATCCAGTCTAGTAAAATTAAAAGTTGGCATGTCTTAGTTTCAATACATATTTAAGGCTGCTTTCCTTTATGAAGTTTGGACTGGAAAAAGCATGTATGACCAGAGGCACAAGAACCACAGGGATTCTACATCCACAGCTACAGCTATTTCAAGTGTACTGTAGTCTTGACCTTCATTCAGAGTCAAGGAGCTTCATGCCAGAAGGCAAATCCCCAACTACTGAAGTATAGAGAAGTCTTCTGGGGGGAAAAAAAGGCCATTAAAGATCAGAGACTGAGCAGACCAAATTGGAAGTGCACACCTTAAAAGTAAAGATTCACAAAGGTTTTGACTCCCTAAAGAATGGATCGTTTTTTAAAGAGTCAGTTTTGTAAAAGTAATGTGTGACAACCTTTTTGAAGTTTAAAGCACTTAAAAGCTTTTATACCTAAACTATTTTCCCTCCACTTGTAACTCTTTAAATCTGAGATCTTCACTTTGCGGTCATTTACATGGTGTTTTCTAGGCTTCATTACTCTGATCTACCACAGAAACTACAGACATGATGAATGATGAATGAATGATTATCAGAGAGTAATCCAGCGCAGAAAACAGCTAAAATTATTTCCAACTGGCATAAATCCCAGTTTGAATGCCAAAGGAGCCTTCCAGTGCATCTTTACTGCTCTGTTCACAGCATTCTCAACCGACATGCAGACTCTGACTGATCAGTGAGAGGGGGAGGAGCCAATGATGCTACTACAATAAAAGGGGAAGGGGTGGCTGTCTGCACTCTTTCTTTACTCACACAGTGTTCAAATTTCATAAAAGTCCTGAGAAGGGAAAATGCTGATGCATGCATAAATAACAAAAATGACAAAATGTATTCAGGTTTATTTTTTGGACCACTGCCAAACATATTGAAGAACATGAAATTATTGCATTTTCAGCTCAAAAACACTCTGGATGATCAATTTCTAACAGACTTACTGAGATATTAAGTGTTTTAGTCCTTTTAAGCAAACAGGCACAAACAAAAAATGTAGGCACAAGTATTTTATTGTTCAAAACATGGCCAAAGGTATAAATTTGAGTACTCTCTCATCTGGAATATGATGTATAGATCCAGTGTGCACTATACAGTGTCTTTTTGAAGTGTTGTTCGAAACCTCAATATATTTTACTCCATATTTAATGCATTTAAAATTGTAGTGTACAGTTTGGACTGGCCTGTACAATACAGAATTCAATGTAACAGTGTTGTTACTAAAGAACATATATTATGGAAACATGTCACTTTTGTGTAAAATGTAAGAAGAAGATATTTTCCTTTAAAAAATAATACTGATATTAGCTACTTGATATTAAAATGTATCAGAGACAATTAATGGAGGCACAAATGGTCCAATTTTACAGTTTTATCTCAGCAGACTAATGTTAGGTATTAGCTGGTCATCTTCTGGTACTCTAATCACTGCATCCATAATTCTGGAGTTTTGCATTGTTGTCTTTCCTCATTTAATTTAGCAGCTCAACATGGATGGTGTTACTGGAAACAAGCTCAAGTATCTGTGATGGAAAAGAAATAGAATTGAAGAAATTAGAATATCATGAAAAGGTTATTTTTGTTTTAAGTCTGATACTATATTTTGATAAATTGAGATTCTGGGTTTCTGATTTTCATGAGTTATAAACCACAATGATCAAAAGTAAACAAAAAAAAAATATATATATGCCACTCAGGGTTTCTCAACCTTTTTCAGCTCAAAGCTCACCTGTTTATAACTAGAAAGCATGACAGCCAACAAATTAAAAATGCAAATAAACTCAGTTAAAATTGTTTTTGTCTTTAATGTTAAAGTGATAATGTTTAATTTTGCCTGTGTTACTTCTGCAATGTTATTAATTGTGATTTTCTATTATTGCTTTTATAATGTTAATCATTTGAACACGATTGATTTCTCGAATTTTACCTATACTTAATTTATTTTCGAATAGACTTTTATGATTTAATATGTCTCCCCTTGAGGATGGGCCTGTAGACCGAATGCTTCACAGCCCACTGGTGGTCCCTGGCCCACAGGTTGAGACGCCCTCCTCTAGTGTATTCTGTTAGCTAACACAACAGATCTCACCTTTTGAGACATGAACTCCACAAGACCTCTGAAAGTGTTCATTTCTTTTCAACTTGTTGTATAAATCTTAACTCAAGCATTCAGAACACAGCTCTTCAACTGTGTGCACAATGGGCAGAAGGCACCAGGCCTATTTGAAAAATAACTTTGTGGTTCCAGAGCAATTCATCAACTTGGTCTGACATAAATCCACCTGATTTTCACAGAGGAATTCACAGGAATTCGAGTAATTAATGCAATCAAACATAATTGTTGGAGTCAGAGTTTTCCATGCGATTGCTAGGCGCTCATTGTAATTCTCATCTGATGCCAGATTTTGATTATGCTGAAAGGTTGATTATTTTGAAATAATATTGTTGCACCAGCCAGTCGTGAGTCATAGCCAAGGCTGAACTGAAAGCTCATTGTTCCCTGCGACCCCTCAATTCTCTCCTTATGACCAGGTCTGCCATTCAGCATATGTCATAAGTAACATGCAGGAAGTGGTTGCAATTTGTTGTCCTATGAGGAACAGCAAATCTCAACTGAATGAAAAAAAAAAGATATTTCCCAGACATTTCAGTCTAGTATTTACATCTCAAAAGATCTCTCAAGGTTCTGGCTCTCAGTATAGTTTGTCTGAATTCTTTGTCAGAATGGTGATTTTTAGCACAAGGGACCCCATAAGAGAGGGGCACCATGGAAATTCAAATGAGTTAATCTGTTCATATCCAGTTCTGCAATATAAGCTGATCTGCCATGACATTGGTACTATATGTCTAATATTGAGCAGGCCCCCATTGTGCCACCACAACTGATCTGACCATTTCAGACATGGACTCCACAAGACTTCTGAAAGTGTTCCATAGTATCTGACACCAAGTCCTGTAAGTTGTGAGGTGGGGGCCCCATATGCACCAGTGAGCCCAAGGTGCCCATGTTCCTGGTTGTCCTTCCTTGGACCATTTTGGTAGGTACTGCTCATTTATAAAGGGAACACCCTACAAGACCTGTCTGATGTTTTGGGGATGCTGACCCAGTTGTCCAGCTATCACACTTTGGTCCTTGTGAAAGTGGCTCAGATGTTCAGAATTGGTGGGATTTATGTATTTGCAAGATTTAGATAAAATCAACCCAGGAAACCTTCAGAACTCTTTACTATATCTACAATTTGTGGCTCAACTTGAACATAGCAGCCTTTAAATTGGACCATTTATGTCTTAGCTTTACATTAAGCTTCACTTAATGCACATTAGTAGTAATATACTTTGACATTTTGACATAACTTGTTTCTGCTTTTATAAGAGATGAACAGAAGAACAAATTTTACAGATTAAACAGAAGGTCAACATGGAAGACCAGTGCTTTTCAAAGGTCACGCGATCAAACCAGAAATGTATTTGTTTAATTAAGGTTTTCCAGGAAATTAAACTGTTGAAACTAGTAAGTCTTTTGAACAGATGAACCTGTAAAACACATCTTCAGGATTATAGATAGGGATCAAAATCATTGATGTTCTAGACAGTACTAGACAACTATTTTTTTTTTTAACAGAGAGAGACTTTTGTTTTTACAGCTCCTTCAGGGTAATCTTTTGATCTGCTGGACCTTCCAATAAGAAAGAGTTTAGGGCTGGTTTGATGAACTAATTCTTAAAATCAGGAATGCTGTAGAAAACATTATTTTAATGACTACTATACAATGACTGTACTAAAAACAAATCAAATTTATTTAAAACAAAAAAGCCTACCTACAATCAGCAATGAAAACTTTGCGATATGTCCTGAGCTTGGATTTTAGATATGAAAATATGGAAATTATACTTTTGCTAATGTGTTCTTGAAAAAAAGCTTTTCAACAGTACCTTTTATGCTTACTGCACTCAACATGTGTTCTTTACGTTCTCCATAAGCTTTACAATTGGCCTTTTCATAAAGTAATTTATTGCTGACTTTGGCCATTTTACATTCTTTCATGGCAAAGCAAATGTCCATGTATTTCGTGACAGAAAGCATATATTACTGGCACAGAAAGGTTTGCCTTCTTGAGCTATGAGACATGCTTATATAGATGAATTCATGCATCAATCTTCAACATTCGAGTACTCTTATAGTCAGAATGAGTCATGCCTTTCTTCTCTAATCTAAAAAAAATAAAAACATCAGTCACACTTAGTGTAGATGGGGCGGTGTCTAATTGCCTGATACTATTATTGTCTTTTCCCTTATTGGGTAAAAGGAGATGTTAAACAAATATAATCAAGCTGTCCAGATGTGCGTTCTATGTGCATGCCTGAATTAAATAATGTGTTTACATACACAACCCTAAAGGGTACAAAAACATAGGCTTTGGAGACGCTGCAGAGGTTTTCAGCCGCTCTTGCAAAATCAAAGCTGTCACCATCTGTAGATGGATCACATCTGGATTGTTTCCCTGCAAATGTTGTGAGTGAAGAGAGGCATATTGTAGACTCAACAATGACTGATGGAAAAAGAACTCTGTTAGTGTGTGGTTTTAGACGACCGAAATTTGATACAGATTACTAAAAAGATGATTTAAACATTGAAACAACACTGCAGTTCACTGCTGACATATGTGTGCAAATGCACACACACAGCTCAACTAGTCACTTTATTGATAATATCGTATATAGGGTAGTGGGATATAAAGCCATCAAGCTTTGAGCTGTGGAGCAGTGCAACTGTGTTCTCTGGAATGATGGTGCTCCATTTAATACTTTTGGGATGAGCTGGGGAGTTGAGGATGAGGTAGGGTAATCATTCAAGATCCTGATCTCACTAAAGCTCTTGTCATTGAATGCAATGCAAGAAACCTTCAATGGTGTCTCAATTCAGATTCTGATTCTGTTCATCCTGTTCATCCTGGATTTTTTTTTACCAAGGTTTTCACATTTATGTAATTTACAAAAGCAATTTTCCAAATAATTATTCAATATTCATTTTTAGGGAATGGTAAGTTGACGGTCTATGACATTCAATAAAGAACTCTTTGACAATCAATGAAAATGAACAAGCAAAAAACAAAACCAAACAAAAGAAAAACAACAACAACAACAACAACAACAACAACAACAACAACAACAACAACAACAACAACAACAACAACACAATAGATCACTATTACAAATTCAGTTATATTATCTGGCTTATGAATTAATAAGGTACAAGAATATACACTAAATATTTACACATTAGACCCACAGTGTGGATATAAAGTTGTCTCAGCAGATGATCACCGTTTATTTTATCTCAGTATCTCTGTGTGACTGAGGAACATCCGAGAGGAGAGAGAACAAGAGCAGAGGTCAGAGATGTTGTCTGCAAGCTTCCTCCTGCCCTGCTGATAAGCTCAACTCATTAAGTAGCTTTTGGCTTCAAAGCATGTGCCAGTGGCGACACAGGGGCAGAATGAAAGGCTAAAGCTCTTGCTAAAGGATAATGCCCCGAAATCCAGCCGGGCTTGGCCCGCGCAGGGCGAGATAAAGAGGACTTGGGCAGGCCTGCAGGAATTTATAGACACTGAAAACGTTCTAAGCCCAAGCGAAAGAACATGGAGGATGTCTTAAAGCACGGAGCAGCATGTTGATCTGCTTTTCTGCTTAGCTAATGACCCTGTTGTTTGTGTCAGGGCTTTGAATCTGGAATCTGCTCTTCCTGTGGCTCTTTGTGTGCCACTTCTGCAGCGCCAACTAATGAGGTCATGCACTTTTGTTTTGTTCCATTATTAATCTGCTCTCATTCCTTTTTCTTGCCCTGAGAACAATACCAGATCAAATCACTTGTCAGTTGAAGAGATAAAACTGTAATTTACAGTTTGTTTAACAATGCTGTAGCCCCACTGCTCTAAATAAACAGTGTGTTCTGTTAATACATGTGCATCAGCCGCAAGAGATTTACTGGGGTCTTTTTTATGCACTTACTGTTCACTTTATATTATTCACAACAAGTAGGTGAGTAGCAAACTCACTTGATTATCTAATTTGTTGGCCTGTATAAAGAGCTGGAGAAGGAGCTGCCAGCTGTGCAGTGAGTGAGTGGTGTTCTTTGTACTATCCTGGGTAGACTTACTTACTGTATACTTCACTTTATTAGGACCCTTATTTTGTTGGGACAGCTTGTAGGTGCACAACTGGAAACGGTAGCTCATAATTTTCCATGCATAATTGGGGTTAGTCATGGTATTATCCTTCATCAGTGGACCACAGGACCAACAGTGAGTGCATATTGAAGATGGCAGTCTATTCTAACAATTCCATTGAGGTCTGCAAAAAAAAAAAAAAAAGAAAAAAAAAGAACACTCTGCTGTGCCTTATACTTTCACACTAGCCTGTGATGGCTGGCAAATTGTAGATTGTATTAGTGCATTAGTCAATAATTACAATAAATAAATCTACAAAGTGCAGTTATAAATGAGGTCTTTCTTATAAAATTGTGTAGGAAATTAGTTGGAGATGAGGTTGGCTGTTTATCATCCAACATCCTGACATTTTGATCCTGAATACAATTAAACACAAACACAATCTCATAGAAAGTCTACCCTGACAAAAGGTTACACCAACAAAAGCAAGCTAATATCTTTTTATCCTTGATTTCAGTAGAAACAATAAATGAGCAGGCATTCCAATACTTTTGTCCATATAGTATATCAAGGGAATATATGTGAAAAAGTTTTTTTCATATTTTAATTAAAAAAAAGTAAGCTGTCATATATTTTAAACACCAGGTATAGAGTTATCCGGCCAATCAAGCACAGTAATGAAATAGTAGACTTCCGACACCTTGACTTCTGTGCCCCTTCATTCCTCCACCAGACTCTAACACTATGAGTTGAGACTCTAGGACTCTACTAAGATACTTCTGATGTTGTCTCTGGTTCAGGATTTTGTAGACCCTTTCCTGAAGATGTCTGCGTGTGGTGGCTCTTGATCTTCTGACACCTGCCTAAGTCCACTCTTTATGAAGCTCTCCCAAGTTCTTATATAAACTTTTTGACAGTTGTCTCAAGACTATGATCATCTCAGCTGCCTGTGCACCATTTCCCACCTGACTTTTCCCTTCTAGCCAAATTTCAATAAATATAATTAAATGCAAAACTTGCAGAACAAACAGCAAAGACCTTCTGTGGCTTAACCTCCTTTTGGAGGATATTGATGATTTATTTTGGACATTTGTCAGCAGTCTTCCCCATCACTGAGGTTGAGTGTGCTGAACTAGACAGAGAGATATGCAGTATTTATACTGTTTAAATGATGATTTATTTAAATATGATACTAATTTGTGGTCTGAATTTTACAAAACCAAAAAAAAAAGTCTCACAGTGGTGCTTGAAAGTTTGCTTTCAGTAACTGTCGCAATAACTGCGACTAATCTGATTGAATGGAGGAAATTTAGCCCGTTCCTTCATACATTACCTTTGTGGTATCAGTATGTATTATATATTGAAACGATGTCACCATCAAATATGTGTATACCAACTTTATTCTCTGAGCAGTGCTATACATTTTAACATGACACCATATGTAAACTTGAAACCACTATAGAAAGCACATTTTGATGAGAAGTGAAAAGGGAAGACAAAAGCAAACAGGATACAGTAACAGACATCTCAGGGAGGAAGATGTTCAGGACCATGCCTCTCTTTGATGTTTCAGTGGAACTGCTCTTAAATGCCGTTCTGCTGTTCTGTGTGTGTGTGTGTGTGTGTGTGTGTGTGTGTGTGTGTGTGTGTGTGTTTGTCTTCACACATTGTGAAGCATAACAGACAAGCCTGATCTGCACATATGGTCTTCTGGCCTCTGAAAATCTGGGGTTCTGAACTCAATCCCATCAGGTGGCTTTGACTCCTGCTCCTCCCTGTCTTGGCGCTACTTTGATGCGTCAAATCAAAAAGAAATGCTCACAGGAAACAAACTACTTGAGATTAGTCTTTAGAAGGAGCACTTATCACTACTGAAAACCAGAGGGACTAAGTTGGAAAGGACTCCCACTTAGTTATCTCTTCCGAGCTGATTAGATGTGGACAGAGAAAGCCAAATTATCTACGAATGGTTTATGACAACCACTGACACAGAACGCTATAAAATAGTGCTCAACACTGCTTGTGTAGATTTGGAACCCTTTTCTATATGAAATCTTTTATAAACAGTTTCCACCAATGCAAGCGTTTTAATTTCAGCATCTTAATATTTATCAAGGGTCAGAGATCAGACAGAATGAAGGAAAATGTACCCTTCTCTGGGGGTAGAATTTGTCTCTGAGGCCTACAGACAGTTCCTTAGATTTCATGCTTTGGTTTGTGCACTCACATGCACTGTCTACTATGGTACCTTATATAAACAGGTGTGTGCCTTTCCAAATAATGTCCAATCAACTGAATTTACCACAGATGTCCAATCAAACTGTGGAAACACCTGAAGGATGATCAGTGGAAACAAGATGCATCTGAGCTCATGGATTGTCATGACAAAAGTTGTGAATACATATGTATGTGTTTTATTTTTGTATTTTTTCATTTTAATACATTTGCAAAAAGTTCAAACAAACTTTTCTCACTTTGTGGAGTTTTATATGTAGAATTCTGAAGGGGAAAATGAATTTAGTCCATTTCGGAATAAGGCTGTAACACAAAATGTGGAAGAGGTGAAGCACTGTGAATACTTTCCAGATGCACTGTATTTGTTTAGCTTCTCACAGTTACATTCAGCAACGCATTTCAATAATCTTTCAATGTTTTCAGTGTAATAGTTTTGTCAGGACTCGACAGGAAATAAACATGTTCAGGGTAAATGAAACAAGGCTTTATTAGGGCTTGGGCTTATTGAGGAAGTGTGGTCATAAACAGTCCAGGTCAAAACCAATAGGAGCAAGCAATGACAAAAAACAGGAGGCTTGCTCAGATGAACTCGATCTTCACAAATTAACATGATTGGTGTCAGGAATGATTAAGAGGGTTGTCCTGGATAATGGAGTCCAAGTAGTCTCAGGAAATGGGGGGCAGCATGACATGGTTGAATCATGGCCGGAGTCCATTAAAGCAATATTATGTGGGAATTGGTATTTTTTGCACCTAGCCTCCCTCTACAAGTGGATGGTGTAGTTCACTTTGACACCACTGCTAAAAATGCAAATCATGCTTTGAACACCCCCTCATGGACAGTTTTATACATGCATTCACAGGCTTAATGAAAGAACCATGTGGCCTAAGGAGGTAGAACAATATTACAAGATTTGTCACATTACACATTGCTGCACAATTGTTGCGAAACATTTTGTGCATGATCCTCCACTCTTTTCCAAGCCTAGAGTGTAAATGACAGATGCCATTCTCTCTATTGCAGGCTGTGTACCAACAACAGTATTTCAGAAACTTCTGTTTTATTGTAAAATTTCGATATAATTTTGCTTTAAAACTGTGTCTGAGCAAAAACGTTAATTAATAATCTTAATTATACATGAATAGTTTCTCAGTGCCAAAAGTGAAAAAAAAATGTGTTCATAAGTAAAATATATTTCATTGTATGCTTTTATTATATATATGACTATGTAATTATCTTGTCACTCCAGCATCTGCATGCTTCACTTGCTCAGAGTGGTATTTTTCACACAGACACATTTCTAAACATGCCGTCTAATTAGCGCACTGGGTGTGGGAATGAACTTGTGACAGCATCCAGAGAGTTGTTAGGCAAAACTTGGAAAGATAAACTCTGAACTATGAGTGTTATGTGCAATATTTGGACTTTGAAATGCAGTTGCTAAATAATATTTCATAAGAACAGCCAGTGGCCAGTGCTGATTTACAGAAAAAATGGAATTCATAAGGATGTTGGGAAATTCTGCTACTCAGATAAAATATCTCTTTCCTCAAAATATGCTGCTGCCCCACTTGGAATTGCTGACTTGGCCACAACTGCTGCTTCTCATTAATGTCAGCCCTGACAAGCAACAAAATTCATGAAATGTTACAGATGTGTATTTATTCCCTAATGATTATAGTTCACACCATCCTGTGCGTTCAAGTGAACTCTTTGAATTTCAACTCTTAAATGTATAGAGGACTTGTTGTTTTGCCACAGTCATGTGAAAAAGTTAGGCTTGATCTTATGGCCATTTGACCTTCATTTAAACTATACTTAAAGATGGAGGTGATAAAATTAAGCACATAAAATTGATGAGTCTTATTTAAACCTCAGACATTAGTTTGGTTTGCTTTGGATTGTTGAAGTGAGTGGTTTCACCATAGCGAGGTCTCTGAGGCCTTCAGAAAGAAGGTTGTAGATACATATATGTAGAGTCTGGGAAGGGATAAAAACCAATTAGAAATCAGCCATTTCATTTTCTGTCTGTACAAAGATTGATTCTGAAACAACTGAAAGTATTCTGCCTGAAAATCTGTCTTCCAGTCAATGTCAGAGACAGTTAACAAGATTCCAACCAAACAAGGATATACCAGCTATTAGGCCACAGGCTGTTCAAATGTTTTCTTTTCAAGAAAATTGCATTTCTATTAATAACATTTTTAAAAGATGACAAATGTCCATATATTATGGTATATTTCACACAAATGTATGTAAATAAAAATACACAATTAATTGTGCTGATTGAAATTTGATGAATTGCTTTTACATTTGATTCATATTACAGGATGCAGCCTTTTGTCTGTTTGTTTCAGTGACAAAATGTGGAGAATGTTTCTTTCATTTTTTTATTTCGTTATCAAAAATAACGCGATTGGTTCAGTGAAGGTCCAATTAAAATAAGACACAGCTGTAGTGTATGGAAGCGTATAGAAAACTAGCTTCTAAGGCAGAATTCCACAACTTCTATCCAGGCTTTCTTCACCACATTCCAGCACAAAAAGTACCGTGACGTTTTCATATGACATTGTCACACTGTTTTCAGTTCTATCGTGTACACATAGCTTTAGTGCAGAAAATGCTCACGTTCTGTAGCAGAATTAGTATTTTTTGTTTTTCTGCCCAACATGACTAATAAACAAGAAACCAAAGACCATGCTGCCTTAACTAGCTGCCCTGTTTTCCAGGCAGTTTCCTGAGAAACCAACACCATATAAAAGTCATTTCTTAAAAACAAACAACAATGTCTCAAACTGAATCACATACCTTTCCTCATATAAAGCTCAGAAGAGAAGAAACACGTTTTTTTTAAAGCTCTGCAACTGGTTATTTTAATTGGTGGTTCTCTGAGCCAATTGTGCTTGTTCTTCCTCAGACGTAGTGCTACCTTCAGAACGGTTTTGAGCAGTGGTTTTGCACAAGTGTCTGAAACATGAACTTGCACTGTGTAACCATCAACTAGCCAGATCTGTACGATGGAAAACAAACCTATATGGTAGTTAACAGAGAGCTGTATGACCCTCAGTATTGAACTTGCAGCAGTGCATGTTTACAGCTGATCTTCTTTGCAGATGGAAGTAAATGACCTTGTTAGTCAGATTTTCATTGCCTGGGGATTTTCAGGACTAAGACTGTGGCACAGTCACAATAATACACTTGAGGGCACACTATACCATGTGTATTGGCACTCCCCATGAGTATTGTTGCTTTTTCTGTATTATTATCTTCTCTTCTAATTAAACACTCTCAGAATAAAAGGTATCAAACTGCAACTGGAGGCATCCCTCAAGAGTATATCTTCAGTACCTTTAATAGGCAACATATTCCTTATATATATGCACACACACAACCGGATTACTGGTTTTCATGACCTATAAGCCATTTCAATCAGCAATGAAACATTAGGCTTGAAATGTCACATTAGGTGTGTATAAGATACCTTTTAAAAATAAAACTGGGATCAAGAATGAGCTTTTAAACACTATTTAAATTTTTGAGATGTACTTGTACATATATATATATACTATGTGGGAGATGAGATAAAAGGCTTAGTGGACATCCTGCTGAAAGTCTAACTGACATGACAGCTCTAGAGTAATCCTGGTAATCCCTCTGAACCTTACAGGTGCCAGAGGTCCAGAGCCCTTTAACCTGAGAACACACACAAACATACCTTGTTCAAGTCCAAACACACAGTTCAAATACTCTTCCAGCATTTTAATGGTTAGAACTTTATACTTCTGTGTCAGAAAGTAGTCCTGATTAAAATGCTGCTTCATTTTGTATTTTATCATTGAATACACAGAATGAACATTATGACCACCTTGTTTCTACAGGTTGTAGTCCATTGGTTTGTCACTGACAGAGCTGTAGTGCCACTGAAATGGTGCAGCTGTGCTGCTGGAGTGTTTTAACAGTGTGTTCACTCGCTGTCCATTCTAATAGACACTCCTTCCTAGTTGGTCCACCTTGTAGATGTAAAGTCAGACAGAAGTTCATCTGTTGCTGCACAGTTTGTGTTTGTCATTGTCTAGTCCTTCGACTGTGGTCACAGGATGTTGCCCACACTGTTGTCTGCATAGCTGTGGACTATTCTCTAAAGGGTTTAAACACTCCAGCAGCACTGTTGTGTCTGATCCACTTGTATTCGTGCCAGCCAATGTGGGTGTCTGAAGCTGTGGTAATGGAAGTGGTCTTTAGTCCTCATGACCAATCACATTTAGAAACTGTTTCTGCAACAATTGAAAGGATGTGGTGGCTGGTTTCATTAGATTGAGAAGAAGCAGATGGTAATCTAAACCCTACCAAATGTGGTGACATAGTTAGATAGGAGAAGTTCTTGGATTATGGAAAAAGTCCTCAACAGTAATTGAAATACATGCTGCTTTAACAGATCAAGTGCTTTCCTTTAGATCACCAACCATTTCCACTTTACTTTCCACTCTTCCACAGAAGACAGCAACAAAAAATAAGCACACACCTCAAATTACAGCGTTACACAGTTAGTGTTCATTGTATCTCAAATCCAATGTCCTTGGCTGCTCAGATACAAAGCAACAAAATACTGTGCTAATTATTTGGATTATGTGGATTTTACACCTGGCTCAATTTCTTTACTAGCACTTTATTAGTCCATCATATTTCTTCTGAAATCAAGTGCACTAAATATAATGCATCCTACTTTTGTTGGAGTAATTGTCTCTATTGTCTCAGGAAGTCTCTCTGCTGGATTTTGGAGCATTGCAGTGAGGATTTGATTGCATTCAATGGCAAGAGCATTGGTGAAATCAGGATGTTGGATGATCATCACCCCACCTCATCCACAACTCATCCCAAAAGTATTGGATGGAGTGCCCTCATACCAGATGCTCCAGATGCTCTACAGCTCAGTGCTAGGGGGCCTTACAACACTCTAGACCATGCCTGGAATTAGGTTCATGTTTATCTGTTCTATTCTACTGGCAGTACTTCTATACAGGGACTAGACAAACTGTGTGTGCATTTGTGCTTCTGTGTTTTCAAAGGTAGCAACATAAACTTTTAAATAGCTCCATGAACACTTGAAGAATCCCTTGTGTGATTAAAGGGTTCTGTGCATCAAGAGTTCTTCAGATGAATGGAGAATGGGCTGTAGAGGGTTCTATATGGGACCTTTTTGAGGGTTCTATATAGTACCTAAAGGGTTCTTCTATTGTTATGAGTTACATTGTAAGTACATCCTAAAACTGATAGTTCTTCAATGGTTCTATATAGAACCACGAATACTCAAAGTAACCTTTGCATGATTAAAGTTTATTTTTTTATTTTTTACATCATGCATCATGTGTAGAGAGGGCTGTGGGAGAATGCACAGCACCTTTTAAAAGGGGTTCTAAATGGCACCAAAGGGGGTTGTACTATTATTATGATGTAGCTTGTTGGTGCTGTATGTGCTTCCATTTAGAACCTTTCACACAGCCTTCTCCAAGAAGCCTTTCACAGCCCTTTTCATCACTGAAGAACACTTACAGAACCATAATTTCTAGGTGTGATACAGGCTGTTAAGGCTTCTGCAGTGTAGCGCAGCTACCCAACTAACCAATGGCAGCTGTAGTGGCTGAGGGGGCGGGGCTTGCGGCCGGGACGCCAGGCTCCCCTCGCCGTCTCACTTGCGCAGCTCTGGCTGAGGGCGCAGACGGCCATGCGCTCGGCGTGTCGAGTCAGTGCGGTGTGTGCTGAGTCGTGGCGCGCGGATCGGGTTGGTGACTGTGCCGCCATGCGCGCGCGGCAGTCTTATGGGATATAGCCCGCTGTGCCACGCGTCGCACGCCGCCCCGCTGAGAAACAAACTCCTGGTGTTGTGCATCATGCTGTCACTGTGGGCGTACACGCTCTACTGCTGCATCGGCTACTGTTCCAGCGCGCCCACCCTGCCCGGAGAGCCCCCCGGCCCGCGCGCGCGCGCCACGGAACTGCCCACCGGCCACAGTGGTTGTGGGGAGCCCGACGGCGGCAGCAGGGTGGAGGAGTGGGACGAAGGCAGGAGCCTCAACGGCTCGGAGACCAAGAAGTTGCCCCAGGCCATCATCATCGGGGTGAAGAAGGGCGGCACGCGCGCGCTGCTCGAGTTCCTGCGCCTGCATCCAGACATTCGCGCGGTGGGCGCAGAGCCGCACTTCTTCGACCGCAACTACGACAAAGGGCTGGAGTGGTACAGGTGCGTGTGCGCCGGGGCGAGAGCGCGCTCCAAACCGAGCCCATTGTGTTACAGCGGAGGGGTGTAACAGTACGCGCCGTTACCGCTTTTGCGGCTTTAATGTAACGCTGCAGATCAGCCTTTACAGTTCTGTAGGATCTCTTCGTGCATGATCACGAGCTTCTGAACACCTTAGACAGCACTGTGCTCTGGGGGGCTGCGCCCACCACAGTTACATTCAGATGTCTCCAAAATGTTACCAAAATGTCACAAGAAAGGAAAAATGAAAAATACTGTCAGTAAAGAAAACGGTTCTATATGGAATACTATATGGTTCTATATGAACACTCAACCCTTTGCATGATTAAAGGGTTCTTTGTACTGTGAAAATGTTCTTCGGATTGATGGAGAAGGTGCTGTAGAGCATTCTATTTTAGAACCTTTTTGAAGAGGGTTCTGTAGGGCACCAAAAAGTTCTACACACTTAAAAAGTAGGTTTCTTCTATATAGAACAATCAACACTCAAAGACCTCTTAGCATGATTAAAGGGTTCTTTAGAGGGTTCCATGTAGATGTCTATATGGCACCAAAATGGGTTCTCCTATTGTTACAAGCTATATCATAATAATAGTAGAAACCATTTAGATATGGAAGCCTCTACATAACATTCTTTAATAGCCTAAAGAACCATTTTATGATGACAAGAATGCAAAAGGTTTTTTTTTTTTTTTGAATGTTCATGGTTCTGTATAGAAGAACTTTGAAGAAACCTTATTTTTAAGTGTGTAGACTCTGTGTGTAATAACATTTCTGGATTTTTAAGTCAACATTTTACTCTGGAGGTCTCCACCTACATCAGATACAGTAAAAGAATAAAAAAAACCACTTTCTTCATATTTATGGAGAATGTGCTGTATAGAATTCTATATAGGACATTTTGGAATCTCCATTGTAACTTCAATAGAAGAACTGTTTTGGTGGTATATATAGAATAATTTTCCACAGGTTTCTATATAACCTTCTACAGCATTTTTCATCAATCTGAAGAACCCTTTCACATTGCAAGAACTCTCAGTTCTTTAAGTGTTCATGGTTCTATTTAGAACCATTTTCTTTACTAAAGAACCATTGAAGAACCCTCATTTGTAAGTGTGAATTCAATGTGAAAGGATTTTATTATGAGTCATTCAGGCGCATATCTGTTGATCCCCTGAGGATAACAAGAGGATAGCAGTCCACTGTTGGCCCACTGATGGCAAAGCTGACAGTCAACTGGCATTTTGCTCAGTGTTTTCTGGGTGGTCTGCGTGTGGTTAAGTAGAGTATTAAACAACATGCCACTTTTAATCACAGAGACCCATTTATTCATTTTTTCCTTTGTTATGTGTTCTAAATTAGTTGTGTAAGTCATTTCTATCCATTTTTTTCAATTTCCAATGCATTTAAAATCTCATTAAGTAGTCCTGGTGGTCTGAGGGTGGACCAGCAGTAGCGTGCAGTCAGTTGGGTGCTGAATTCATGAAGCCAGCTGACTGATATTTGCCTGCTATTTGGGTTCATTTAGGATGTAAAAAATGGAGATGCAAAATGTGACAGGAAGGAAATGCTATTTTATACACTACAAATCAGATTACAAATTTAGATATATACAAACAAATGGAATCTTTAAACGTCTCAACTGTAAACCAGCTTTATAGATAAATTGGTTCTCAGTCGATGTGTTAGAAGCAAAAAAAAAAATTGAAAAATGGGTCAGCGTCAGGAGCAGCCGTTTCACAAGGGCCAAATTAATGTCATGGCTGGATGACTGGGTCAGAGCATCTCCAAATCGGCAGGTCATTTGGGGTGAACCCAGCATGCAGTGGTCAGTACCTTGAAAAGTGCTCTAGGGAAGGAAATCTGGTGAACCAGCTACAGGGTCATGGCACCAATGCTCATTCATGCCCCCGGTGAGTGATGACTTGTCAAGCTGGTCCTATCCCATGGACGAGCTACTGTATCACAAATTGCTAAGAAGGTCTTGTCTTGTGCCTCTACGCACTAGATTTGGAAGAACGTCTAAGTTCTAAGCTTCAACAACCTCCAAGAACCTTGTCCTTTTATTGAAGGTTCCCTGGAGCATCGTAAGAGGTTCCTCCACAGTGTTTCCAAGTCAGAGCTGTGTTGATGGCACGAGGAGCTCTACTAAAGATAAGGCATGTGGTTTTGAGGTTGCTGATTGATATATGATGATGTATGATGATTCATTTCCCTGTGATTACACTACGAAACTCTTTATGTACAGCAGGTCCTTTTCTATGTTCACTTCCCCAGTTGGAATTGTTGAAATGTCAACATCAGATTGTTCCAAAAGTGAAATTGAAATATACACATTATGTTTTGGTTTTCCACATTTCGACAGATCAGTGGTGTATCAGTGATACAGTGTTTCGATATACTCTGTACTGTTTTCCACCCTTATTCTGAATATACCTTGTTAAAAGAGATGATTGTGCCCTCGTGAGTTTTGCACCATCATAGGTGTTTCTGAACTCTTAAGACTGTGAGTAGACTGGACATATGGACATTTGTGCTGACTACTCAGTATCCAGACAAGATTAATATGGATTAAGCAGTAGTCTCACATCGTTTTTGGAACAAAGCCTGTTAACAGTGATAAATAGTTTATTATTAACAATACGTAATATGACATGAATTACTCACCTGCTGTGTTCTGTTTTAAACAACAAGAATCTTATTTAGGACTAAAAACATGATCTTTTTGATGTATGTCTGCCCATTTTAAGCGTGTCCCATTTACTTGCATTCTGTCAATTGAGGCTATTCTGGAAACATTTGTAAAGTCACACATTTTTAAAACATGATGATTATGACAGTAATAGGCAGTTAGTCATGTTATGGTTGGGTGAGGTGGAGCTTAAGGATATTCATGCTTTACGGTTATTCATGCTGTATCTTGAAGATGATTCACTTTTGACATATGGCCTAAATTAGCCAGTATCATGACTCTTCATTTGTGGTGGCATTCAGAGACATGAAGAGGATTTTAAAGGTTGCCATTTTTCTTCTAGACATTTTATCCACTGCTACTTATAAGTGAATTGCAATTACCCTGGGTCTTACATCCTTTGAGCTTGCCTGAGTATAAATATAAATACTTTAATTTTAATCACTACATTTATCTTCTTAAATGTATTTTTTGATCACATGAGGATGCTAATTTGATTCAAAATAGATCTATTTAATTGAACTATTATAAAAAAGTGAAACAGTGCCCTTAGATGTTCAACCAACATGTAAAACTAAAAAAAATTCAGATCAGTTTTTCAGTCATTTGTGTACTAATTGTACTTATTGAATGCAAATGGGTAAATTGAAAGTACAGAAGAATGACGTGCAGAAATTTTCAGTCATGCACGCTGCGTTGGAACACTTCTCAGAAAGATTCTTCCCATGCAGAGAAATGCTTGGTGCACTAGACCTAAACTGAACCTGTGTGATCTTTAAGTAAACAAACCTATACAAACATGCTGATTACATAATACAGCTCATGGTCAGTTTCCCTTGCACAACTCTATTGATTGCTGCCAGTAATTTTGACCTTTATCTTCCATTCTTCAGCACATATTGGTTGGAATAAGCACAGAGCACTGAGCAAGTTTATATAGCTGAGATGATCTGCTTCTAGACTCTTGAAAGGTTTGATGATATTGACCTTGGATCTAGACATCTTACCTCTTCAGCAGGCATCTCATCTGACAACAAAGATGTGGTAGTTTATAGTGAACTAAAGGGAGCCATTAAGCAGCATATTTTTCATAAAGCATCCATATAATGCAAAACAAAATTTTCCCTGGCTTAAAAAAAAGAAAAGATCCATACAGTTCATACTGTTCTTTATGGGAATTATGCTCTCATTTTAAATTCACCATTTTTTCAGCATGAAAACCAAATAATTTGCATGTACCAACCTATTCAGCCTACCATAGATTATCCCTAGCTGTTCATATTACAGTTCTTAGAAGTGTTTTTGAGTTCTCATAGTGCAACCAACACCAAGGACAGCGTTGTACTTTTTTCTTAGCATTAGAAAACATAATAGGACATGTTATGTTCTGATCCATTTTGCTCTACTTAACATGGATTTTGTTTATATCCCAACAATTCTGAAGGCAGATTCAATGATTTATGGTGGAGGACTTTTGTGTCCTAATGTATCACTAACAAGACTTTAAAGCACTAATCAATGGGGCAAGTAGACAATTGAGCAAAGGAAAGATTCTGTACATACCTGTCCTTTGAAAAAGGCAGTGGCAATGAAAAATATGAGTATTTGTCCTTTGGAATATATGTATATCATTACATCTAGACAAAGGTATACATAATTTACATACAATTTGTGATTGTGTTGATGTAATCTATTATGTTAATGTAAGCACACATTTAATTCTAGTCAAATTCAGGATAGAAACAACAAAGAGTATGCTGATAACGGTTACATTGCTCTAAAGGCTAGTAATGGTGTGAATATCTTTAGAGGTTTTGAAGCTTTCTGGTGTCTTATGTGCTTTTGGTAATACCATGTACCAGGTAATACCACTTCCAAAAAGCAAATAGCCTGAGTAACAGGTACTTGTGTCCTGCTGGTAAGGGCTAAACCAGTCTACTGGAAACCCTGAGAGCAGCATGCAGGCATGTCTAATGGATGTCTTGTCCCCTGAGCCATTGCAACTGGCTAATTAAAACATCTCTGCTAAGTCAGGGCCATGCACTGCTACTTAACCTCCATCAGCTACTCGCACAATATGTGGTCCTTAATGATTGCTTAAAGCTTATCTAACTCACTGGTTTTATTGTTAAAGTACAGCACCGGTAACACCGAAATGACCCTGTGAACATGTGTAACCTTTCACTTTTTGGACATCATGGGGAGTCAGTCAGCCGGGGAAACCAGACATACCTGACTTCTGAAGCTTTTGATTTAAGTTTGGTGAATAAGATGCAACTTAACAAGTGAGCTTTTAACATTCAGTGCTAAATATGAACATTCTGACATCTTATATTTTGATATTTGTATCTGTGAGATGAATGGATATATAGTTTACCATGGTAATGGTCACTGTTAGGGGTCCAATTCACTGAAGGTACTGGAACCCTATTGTTTTTGTTAGGATGTTTCCTCTTCATTTTCTCCTCTAACATGGAGTGCATAGACTAACTGTTAGTTGTATGGATGTGAAACTTGGTTAGTTTCAGTTAGTAAGTAGTCCAACCTGCTATTCAGGTGCTTGATTTGTCACCCATATCTGCACAAAATTAATCTTAAACAAATCAGAATAATTTTTAATATTTAATAATTAAAAGGTTTAGTAATTATTTTTAAATGTTGGAATTTCAAAAGTTTAGCTCCCAGTCCCTGCCCAAAAGTATTGGTGGAGCACATACATATACAGCAATTCATTCAAATGTGTTATTCATAAAAAACTGGTGCATCAGTTCATAGGGATTGCATCTTCATAGTGAAATGTTAAATTTCAGGGTTTTTAATTCTAGCTAATGCCAGTAATAGTTAACATGTCTTTAGAACACACACACACACACACATTGAGATTCTCTTGTTTGATAGAAGCAAAGGATAACGCTAAAATGCCAGTGCTTAGCTAATTGTATAGTAATAATCTAGCAGCCTTGATGGACAGCCTTTTCTCTTTAGTTGTGTCCCTTTTTTATATGTAACAGAATGCTACACTGTGTTTGAAACTAAAAAAAGAAGCAAAGAAAAATTGTAAACAATCTCTCAAACATCAATTTAAGTCCTTTCTGTGGAGGAATGTTGGGTGTTAGCCCATTTGCTGCTCTATGTGTTACATTCAGAAGGAGGGGTCATTTGGCAGAGCCAAAGAGTCAGATGGCTGCCTTTATCCAGGCAGCCCTATTGACTAATTGTGAAGCAGAAGCCTGGAGAGAGGAGCAGCCAGTCAGAAGGCCAGGACCCCTGTGGAGATATTCAGTCATTCCTACACTGTTGGTCCAACATGGTGGGGGCAGTGATGTGGTTCCTAGTGGAACAGAATTTTCGATAGTATACTTTAAACCATTGAAGACTAAGTGTAATTGTTCTGTGATTATTCTTAAGGAATTGCATGATGATATTGGACTCACATCTGTATCTGTAGATTATTGCTGTTCTGTTATAGATGTTTATCATAGATTGATTTACATGTTTCAAACAGATATGTCTAAACTGTAGAGAAGAAATTGTCATTGTTGCACAAATACATTGTATCTCTCATTTCATTATTATTTGTTTTACATCCTTTTAATCTGGCAGCTGTCTACTGAATTAAAAACGTGTGCCTTCTCCTGTAGATCATGTAGGTCATTTTTGACTTTCAAAGTTTTTGTATGACAGTGTTGCAATCTCTGTAATGCTAATCCAGTTTTTTTTTTACTATTTGAAAACTCCATAAACCACAAGTCTCAAACTGGGTTTTCATGTCCTATAGATGGAGCTGACAGAGATTAATTTAAAACAATGGAGTATTGGTCTCCTGGACGGGGTTCATGCATTGTGAACATTCTGATTGGAGATTCTCCATTGAAAGGAAAATATAGTCCAGGACTAAGCTTAAACCCTGCCTGGGAAAGACATTTTGATCAGTATGTGCTATTAAATGAGTATGTAACGTATATAGTAATGATGTATTGAAGTCTGTTTTCACATATGGGCCATTAGAGCCATTCATCTCTCCATTTAGAGAGCCAGCAACACATTGGATGACTTTTGGTTCTGCATATTGTTGTGTTAATGTGCAGAATTTCAGCAGCATGGTCCTCCATTAGTGTTGTAAGTACCAAAGAATCTATTAGAAGAAAGAACCATAACATAAAACAAGTTTTCTATAGAGCAGTAATATTCTTTAGTTCATTATCACATTCCCTGGCACCAAGTGAGTGAAATTGCTCACAGCTTTGTGTGTGTGTGTGTGTATGTGTGTGTGTGTAAGAGACAGAGAGAAAGAGAGCGAGGAAGAGGGCGGTAGATGCCTGGAGTAAATTGAGAACGACTCTATTGAGAGCTCAGCAGAGGCCGCTGGGCCGTCAAAGGGAGGGGGTGGAGCCCCTGAGGTGTGCATTAACCCCAATGAGAGAGAGAGCGCGCAATTAGAGCTGAATTGTGTTGTTTCTTCCTTCACTTTGTATGCAAATGTGCTCAGGAGGGCAAAAGTGCCTTTTGACAAACACAACATGAAGTCTCTTTTAAAAAAAGACCAAGAGATTCTAGACACTTGTAGCTTTGCAAACTTTTCCACTTTCACACACACATATAGGGGCAAACGTTGCTCTTCCTTCAAGCAGAATTATGTAAATTCAGATTGGGCTTATTGACTCTGTTTTTTGGACTGTGTAAAATTCCATTTGGGAAAGAAAACTTGGGAAGAGGAAATTCTAAAGCTCTTGGAGAAAGCAAAATAAGTGGAGTTCCTTTGTATTGCATGAACACAGTAACATACTGAGCTTTGCAAAGTAATAATAAGCGTGTTTTTGAATTTTCACAATTTTTTTATTGAAATAGGAGTAGTAGCTATGTATAAATGTATGACTAGTACTGTAGGTGTGGCTTAAAGCAGAATGAGTGGAAGACTCTGGAAGTGGGTGAGGAGATTATAATGGAATAATAAAGACATGTAGATATTAATAACACACAGAATGTAATATAGAAAAGCAACTACATTTGTGGTATGATGTTGTTAACCACTGTGTGTCAAATCTCAGAAATGCTGAAGTAACTGTTTAATTTAAGAATAAATTTAGCAAAGAAAATAAATCTATATTTATTCTCCAACTGTATCAAAGTTCCACCACTAATTTTTTCCCAAATATAGGCCTTCCTAGTCAAAATCCAGGTGGCAAAGGGTCAGTCACACTGGAAGTACCAAAGTGTTTGATTATCATACACACATTTGGATTTATCTTTAGGCAGAAAAATTGCAATGGCTCAAAAGATCTGTTTTCTTTGAAGGTAGGCGAAGGTTGTGTGAGGTGTAGTGTAGTAGATGGAAAAGAAGATAATGAGGTGTGCACAAATGATAAGATGACATGTAGTTGGGAACGGAGCCCACAGCACCTGAGCTTGTTTTTGATTCAGATCTGGAACGTGTCACACAGAAACTGGTAGATCATTTGAAGTATCTGCATACCATCACCTCTTGTGCCCTCTTGTGTGGTTAGAGAAAGAGGGATGTTCTCAGTGGAATCCTTCCCAACACAATGCGCACACACACACACACACACGCACACACACACACACACACACACACACACACACACACACACACACACACACACACACACACGCGCACACAAAATCTTAGCTTTCTTTACATGCACTGCTCTAGTGCTGGATGATTTGGACTAAAATCATATCCCGAAATATTTTAGCTGAGTAGCGATATACCATATATGATATGTGAAAAATATAATGTGAAAAAATTAGGACACCTCAATAAAATTCTTTAACACTTATCTATATTTAAAAATGTCTTAATTTTGCTTTATACACACTATGTCGATATCATGTCAAAACTTTGTCTTATTCTCCCTCCATGACATGCGTGTGATAACACTGGTCGGGGGAGCAGTGTTCAGGAGGGGCTGAGAGCAGGGGGCAGAGCAGAAAATATATTTATTTATTATTTATTTATTTATTTTTCGCACGATTGAAATAGAAATTAAACACTTTAAAACTCGACATAAACGATATCACCTCAGCCAATATTTGTCTCTGTTTATATAATGGACCTACTGGGAAACAAATGTGGTCATCAGAAAACATTCATTACGTTTCTTGTGAATATAGGATTTACATAAAAAACTGCTCATGACTATTGCTTTTACGTTGCTTGTATATTTAGACATGTCTGTGCCCTGAAGGCTGATTTCCTGAAGAAATAAATATGTTTTTATGACACTTTAAATTAAATTACAGGTGCTTCCAAAACTAAAGGTTTAAAGACGCTCCAGGAATGGAACTGAAGGCTGCACCAATACAAATCCACATTTTTCCTCTATGCAATTTAAAACTGAAACTTTTTGGCCTAGTATACAGACACAGATAACGTGTAATCCTATAAAACATGATTTTTTTTATTGATTGTTCAAAACTAACTGAGAACTTTATAAAAAAGATCATTTAAGGCAATGCTTTCATTCATTATGATGATAATCAGAGATAAGAAGTTCTTTAACTGGTACTCTACTTTTACTGAATCAGCAGACTCATTCTGAAAATGGCCTGAGTCCTGGTTTAAATAAGTACTTTGTCATTCTGTCACTCTTTTACCGTCTCATTAGCGTACCAGAGAGCGCCTCTTTAAAGACACCATCTCCAGTTTTTGAATGTGCTAGCTGATAGCAGGCAATGTAAACATGGGTTTTAGAGACAGCTCTTCAAAAGCCAGCTTTGAAGGATTTGCATCTGCAGACATACCTTAGGTCCCCCAGACATAACACAACAGTTACAATGCTCTCCTGCTTTGACAGTGTGTGAGAGTGAGTACACAGGAAAACAAAGTTGGAGAGAAGCTGAGAAACGTCAGTTTTGCTTCACTATAAATCATAGGTTGCATATTCATACACCGTCTTTGTCCTCTGTACACTAATCACAATCATTTGTATCATTAAATAACGAGGTTTGTTATAGGCTAATGTCTGTTCCAAGCTTCAAATCAAACATCTCACTGCATTGTGCTTGGTTATTTTTGAATGGCCACAAATGTTCCAGATAAATACCATTAACCTATTTATCACTGGCACACATTAGTATTATCAGAGCTCCTAGTTTCTAGTTTTTAACAGACCTTTGATATTTCTGGCCTGAATTGAAGACATAGGTCTAAGGGAGGTGTGTCAACCATATATGCAACAGGACTGTGTGGAGACAGGTCTTCATTCCAGCCAAATGGATGCACATGTGATCAGTTTTTTAAGACCAAACTAGTCAAATCAGGTGTCGCTGCTTGTTGTTTAGAGGGAAAACTTGTAGCCAAACGGCTAGAATGTGTAACACATCATAACTAGTTTATGACCTTATAGATGCTGTGGTGCATGAAGTATAAAAGGCTACATTTTAATATGAGTGTATTGTGTGATGCATGTTGTGGTTCTTCATGCTTCATGGTTATTGCCTTAGGTGTGAAATGGGCTTAATAGTCATTGATTTTAGGGAGGTTTATACTGTCCTGTTTCGTCTACAGTTGTAGGCATCTCTATTTATGTTTAATGCCTGAATAATTCATGGACCAAGGTTTGTTTTGCTCAGGTACTAAGTGAAGAGTTTGATTGGTATTAAGTCCCTTGAGTCATGCCAGAAAGAGCCAACTGCGGTCTGGTTGTGTATCCAAGAGATGGGAGCATAATTACGCAGACACTGATATGCTGCCTTCTCTCTCACACACTCCTCGCTCATTAGCGTTGTGCCTTTTTTCTGTGATAATAATAAAGCTCTAGAGAGAGATGGTTTGTAAGATTGCATAAGAACATGCAGCACTGTTTTAAAGGAGTATTCCAGTGTTTTTCAGCCTTTATCTTTATCTGTCACATCTGTAGCATCCCAGCTAACAGAGAGAGTTCTAAGAATTTTGAACAATGTTTTCAAAGGTTCCAGGAAGGTTAGCCTATAATGTTGTAAAAATAACATTCCAGGAACGTTCTGAAAACAGGTGAGGTATTAATGGTTTGCATCAGTGTTCCTAGTTTGACTGATACATACTACATAAAGAACAAAAAATATAAAGAATATTCAGGATGATTTATTTTATTTTAAATAAAATCATCACTGTTAAGTATTTCAAAAACAATACATATCCTTATCAATCAAATTATTACAAATAATAAATTACATTTATTGCATTTTTAGAACTGAAAAACTCATCAAAACAGATCATTTTCCAATTTTGATTTTTTACATTGATTTTTAGTACTCATAATCAAAATAACAAACAAAATATTGTAAATGTTTTAGCAAAACATGGTCAAATTCATACAATTATCAACATTTTCCTATTTATTATATCTCAGTTGAACACCATTTTAAGTAGCCTAGGATCTCCTGACAATATCAGTATCTGACACATGTGACTGTCTCCTATAACTACTTTCCTAATTTTTGGTTAATAAAAGTATGTAAAACTATGAAAATATCCCACAAATTTGGCCTAGGGTTCTAAAGATTAATTTGATATAGTGCAGTAAATTTTGAGTACAAATCACTTTACTAGTATATGATAGTGTTGATCATCCCTTTTAGGAACCTGCTGGTACTAAAGCATGTAATCCTTTTGTTAAAATATCTTAAAAATGTTTTAAAAGTTCGTACTGATAAATTTTTTCGTCATATTGCCCACGTCAATGACACTAATAATAAAGGTTATTTATTGAAATATGTATACTAAATGTGATATGCTCATAGCCAAATGTGAGAAAAATGAATAAATGTTACCAGAAATATAAAAAAAGATGGAACTTTCTAAGAATCAAAAGTCGTAACAATCCGAAGATGTTCTGCGAATCCAAATTTGTTAGCTCTTAGCTGCATGTTTGATTTAACTATAAGTATTAAAAAATAGTTAATGTTTGCTGATAATCACACAATGAAAAATTTCCATTTTACTCTTGACATTACAAAAACCTTTTATTGGCCTTCCAATAAAAGTTCTTGTGAAAAAAAATGACCTTTGCAGAGAATTTGTGGGACAGTGACAATAAATGTGGCAGATTGAGATTAGGTTGAAAAATGCAAATAGTTTGAAGATGGTAATTTCATGTTTACCATCCTTCCCTGCACTCCTGCTGGCATAATGGAGTTTCGTCCCTTCTTTCTGCTCCTCCTCACCCTTTCTTTTCCTCTCTTTCCCTCACTGCTTCCACTAAATGTTCAGATATAATCTCTTAAAGTTTGTTTTGCAACAGAGATTACCTACAGCTCTGCCAGTTAATGCTTATAAACATGTCATTTATAACCGCACAGGGTGTTTGAGGGCTTTTGTCTGTGCTACCCTCTGAACCCCAGGGCTAATTTTATTTGGAACACTCCGTCACAGTCAGAACTCAAAGGCAAAATGTAAACAGCACATTTGGATAAACCACTTGGTGATGT
Source organism: Acestrorhynchus altus (assembly GCA_034509495.1). NCBI lineage: Eukaryota > Metazoa > Chordata > Actinopteri > Characiformes > Acestrorhynchidae > Acestrorhynchus > Acestrorhynchus altus. Next base: position 15,414,671 of record CM067520.1, read on the forward strand.
GAGACTGACTTAGCTTAGTTTAGCTGACATCTTGTTTAAACAGTATTCAGTGCAGTGAATAAATCAGTTGGCATTACTTAAAAACAGCTGCTATTTATGTGCTTTTCAAAGGTGTGTCTCTAATGCTCTGTGTATTCTGCTGCTGGTTAAAGCAGCTAAAAGTGTGTGTGTGTGTGTGTGTGTGTGTGTGTGTGTGTGTGTGTGTGTGCGCGTGCGTGCGTGTGCACATGTGTGCAATTGTGAGTCTGCCAGTGCTCTCTGCCTCCACATTAGCCTCATATATCTATCTCTCTAAAGCTGGAAAGCATCTAGCTGTGCCTAAATCCCACTTGGCCTACTTCACCCGTCCCCCTAGCACAGACTGAAGTGAAAAGGCTAATTTGCCAATTAAAGAAACCAGTCTGACCCTGTTGACTAAGGCAGCAGGAGAATAAGTGCTACGCAGGTCAGATATGTGGAAGATTTCTGTTAGTGAAAATCTGCACCCTATATTTTTGCCTTTTTGGACGGTCAATATAACTTTGGAGCCTTTTTGACAGCCTACAATTAGCATTGCACTGATCCAATATACTGGATCATTTGTAGTACCAGAATTTGACCAATAAACTTGTAATATTTTAAAATTAAGCCACATACCTGTGTTCATTTATTGAATTTCCATTCAAAACAGCCCCCAAGGGCAAGGTGATGTTTCTGGGGAGACAAGATATTATTTAATAATTCACTGTCATATAAATACATGAATAAATGCATGAGTAAATACATTAGAAACATATTCCAGGTACACATGCAAGTTCTGGTAGACCAGCAACACTATAGCATATAAAGCTTTCATATTTGAGAGCAGAGGAAATCAAGCTCTTTTGATCTGAATACTGTGGAGTTGACCAATAAGCTCTTACTTAGAAGCAACACTTCAGCATACTTCAATGTGTTTGGGATAGCTTGCACGGCTTTGAGAAGCAGAAAAGCGAACTGGGGGTATGGAAGAAAATTCCTGTAAAAAATGAAACCAAGTCTTTTGATAGAATTAAATCTGCACTAAAAGCAAATTATGGGTGGGTACTTCTAAATCAAGATTTGGGAAACAGAAATAAATAAGTTAGAGTGGGTGCCAGAAGAATGGGACATTCTATTTCCTATTGTCTATTTTACACTAACATTCATCTATCCACAGTATCACATAGACAAAATGTCATAGAACCAGTTCTGGACAACTTGTGCTCAACAGCATGATGCAGTAAGCTACTGTAATATTTCATCATTGTTGAAGTACTTGATGGCCATGAAGTGTTGCAGATGGTCACCAAACCGTGAAACATAGTAAACACCATGTTTAAGCCCAGTGGACCCAACCTGGGCCATGAGAATACATCCCACACCAGTATGGAACCCCACCACTCTGCAAGGTGTCATGTTAACAGCTGAGTTTTATGATTTCATAGGGTGTGCGCCACACATAAACCATACCATCGGCCTGAAACAATTTGTTCAATGACTCATCGGACCACATCTTGTCAGTCCTCTAGGGTCTAGTTAGAAACCCCAGATGAGTAGCTGTGTCCGGAGTTGTGGTGTTAACAGAGCTACTCTGGTGGGTGTTCTTTTCCCATGTCCCATGGTAGCTAAAGAACACTTCCTATGACATATTTCCAGTACAAACATGACACTGTGGATCGAGGAATCTTAAATACCTGCACAAATTTGGAAATGTCCATTTTCATGGCTTGTTTGAATTCTGTGGATGTCCCTGATTGGTCATTCGTCTTGAAATTTCCATATAATGGAAAGGAAAAGGTTGCATTTTTAAATGACATTTTGGAACAGGCCTTCTGAAAAAGCCTTGGAATATGGAATAACAACAGGTGCAGCAGTTGAAAGTGTTGTTTAGTAAGGCTCATTGAGTTTCACTGATGAGGTTTTAATGAAATGGAGCTCCTAAGAAAACTTTAGTGCTTATTAAACAGCACACTGCATTGTGGATATTGTAGCTGCATGGATTGCTTGAGCTCGCATTCCTTCACTAGTGGAGAGATAGATGTTATGTCATTGAGGAGGATTACAAGAGCGCAGTGAGAGGGATTAAAGGGAGTATAAGGGGACGTCTGTCCTTTCTTGAGTGGCTAAATATAACCCAGCTGGTGAGGCATGTCATCACCACTTTGGGTTTGGTATGATGCAGACGACTGCATGCCGCAGTTCTGTGCTTCTGTTAAGAAACATGGACTTTAAAGACTTTTCCAAAACATAGCTTGAGTGGCTGGACAGAGCTAATCTACTGACTTCACCCACTGTGACAAGAAGGCAGCTTGGGAGGCCAACAGAAATACATTTCATTCATAGCTCGACATAATTCGAAGCTAGATAATTCTTTTTGGAGTCACTTTAATTAATTAAACTAACTTTAATACCTATTTATTTTACATGACTGATCAGGTTTGGACATTATTTGAAGGGGTTAGGTGTTAAAAGTGGACTCAAGATATTTCAGCATTACATCATAATTCCTTTTGCTGTCAGAAAGAAATTTTTATTTTATTATAATTTGTGTAATAATCGGTATCTGCTGATTTGTTAATAGATTTAAACATAAACATTGTTGTGAATACTGTAGAGTATTCTATACAGGCTATACAGACATTGTATTAATTAAAGGACAATTCCACCCATTGTTCAAATAAATGCTGAAAATGATAAATAGCTTTAATATAAACAAGGTCATTCAAAGTAGCTGAAATGGTTTATTGAAAATAGACTTAGACAACCTTTATTGTCATTCTTTATACACAATTGTACGTACCAATACAATTATATTAAAGTTGTGCACAGTACAATCTATGAATTTTATTATCTATCCAAAACAATGAATGATCCTGAATGTGTATACTGAGTTTTATATGTAATACTGATCATAGAAACATGTGATACATCTCAAAAAATGTCTTTCTAATTTGTCTCACACTAAAAATTATATAACTAATGCCAAGGCCCAATTCTCAGCTCTTTTACAGGAGGCCAATTGCTTTTACTCAATGAATTCAATTCAAGCTGCAGATTGATTGCACAGGTGCACAATGATTGCACAATGTCACTTTTCTGTGTGCATTTTTAGAAATGTTTATCAAATTCAAAAGGATTTTAGCCATGCAGTTGTGAAAAAATGAGCAAATCATTCAACGCAGAAAGAGCGGTGATCGGGTCTCTGGACCAGTCCGGGCCTCAATACCAAAATACAAGAGTATATTGTTTGGTCCATTGGGTTGTTTTTTTCATGTTTTACCCATCACCCTTATTGTATGAGTGGCAGAGCTAGGGGTATATATTCACAATATTCTATACAGATGTCTGCATTTTGATCATTCCTAAATCAAAATATTGAAGTAGTCCCCCTGAGCTGGGGGTTTTGGACAAGCCAGAGACATCTGGTAGGTAATTATGCTCATTATGTGCTCTCCCTGCTTACACATTGTTATTCTGTTCAAGAGCTTCTGCTAATTGAGTGAGCAAATGCTGATTCTTGGAGAACATGTGCATCATTCTTGGTTAACACACTTGTCTTGCCTTGCAGAGATCTGATGCCGAAGTCTATAGAGGGACAGATCACTATGGAGAAAACTCCCAGCTACTTTGTGACTAAGGAGGTTCCAGGCCGCATCTATGCCATGTCAAAGGACACCAAGCTGATTGTAGTGGTACGAGACCCAGTCACACGAGCCATCTCGGACTACACCCAGACTCGTTCAAAGAAACCCGACATCCCTTCTTTCGAGAGCCTAACCTTCAAGAATTCAACGGCTGGCCTGATTGATGCCACATGGAGCGCATTGCAGATAGGCATGTATGCCCGGCACCTGGAGCGCTGGTTGAGGTTTTTTCCCATCAACCAGATCCTGTTTGTTAGTGGAGAGCGGCTAATCACTGACCCAGCAGGCGAAATGGCCCGTGTTCAGGACTTTCTGGCCTTGAAGAGGGTGGTGACAAACAGATATTTCCATTTTAACCCAGCCAAGGGTTTCCCCTGCCTCAAAAAGCCAGAAAGCAATAGTAAGCCCCATTGCCTGGGCAAAACCAAAGGGCGCACCCATCCAAATATTCACCCAGACGTGGTCCAGCAACTGCAAGAATTCTATAAGCCATTTAACAAAAAGTTTTACCACATGGCTGGACAGGATTTCGGCTGGGATTGACAAACTCAAATAAACCTGCAAAAACACTTTTTTAAGAAGAATTTATTTGTGTAAAAAAGTATAGAAGTCTATTTTATGATAATTTATTGCAGTTAATTCACTCTGATGCCTGTCCATTTGTTTGTACATATTGTAAGCCACAACTTTTTGCATTCCTGTTTTTATGTAGATTGGTGAGCTTTTTAATGGGCTTGATTATTTGTATTACCAAAAGGGAAACATTGTAATGAACAACCAGGTGGAAATCAAACAAAACGGATAAATGTCCCAAATTGGAGAACAAAGCACAATGAAATTAGTTACGGGTAAACACTGAGTCTGTCCTGCACAAGGGAAATAACTTGACAGTTCTGTCCATTTAGCTATCAAGCAATAGCAGCTCTTTCAACATCTGTACGATTCTAATCTAATTTCTCCAGGAGACCATTATGCTGTAATCTTTTCTCATCATTGGATTAATCTTGGAGTTTGAAAGGGTCTTTTATGATGGGTCAATACCGAGTCCCAGCTGATCCACTTGTATTGGTCAATCAATACGCTAATTGCTGCGTAACATGTCAATTAAGGTGGAAAAATGGGCTGGAAATGCTGTGACCCCAGCTGTAAAATCAGTATACATCATTGTATTGATTGAAACCTGGAAGGTTTTCGTAATTATTTTACTTGTATTACAACAGTTACAACGAAATGGTTTCATTGGCTCTTAAATTTATTCATTTTTTATCCCAGTTTTATCACCATCTCTAAAATGCTTTATGAGGAAACACTGCCACCACAAGCATGGGAACTGTTTAAAGTTAAACCAAAATGTTAAATGCTTTGTCCAAAGAATTCAGATAACAAACCTTTCCTTGCCATAATTGCGCATTCATGTTGGGGAGGAAAGGTTATAATGCTGCATCCTTGGTACTTTGAGGAAGAACAGGAAAGGGAGGAAGAACACTCCTGAATTCTCTGGCAAAGCGGCTCTACACAAACAGGTGAAGCCATCTGAATGACCTCACATATGGATCCTGTAAAACAAACAAATAAATAAATAAATAGAATGAACAGCTCATTAAGCCAAGCAAGGCTGAGATATGTTGTTATTTTGACTCAAGGTTATTCATGTGTGCAGCATTGGTTCTCTTAGGTGAAGAAGGGAGTCCTTACACTTTAACGTGTCAGTGTTCCATACTTGGGTTCACGAAGACTCAAAAGGATCTATTCAGTCACTGCTGGTCATGAGTCATTTTCAGGCATTGTTAAAAAAGGGAAAATCATTGTAACATTTTCTGTAAACGGATATTTTTTAACACAGGGTTGAGTTTTATTCAACCTTTTAATGATGATCAACTGTTGCTTTTGTTTCATTTTTGACTCAGAATGCTCTTTGTGTTTTTTTCAGAATAAGCTGAAACTTTGAATACACAATTTATTGTGTTTTTCAGTTGTGGGTTTTTTTTTCCAACAAATGTCAGGGGAATGGCACACTGAATGCACCATGCTACAGTATTCCTCTACAGTGAACAAATAAATCTATTTTACCAAAATACCTTCATCTTTACAATGTGTTTTTCTTATACCATCAACAAATGTTAACCTTTAGAACCCTAGGCTAATTTTGTGGGATGTTTTCAGAGTTTATAGGAGACTGTCACACATGCCAGATATTGTTTTTTCAGGAGATCTTAGGCTACTGAAATTTGTCTCGATGTACAAATATTAAGATAATTTAGATATCTGTATGAATTTGACCACATTTTGGTAAATGTTTACTTGCACCACTAATTATTTGGAGTAAAAAATGCTAATTCAGATGCTAATGCTAATGCTAATGATAATTCAGAGTGTTTTTGAGCTCAAAATTCATGAATTTTGATGAATTATTTGTAATGATTTGATTGACAGTAAATTCTTCAGAATACTTGACAGTGGTCCAAATAAAATACAAAAGCAACCTGAATGTCCTATTATTTTTGTCATTTATATATGTATCAGTATGAATCCATCTCAGGACTTTTTGAATTTGAGCACTGAGCATATAAAGATAGCAAACAGTCCCATTTCTTCTCATTTTTCTCTGTAACTCAATATCTGGATCAGTGATGTCATAAGCCCCACCCCCTCTCGCTAATCAGTCAGAGTCTGTATGCAGGTTGAACATGTACACATAGACAGAACAGTAAATGTGCACTGGTAACTTCATTGATACTTAAGTTGGGATTTAATTCCATTCCTGAGAAAACAGCATATAACTGCTCGCAAAGTACGGATGTCGGGTTCTAGGAGTTAAACAGATTGCTGCCCTGTGCTGTAGCTTTTGAGTTCATTACATTATGTTCATTATTCCGCAGCGGAGAATTAGCTCCTCTGAGGCCAGGGCCTTGCCACAAAGCTCTGTATGTGTCTACAGCAGGGTCCCTCCATATGTTCAATTAAGTCAACCAGATAATGAGCAGTGGTTCTACACTAGAGCTGCAGAGTTACAGCAAATCCTGCTGAATTGCCTTCTATATCTGGAGCTGATGAAACCAGTGTGATTTCTCAGGAACAGTTCTGCAAAATAAATAAATAAATAAATAAATAAAAGAGTTACAAACTTATTTTCCCCTTACATCAAATATAATTGAACAGTGAAGACTAATAACCAACATTTATTTCTTTAGTTTTAAGGTCAGAACACAGACAAACACAGGCAAATGTGAGCATTTGGTTGGTGTGACAAACCTTTATTTGATTGTTGAAAAGGTCTACAAAGTTTTTTTTAACCCTTTCAGTTCACTTGCCAGTCATCTCTTTGATAATAGTAGTGTTTGAATGTTTATGTTTGTGTGGGCCTGGAGAGTGTGCTCTGCCTTTTACTCTGGAGATACAATTGTGATGTTAATGTAGCTAACAAGTGATTTCACCATCTGTGAGAAATCACGTCGAAAAATCTACACAAATGGAATTTGCATTGAATGTAGTTGAGCAGCTAAAAATATGGCTGCTGTCAAGTTCACTCCCTGCGTTTTCAACTGGAGCTGTTAACCTTTAGAATTGTAGGCCAATACTGTGAGAAGTTTTCATAGATTGATGTACTTTTATAAACCAAAAATGTTACAAGTATTTATAGCAGACCATCACACATACCAGAAATTATTTTCAGGAGATGCTAGGCTACAAATTTGTATGAATGTGACCATGTTTTGATAAAAAAAAGCATTACTTGCACCTATATTTGTTGCTTATAAGGACTAAAAAACACACCAGACATCCTTTTGGGAAAAGATAATCTAGAATGTTTGAGATGAAAATAGAATTTTGATGAGTTATTTGTAATGATTAGATTGACAAGGAAATTTATAATAAGTTCTTCTAAAATTAAAACCTGAATATCTTTTATTATTTTTGTTATTTAGGACTTTTTGAATTTGAACACTGTGTCTCTTTCCTTCTCATTTTCCTCTATAACTCAATGTCTGGGGCAGTGATGTCATTAGCCCTGGCCCTCTCACTGATCAGTCAGAGTCTGTATGTAGGTTGTGCGGGGACAGAGCAGTAAATGTGCACTGGAAACTTGGTATTTAAATTGGGATTTAATTCAGCTGGAAATGAGTGAATATTAGTTTTATTCCAAGCTTCATTACTTTCTAATAATTCATCACTCAATGATGAAATGCCATGGTTCGATAGGGTTTGATATGTTTATCATGTCTGTAACTGCCTGCAAAATGCAGATTGTGGGTTGTAAGAGTTAAGATAATTTGGCTAACAAATCATTGGCTGTGACTGAAATGGATCTTTATTTATATTTAATGGCACTAATGCTTACATCAGTCCAAATCATAAGGTTGAATTCAAATGTGATTTGGGAACTATAATTTACCACAAATCACTGGTAATTTATAGTAAATATTATAGCTCAATGCATGAGCTTAATATGGACCAGAATGCAACTGTAAATCTCGTTACTAAGCAACATACTGGACAAATAGAGTTGACGATATTTGCTCATATTGCAAGCTTGCCAATCCAGTTATGGTTATGAGTCACTGGATGCTGTGAAGTTCAGATGAATCTCACGTAGCTCAATGGCAATATACAGTGCAGCTGGAAAGTATTCACAATGCTTCACTTTTTGCACATTTTATGTTACAACCTTATTCCAAAATGAATTCGATTCGTTTTTCCCCTCAAAATTCTACACACACCACTCACACACCACTTCTACCCCACAATGACAAAGTGAGAAAAGTTAGTTTGAAATCTTTGCAATTTTATTAAAAATATTAAGAATTCAGACAGAATACTGTCTTGAAACATCTTTGGGAGCAATTACAGCCTCAAGTCTTTTTGAGTATGATGCTACAAGCTTGGCACACCTGTTTAGGGGAAGCTTCTCCCATTCTTCTTTCAAAGAGCCTCTCAAGCTCCATCAGATTGAATGGAGAACGTCAGCACACAGCTATTTTTAGATATCTCCAGAGGTGTTATTGACTAGGTGATGACCAGTGTCTGGTTCCCTCCAGACATGACACTTGCCACTAAGGCCAAAGAGTTCAGTCTTTGTTTCCTCAGACCAGATAATTTGGTTTCTCATGATCTGAGAGTCCTTTAAGTGTCTTTTGGCAAAGTGTAGATGGGCTGTCATGGCTAATATTTGGCCATTCTACCATTCATGCATGATTGGTGGAGTGCTGTAGAAATGGTTATCCTTCTGGAAGGTTCTCCCTTCTCCACATATCTACATTGGAGCTCTGTCAGAGTGACCATTGGCTTCTTGGTCATCTCCTTCACTAACATTCTTCTACTCCTATCTCTCAGTTTGGCCGGGCAGCCGGTTGGTGGTTCCAAACCTCTTCCGTTTACAGATGATGAAGGCCACCGTGCTCATTGGGACCTTCAATGTGGCAGAAATCTTTCTGTACCCTGCCCCAGATCTGTGTCTCGATACAATTCTGTCTCTGAGGCTTATAGACTTCATGAATTTACCACATGTGTACTCCAATCAAGCTGTAGAAATATCTGTAGGATGATTAGTGAAAACATGATACACCCGAGATCAGTTTTGAGTGGCAAAGCCTGTGAATACTTATGTACATTATATTTTTGTGTTATTTTTAATAAATTTGCAAAGATTTCAAACAAACATTTCTCACCTTGTCATTGTGGGGGATTGTTTGTCGAAATTTGAGGTAGAAATGAATGGAATAAGGAGGAATAAGGCTGTAATATAACAAAATGTACAAAAAGTGAAGCACTGTGAATACTTTGCAATGTATGCTAGTACCAGCCGCCATCTTAAACCCTAACTGTATTTTCAGCCCATAATTTTATAAAAAGAGTGAAATTAGAGACTTGCTACCACATGAACTCTACCATAGTTCAAAAGTTATTAATCACCATTAAAATGATTCAAGTCAAGTAAGTGAGTGGGCCTTTATTGTCATTCCATCTGAATACAAGTACACAGTAGAATGAAATTAAGTTTCTCCAGGAACATGGTGCAGTATGGAAGAATACAAAACAGACTACAGACTACACATTGTGCAAACGGGCAATGATAAATGTGCAAACATTAATATGCAAACACAGAACTATACAATAAATTGGGCAGAAATTAGTCACAGTTAACAGATGAAACAGTGCCGGCACTGCTTGTTTTTGAGGTTGGGATAAGGGGCAGGGGTATGTAACATGCTCTAAAATAGAGTTATATGCATTCAGCTTATAATATATGTAACCACAGATGTTACTGAGACAGATGAACAATACAGTACATTTAATTATGCTTGTCACAAACACTTTCACAGGTTTCAGATCATTTGAAGCTAACTTACAGGCCTGATACACATATCATAACAAATTACCCAGTTGAAACATGGCGTCAGTGTGTGATAAATTATCAGTGAGTTATTCAGCTCAGGAAACAGCTACAATTCCAGTGCATGTGCTCTGTCCAGTGCTCTGTCCACATATACAACCTCAACCTGCATGCAGACTCTGACTGATCTGCAAATGGGGGCAATGCTAATGACATCACTGAGCCAAATATTGCATTAAAGAAGAAAATGTGAATTAAGAAACTGTTTGCTCTTTTTTTGCTCTCACAGTCTTCAAACTTCAGAATAACAGCATAACAAAGTCCACAAAATTGGCTGAAATAGGGTTCTAAAGGTGCTGTTTTTCACTAGTGACTAGCTGTGCTCGTCATTTCTGTTTTTTAGCAGTACAATATGACAAGTGATTTAAAACTTTCAAGTGGTAGTGAAGGTGTGTGTGTACATTTGTATAATGCTGATGCTTTATATTTGTTGCAAATCATCTTATCATTCCTATGGCAAGTAAGATATGGCAAAATGATGGCTCATGTTTGGTCCAAAGAAGTATCAGTATCTGCATTGAGTCATTTTGCTTTTGCTTGTTATCGAACTGGAGATCAAGATTTCATCTTGGAAAAAGCAATCTCCATCCATTAAAGGCTAGCCTTTACTTAACTCCTCACAAATCACCACCCTTTACCTGTTAGTGGGTAATAAAAGAAGCTCCACAATGGTAGCAGGCTGGCAGCCAGAACTTGCTCAGGAAGCACCTTCTCCACAATTAGTGTCTGTGTGTGTGTGTGTGTGTGTGTGTGTGTGTGTGTGTGTGTGTGTGTGTGTGTGTTGAAAGGGAGTGGAATCGTGCTATAATTGCTATGCTCCCAGCTGGGGAATTGTTGTTTGCATAGATACCCGTAGGCTGTTGTGTGCAAAGCTGCTGTTGTTTGAAGGTTGAGAAAAGCAGAGAGCAGACACCTGGCAATTCAAGATGAAGATGTGCTCTCTTCTTTGAGTTTGAGCCTACAGCAAGTGGAGGAACACAAAAAAAAACAGTGTGTTGGGCAAATAGGGGTTAGGAACAACAGACTGTAACTTTGGTTCATTTGTGGGTGGAAAAATTCATTTGTTTAAGTCTTGCATTTCAGTTTTATAAATATGTGGTATGCCAGTTCTGAAATCAAAGCTATAATGTAACAGAAAATATATATAGACTATCATGCTTTTTATAGGGCACCACTTGACCATTTTGTTGTTTGACAACCAAATCTTAATATATAACAACCCATACTGTCGCAAAAAAATCTAATATTTATTGAATATTTTTTGCGCATTTTCGCATTTGTACATCTGTGCTATAATGATTTTATTCCACTTTGTTACCAGAGGTCATAAGCCACTGAAGTGCATGGTCTTCATTGTATGCCAAAGTCACTGTCTCATGTTGTCCTTAACAAAGACAGACTGATAATCCCGAAGCCTGGTAATGGCCTTAGTGACTTACAGACATGCACATTCCTTTAAGCCACTTTAGAGCAGCAATCTCTAATAGGCCAACTGCACTGAGCTGCAGAGATTACAGACCAGCTGGTCTTGTGGAAGGATTCAGAACAGGTAGCACTTTAGTCAAGCACATCCAAAGCCCATTTAAACAGGTAAAGACTTCTTCAGACAATACAGAACAGGTCACAGGGTGATGGTTTTAAGAATGTTTATAGCATTTGTGTACAGTCTTCTTGGATTTTTGGATTATCCCAAATGTCATGAATAATCTATTTGTAAAATTCCTTAAAAGCTTTATGCCATGGGACTCATATAATTTCTATACCATACCATATTTTCAACCTGTACAGTACAGCTCAGTGCTTAGACAGATTTATGGATGTATTTGTCCTCCCTATAGATGATCATGATCATAATATTCATGCAATGCACAAACATTACACCTTCAACGCATTCTGAAATTAGCACTTTTTAAAGACAATACCTCAAGTGTAATGCCTTTGTGTATCTATTGGGATTGATCATTTGGTGACCTAAATCTAAAAGAAAAGATGTCTGTTAATCTGAATGGCTCCTATGGGGTCTGTGTGACACCAACATGGGGGTGCAGTAGAGTGTTTCAGCACGCCTGACGCCACACTACATGTATGGGCAGGCTTCTGTGATGACAGGTCAATCAGGAAATGGATGGGAGTGAGTCAGCATGAGGCAATCAAAAACGGAGCTCTGTGTCTCATCACTGATTTAGACTGCATAGAATAGTCTTGTCTGACCCAGACTATAGCTTGAAATATCTCTAGACATTCAAAAAAGAGACATTTTAACTGGGTTTATTTCATTAGTTCATTCTAGTAATTATAGTAATTATTCATTATTATTGTTGCATGGAAAAACTGCATGCTACCACCTGAAATCCGACAAATTTTACATTTTGATCAACTGTAGACCAACAAAAATCTGTCCAACCAAATGTTTCTGCAAACTGACTGTAGCCCATCAACTCCATGTTGAACCTGTCATAATTCTTTCACACCAATTGTAGCTCAACACAATTGTGCAAACTGACTGTAGCCATTCTGGCCATAATTAACTGTAATCCATCATATGTATTTCCAACCAACTGTAGCACAAGAGAATTCTGTCCAGAATCAACAGTTACCTTTCAAAATTCTGTCAAAAGCTACTGCAACCTGACAAATTTCTGTCCAAACCAGCTGTTACCCAGTAACATATTTCTAAATCAATTGTTGCCCTACAGCATTGTGTTCAACATCTACTGTAAAGCATCAAAAGACATTTCAACCAAATATAGCCCAACAAAAGTCTGTCTAAAATCAAGTGTACCCAATAAAATAGTGTCCAAGCCCAATTTTTGCAAAAAGTCACACAAAATTCTTTTCTAACCTGGTAATTTTAACTTGGCTCAACATAATTTTGTCCAAATCCAAATATAGCCAAACATTTAAACCTATTTAAATCGAACTAGGCCCAGTGCAAACCTGAACCACTCAATAAAACTCCACATTCCTACAAGTTAAGTTGTAGCTTCAATGACATTAAACACAGTTTGAAATTTCAAAAGTGAATAGATTAATAAATTAAATCCTTTTTAAACATCCTTTAAGCTGTATGTTTAAGCTTTATCACTTTTTAGGTGTGCTGATCATTTTGCTTGATAAAGCATAGTGTTTGGGAAATAGCTTTAAGGAACAACAGGCTGCAAAAGTCTCTGATGTTTATGAAACATAGCTGTATAGTTGTAGTATACTTTGAAGTTATATTTGTATACTTTGAAGTTTTTCAAAGCTAACAGACAAAATACAAAAAGCAGTGTGATTCTAATATACATACTACTTGATTATTGTGTTAGCCTATTATTAACATGCTATTATGTTTAAATTCTTTTAAACATTACACAAAAAATTAAACTTAAACTGTATGTTGTTTAAACCAAAATTGAAGAGTTGAGTGTAGCTTGGTTTGGACATTCTGTAGGCTATATTTCAAGCTTTACCACCTTTTCAGGTTCAGGTTGATAATGTTGCTTGTGCAGGATCTGCCCACTCACTAGAATTTATTGCAATACATTTTGGAGGACTGTTTGATTTTAGCCTTGTTTGAGTATGCATACTGCAAGTGCACTCTAACACTCATTCCATTAACAGAAAGTTTGAATGTATGATGGATTCTGTTTCATAACTCTCTTCCACTTCAAACCTCCTCTGGGCTCTGATACGAATTAACCTTGTACAGGCTGCCTGATATTGCTTCTTCAGATAAAAATACTAAATTACTCTTCAAGCAGTGCATGTTTCCAGACTACTATCTCTAAAATAGTTTGAATGGGTTAGTTACGAAAACATTTTATAAAGAAGTGGCGACTGTGATGATTAAAGTTGATTCTTTATATGTTAACCCAGGGGCAATAAAGAGCAATTTCTTTCAACTTTAAAATAATCATGAATTAAAACTGTGCACATTACATGCAGAAAAACCCTGCTGTTCTAAAGATAGTACATAATTAATTGATAGCAAAGGCCAAGTGCATGTCTTGCGGACACTCACTGTAACTCAATTAAGGGTAAGAAATTGTCCACAGGGCAAATCGCTGTTCCCTTCTCTTAAATGCTTAAGTCTCTCCACTCCGAGTAAAGCAACTGCTTTTCTTAATACCAAGATGGTAGCCAGCCTAGGATTTTGCTAAATAAGATTAGCGGACCTTACATGGTAGTCGCCACAGTCCTTAATCCGTGTTTGAGAGTGACTGAGATTTCCCTATTTAAAAGCAGTGAAAATCCAAGAAGATTGAATAAGCCATTTATAGATTCTGTTTTATTCACACATAAAACAGATTTTATATAAATCATCATTTTACAGTAATCCAGGCCAAAAGAGAGGCAGCTCAGATTAGTGTGTGAAGTGTAATATCTGAATTATCATGTTGCAAAGTGCTCACACTGTAAAAAAAAACCCTGTCAGTTCTTGAACTTTTATTCAATTTACATACTGTAAATGCTTTTAAGTGATGTCAGTCAAAATGTAGTTTAATTTAACATAAGCAACATTTTGCACCAACTCAAGCATCAAATCATCTTCTGGTCATTTTGTTTAGTTCATTCAAAAAGGGGAAGGGTCACCTGCAATCATCTGTTGAATTCAAATGGGTGGGCTTGGGGTGGGCAAAAAAGTCCTGAGACTATAACCCCATAGCTCAGGTCTTGTATCTCCCCTGGTGAAGTATATCATAAAACTGGACAAGTGCATGTACCATTATGCATATAACTATATCATGTTTTATTGCTTCACAACTATGGCCTACTGTTAACAGCTTACAGTGTTTGATAGGAAAATTCAAGGAAATCTTTATTTTTACATTTTTTGTAAAATGTTACTGTTCTACTCAAATGTAAACGTGTGTTAACATATTTAATTACATGGTAACTTATTCAATTATATTTACATTAAATATTGATTGATTATATAAATAGTTGTTTTGATACTTATCTGTATTTCCCTATTTGTTTAAAAGTGGAAATGAATTAAATGAAAAAATGGAGTAAAAATGTAAAACCTCTTCATACATGGTCTTTACAACTAGGAACAGGTTTTCTAATCAATTGAAGGAACTGTAAATGCAAGTGTAATATATAGTTCTTATTGACTGTTTAGATTCTAACAGTCTTTCCAGTGTTTCCAGTCCTTTACTGAGCTATGAAGGCAAAATGATTGTTAATTTCTTTTGTGATAACTGTGACTTTCAAGGGTATGCCTAACTGCTTGATTCATTTGCCATTATCTTTATTAACACAGCTTCAAGACTGCCTTAAACTACCACTTTTTCCTATATATGCCAAATCCATAGAGAGTTCATAGAGCTAAATTAAGAACAAGTAAAAAAAAAGTGTTATCGTTTGGTGGTCTCAGATGGTCCCCTAATGTTAGTGTAAGAAAGTGGGGAAGCCTTCTGTAAGTTCAAGGAGAAAGAAATGAGAAAAGATCTACCCAGACAACTGTCTCCAGAGTTTCAGCCTGACCCTTATGTCTGTGATGAGTTAGAACCCCCCTCATTTTATCAGAACCAGGAGTTGGTTGTGTAGTGGTCTCAATGGTACAGACATTCAGGTTAAGTTGAGGGTGGGGAACTGAAGAACAGTGGAATGTTTTACAGGCCAGATCAGGTGGTTGACGGTAATAGCAGGTCAGTTATGAAACAGATAATCAGGTTTTAATTTATTTATCTTTTCCCATTTTCACACCTCACCACCACCTTATTTCCTCTTTTTTACCCAGTTGCATCTCTCAATCCTTGCTCCACTTCTGAGAAGGGGGGTCTGTCTTTCTAACTCAAAGCAGATGCTCCCAAACTCCAGTCCTATGTTCTCTGGAGTCCGGAGTCTGTAAAGGGGAGTCCCCTCTAATGATGAGACTTGATAATGAAGACATTTGATGAAGATGTATCTGGAGCACAGATTCAGAAACATTTTATGAACAAATAAGAAATACCCCATATTATTTGAAACAAAATTACACACATGAACCAAAGATTGGGGCTGGACGCCCCCCAACCCCCCCACAATCCCTCCCCTGAGGGATTAGTGAGATCTGTCTGCCGTCTGTCCTTGTGTCTATGTTCTGAGCATGCCATAACCTTTCACCTTCAATGAGTTTCTATGTAAAGGAACTGTGTGAATGTCTCCAGTCGCCTGAGGTCCTGTCCTTAGTCTTTCTTGTCTCTCAAAGATAAGAACATGCATCTCCATATGTTCCTCCATCCCTCCCTTCTCCTCTTTTTCTCCAGTGTAAGAATGAGACTACCCCCTGCCCATTCTTGACCCAAGGGAAGAAACTGTTTAAATTAGTCTCAGTGTATATAAGGACTACTTAATCATTTATGATTTCCTTTGTCTTTATCAATTTCAACTGTGAGCAGAGACAGAAATATTTAAGGCCATTTAGGTTCAATGGGTTTCATATTAAGAGACTGTATTAAGAAAAAAAAAGATTTCAATAAAGAGAAGCACTCTGTGGGTTGGATTGATAATGTTATAATGTTTATGTCCGCCCTGAGCTATGGCAACACTTTACACGTAGATAATTTCGGGGGCTTTGAGAGATTGAATCTGATTTTGCAATTAATTGGATCATTAAACGTGTGCTCGTGGGATTAAACAGAAATTAAAGCAATGCCAGAGCAGCATATTTCCCCAGACAGATCTTCCACAAGCCTCTGTTTATCCCATATCCATTCTCTGACACTGTTTCCGCTTCCAGCAAATCCCTGCCTGATGACTCTGCTCTTCATTTTCTTTTTGCAGACAATACAGGCCCGTGGCTTAATCCGCGAAGAGGAAGTCAGTGTTTTGTGAGTTCTCATGTGTTTGTCATTTAGCATAAGGTATACATATGGCAGACTGTACACTGAACAAAGACGTGTTTGACATCCAGGAAAATCATTGCAGCCATTGATCATGGCTTTGAATAGAAATCTGCATGATAATCAAGCCACATTCAGCCAACATATAAATCATGCTCAGCCTACATAAAAATCAAGGGATTTTCAGTCTGCATAACATTCACGGCAACTTCAACCTAGATAGGCATGTTCAGCCTACATAAACTAGGGATGTATAGTACATTTAGAAATCAAGGAACATTAAGCCTGCATAAAATCAAGACATACAACCTTTGTACAAATCAAGTCATGTATAGCCTATGCACCAACTGAAGCATGTTGAGTGTATATAAAATTGAAAAGATGTTAAAATTAGCTGTTCAGCCTATATGAAAATGAAGGATGTTCAGACTATATAAAAATGAAGGATGTTCAGACTATATGAAAATGGAGGATGTTCAGCCTATATGAAAATGAAGGATGTTCAGACTATATAAAAATGAATGATGTTCAGACTATATAAAAATGAAGGATGTTCAGACTATATAAAAATGAAGGATGTTCAGACTATATAAAAATGAAGGATGTTCAGACTATATGAAAATGAAGGCTGTTCGGGCCATTGTTCAGTAAACCAATATACTTTAGCTTTGTGTAACTGCTACCATTTGGCTTCAAAAGGCTACAGGAGGTTAACATACTCCTAGCAGCTCTGAATGTTTGAAAGCATGGACACGATGGATCCCTCCAACCTGTGGAGCCACATTTTGTGTCCTGTGAGATCTTCACACACATTTCTAAATTCCAGTCACTACCAACATCTTCTTCCTGTCTTCCACAAGTGAAGAATTTCCTTGGTGGAAAGATTCCTGATAACTGGGAACACATTCCCAATGTTGGGGAAAAAAGAAACTTTTTTTCTTTCTGCCCAACCTGCCATGATCCTCTGATCCATGGCAATGAAATGATGGTCCTGATTCGTCACAGGGTCTGCTTCACCAGATTCCTAGTGTTTCCATGGTTCCTGCTTTGTCGGTCACTGTCACCAGGGCAACACTCTCTTCCCTATCAGCTCTGGTTCTCTCACTCTGCTCTCTCATGGTGAACTCTTCTGACAGGCTCCTGCACGCAAGTCACCACAGAACTGAAAAGTACCAAAAGCTGTGCTGGGAGCAATCAAAAAGTGCAAAAATGTTGAAACGAGAGTACGGTGTATTTCAGGTGTTAATAAGCTCCAATTGCAATTCTCATTTATCACCTCTTTAAACGCTAACGTGCAAAAGTAATTTTAAAACACGCAAATTAAATGGCTCCTGAACAACTCTCAGCAAATGATGCCATAGAAGAACCAGTTTTCCTGCCTATTGAGGACAAACATTTCAAATATAGTTTTATAATCATGTACCTAAAATATCAATATATAATACCTTTTTCAAAAAATAAAGGACATTAATGTGATCTCCAGTAGTTGCTAATCTCAAGCAGAATTGAACAAGATAACTGACTGCTAAAAATTGCACTGACATGTCAAATGTTATGGGATAACAGTATACAAATTGAACCTGAAAAGTTACCTCAGGGAGGGTTTGGGAAGGCACACCTGTATAAGTTGTGAGGTGTTATCTGGTGAGTGAGTTTGAACACTGGCCAGTGTGCTCATGACAGTGTGATGTGAATTATCATGATTATCATATGTTTAAATGAGGCCTGCTTGTGGGTGCCAGATGGATGGGACATTTCATTTCCAAAGTTGTAAAAGCATTTAAATTTCCTCAATCGACAGTGTCATGTGTATATCAGGAATACATCATAGAAGGCATTACCACCCACAATGGACAGCGCAGTATGTGGTAATGATCATGATAAACAGCATTTGCATAGCATTGTGCATGTCCAAAGCTCACTTAGCTTTCTTTCCGAATACATCATATACATAGAAAAAATAATAATTGGTTGCAGAGTGAAGGTGTCCACATATTACATGACAGTACTAGTATATTAAATTATTGGCAATAAACTTACATTTTGCTCTGTTCCCCCTGGGAGCTTGGTAATGTTATTTTAAGTCACCTGGTGGATGATCAATTTTATATATCCTAATTCCTCTATCTGTAGATGGATATACAAAGAGCTAACAGCTCAGTTCAAGGACAAACCAGGTGAGAAGATTCTATCAGTCCAAAATTGTATTTATTTTAATTGATCTAAGCCTCTATGTTCTTGAGTGAAATGAATTAATTAAATTAATACATTAACGTTTCGAAACACAGATGAGGACAGGGTTTGAAAGGAGTTGGAGGAGACTGACAACTAGAAATGGACAGAGAGCACCTGACTTGTATTAGACCAGTGCCAAATGCAAACTTTGTATATAATATATGGAGAAAGTATTGGGGCAACAGCTCATTCACTGTTTCTTCCAAAAGAAGAATGTAATAATTGTGTATCCTGTGTTTACTGGAGTAACATTGTCTTCTATGCATGGAAGGCTTTCTATTAGATTCTGGAGCATTATTGGGAGAATTTGTTTGCATTCAGTGACAAGAACGTTACTGAGGCCAGGGTGTTGGATGATCACCATTCTTAAAAATACTGGATGGAGCACCATCATTCCAAAGAACACAGCTCCACTGCTCCACAGCTCAATGCTGGAGGGCTTTATACCTCTATATCCCAGCCTGGCATAAGGCATGGTGCCTAAAGGTTCATGTTTATCTGCTTTAGAGAGTCCTATTCTATTCAGGGTACTTCTGTATAGGGACTAGACAGTCTGTTTGTGCTTGTGCATTTGTGTGTCAGTAACAAGCGCAACTTAAAGGAGATGAATGCATTCATTAGAAGGACTGTCTACAAACATCTGGACATACAATTGTGCCTGGAAGTTTTTGCATGATTGCATGC
This sequence comes from Acestrorhynchus altus, assembly GCA_034509495.1. Classification (NCBI taxonomy): domain Eukaryota; kingdom Metazoa; phylum Chordata; class Actinopteri; order Characiformes; family Acestrorhynchidae; genus Acestrorhynchus; species Acestrorhynchus altus. Next base: position 15,434,437 of record CM067520.1, read on the forward strand.
ACATAAACAGGTTTAAATGGCTTCTAAAGGTAACTGTCCCCATCTGTGATCTAGATAATTGTAATCAGTGTGTGTATAAAAAGTCAGTAAGTTACTGGGCCCCTGAAAGAACCCTGCATGTTTCATCCAGTGCTACCATTGACATAATTGGATTACAAGCCATTAGGAAAGCAAAATAATTATTATTAGGATCTGAAGGATGAGATAATAAAATAAACCATCCCTACTGTGAAACATGGAGGTGGCTTGCTGCTGTTTTGGTGCAGGGAACTTGATCGAAATTGATGGGAGGATGAATGAATGTGTCTGTAACAGCTGGGTCCTGTCTCTCACAAGTTGAGAACAGGGTGGGGGGTGTCAGTGAACAGAGGGGAACAAATTATTGGTGGGGACAATTCATTGGATATTGGTGAGGACATGTCCATGCTAATTCTATGCCCTTTGATCAAATTAGTGGTGAAGACAATTCAATAATCACTGGATGTTGATGAGGCTCTATGCCCTTGGCAGTTTTACCATCTGAGAAAATAAAGTGCCTCGTCTACAGAAAAGAGTTCAATGACGGCATGTTGGCTTGGTGGTTGTAATGTTCACCTACCAATGCTGCCAGTGCTGGAGTCTTGGTTTCAAGGCCCAATCTGGGTGGAGTTTCCATGTTCTCCAAGTGTCTGTATGATTTTCTGCCAGGGACTCCAGTTTCCTCATTCTAAAACATAGAAATCGGGTGAATTGGCTACTCTAAATTGTCGTGCTGTGTGAATGAGTGTGTATGTGTGTGAGTGAATGCATATGTCTGGATTCCCAGATATGGATTGACACTGTAACAGATGAATCCCACTAATGCTTGGACTCTCATTTCCGGTATAGAGCAAGCTGTGCGTGGTTGGCTGTCGCTTCTCTTTACTTTGTGTTGGTTGAGTGGAGAGTCTGATTGTGAAGAGTGTTGATTGTAAAAATCCTTGGGTGTACAAAGGTGCTATTTGTAAATATAACTTTATTCATTCATTAGCTAGCTAGTTATATGAATAAATGTCATCATCTACATTTACATTTACGGCATTTAGCAGACGCCATTATCCAGAGCTTTGCTGTTCACTCAGAATATCCTGAGATCCTGAGATTCAGCTCCACATGTTCCACTGTGCTGCGTAGTAACGAGAAGCACAGTTGCATTCTGGTCTATATTCAGCTTTATGTAGTGAGCTAAGATGGTTACCATGAATTACCAGTTAATTGTGGGAGATTATAATGCACTCAAAAACACATTTGAATTCCACTTTACAATTTGGACACTCAGAAGAAAAGAGCTGACATACTCATTAGTGCCCTAAAACATTAAAATAGGGATCCGTTTCAGTCACAGCCTGAGAGTGAATTATACACACTGTAGATTCTAAAGTGTCCCTCACACAAAGACAATGAATTGTGGTCTTACAGCTAATCTAGATCCCACAGTGTGATTGAAATTCCACTGTTTGTCCTGAAGAAACCCTTCTCAGTCTCAGTAGTGAGCTGCGAGTAAAGGTCTACTCCTCCGTCCCACCACCCCAAAGTCAAGCCTGCCCAGCACAAGGCCACATCTAAGGCCTTTGGAATGATCCTGTAATTATTTGAGAACTTGCTCTTCCACCACTGTCTCTTTGAAGTCTCATATCCACTTGGGCTCTCAGAATGGCCAATGAGCCCTCAAGCACAGTTTCCATTCAGTGGCTAAGTTGCCTGGTTTCAACACGACACACTGTTTTCTGGTCCTGTTATCTGTTATCCAGCCACGGACTGGCTGCACATGGGCTTACTTCACAGGCGCACACAATCCAGTCATTTTGTCTGGGTTTCAACTTTCCATCTTTACTCTCTCAACAACAATGCTGCAGAAGAGAAGCATGGATTCATGCCAGCTTCTGGCACAGGCAGGGGTAGCTCTCTGCTGCTTTTGTCACTTGATAATGCATTTACAATCTTGGAATAGATACGTGCCATTGAGTGGTGCTGACATGCTGATACTAATAAAATAATGGTTTTAACTGATTTATTCATGCTCTGCCCACAAATGTTGTGTTTTTTTTTAAAAAACATATTATTAAATGAGAGACATAAGAGGTGAGTATGGGCTTTGAACACTGTACAATCTAAGTGCAATTCTTGATTAAATACTGTAACAAGTTAACAGAAAGTAAATACTACAGAAAGTTGGAATCACTTGAAATGATTAAGGCAACCTAACTGAAATGAATGGAAGATGCTCACACTCAGATAATTTAAGTAATATCAAATTGGTGTGTTTTGAGTTAAGGTAAATAAATTAATAATTAAGAACTAAAGCCCAGAACAAACAATGTCCCCGGGAAGGAGAAACCATTTAATGTAAAACAGATCAATTCAGAGCATTTCTATTGATCCATCAGGAAATGATAAAGTAATTATAAAATATGAAGAACTTCCAGATATGCTTTACATCCAAAATTTAAATGAGCAAAAATGGAGTTACATTGATTTCATATGACAGCAGCAATAAGCACATACTCTATACAGAGATGTAAACAGATATTAGTACAAGAAAAAAAATCAGTTCTAAGATATGTGGAAAAATGTGAGCTGTCAGTTTTTTTGTGCCCCACCTTTGTAATTTTCTCTTACTGTCCTCATAGTGATGTTTCAAACACTACATTTAGATGAACAGTTTGCCTTTTGATGATGCCAAGATGCTTCACATAATGGATGATAATGATCCTACACAATGTTTAATGTTTTACTTCAATAAAATATAAGTCTTCTAAAATGATATTTGTATGATATAGTAATAAAATGCTACTACTAAAGATCTGCAAATTGCAAGCGGTAACATGCTGGTAAAATGGGCCCTCTGAAATGTACTTGTTTCTAACTGATTTAAATCCCATTTTAAATGCCAAAGGAACATTAGTCCTTATATGCAATACAACAAACAAACAAACAAAAACACAAAACATTGTAGTCATAAGTATTTCTTTAATCAAACCATGATCATATATTACAGAATCAGTGTCAGTTTCACCTGACACTCCACTACTATCCTCGAATAAAGAATAAAGAGTTATCTACAGAACAAAATTAGGCATAAACAAACAAATGTATAGGAAAACAATATATAAATAATCAATATTACATTCAATCATAAGTCTAGATGTATCAAACCATAGTCAAATATTCATACAAATATTTAAATTGTCTTTATTTTTTACATCTCAATAGGTGTAACATAGCCTAGGGTCACCTGGAATAACAATATCTGGCATGTGTGACTGTCTCCTATAAATACCTTTCCATTCAGTGGTGAATAACAGTACGTCAAAGTACAAAAAATTGGCCTAAAGTTCTAAAGATTAAGTATTAAAGTTTTGAAACTGAAAAGTTGAAAACTGTATTGTAACTTAAACTCTCTGTATTTATACAACTTATATTTGATACATTTATAGTGCTTTTGTAGTTATTTTATCTTTTATCATGATTGAAAATGGTGTTGTCTTGTGTGCTATAGGCACAGTAGTCTCTTAACCTTCCACTGACGTAATCCTGACAGATATTTCTAACAAACCCTAGTCCAATTTCTATGGGCTGCTAAAAATAGAGCAACTGAAGATCTGAAACTTTTAAAGCTCTTAAAGAAGACAGCAGCTTGCTGTTTCAAAGCAGCATCTCATGTACTCCACCCCACTCACTCACAGCAGGCCTGGCTTCTATAGAGTCTGCCACAGCTATTCAGAATGCTGCGTCTGAGAGCTCAGTCTGTATTGAGGATGCTTACAATAGCTTGTGGGCGGCTGGCTCTAGCCTTTCCCTCACAGAGGAGCAACATATTTCTCTCAGCACACATAGTGGTTTACTCATTTCAATTTTTTTATTCAATTCAGTCATCGAATTTATTGTTGCTATACCAAACAGGGTTGTACAGTATAATGAAATACTGCCCTATGAGATACTGCTCAGCTAAGAGTGACTCCACTGACATAGAATGTCAACTATTTACTTTTGCTTTCTAAAGGAAATCACTCTCCACTAGACTCCACTAACTAATACCCACAGGCAGAGCTGGTCCTGTCTTCCATGGGGCCTGAAGAACAATTATGATTACAGAATCAGTGTCAGTTTCATCTTATATTCCACTACTATCCTCTCTTCTTTGATGGTTTAAGAATAAACAGTTATCTACAGAACAAATTAGGCATAAACAAACAAATGTATAAGAAAAACAATATATATATAAACAATGTTACATTCAATCCTAAGTCTAGATGTAACTAAACTAGGCTATAAAGCTTGAGAGACTGGATAGCCATCACCTCCTGATAAAGGATTATAGTATACATAATAGGAGTTTAGTTTAATTTAATTTTCAGGTTTTACACCACCCTACGATGGATTAGCGCCCTGTCTAGGGTTGTTTCCCGCCCTTGTGCTCAGAGTTGCCGGCTGGGCACCGGCTCCCCCGTGACCCTATTCAGGAATAATCGGTACAGAAAATGGATGGATGGATGGAGGTTTTGCACAAATATGAACACTACTAAGGATGTGGAATAGAGGTAAACGAAACAAACTTATCCTTTTATTCTCCAGCTTTTTGTGGCAAATTTAGCTAATGGCTCCTTAAATGGTGCAGACCTTTCATCCAGACACCTTTAACTGCTTCAGTGGTACAATGAAAACATTAAACAAGTGTATACTTAGACGAACTCCATGTAGCACATTAAATTAAATATTTCACTTTTTAAGGTGGAATGTAACAGTAAGGACCTTTTTGAGTGTATTGGCATTTTTGCAGTATTTTCGACTACTAGAGTACGTATGTGTTCAGTATGTGTTCACTTCTTAAGGTGGTGTGGACAGTATAGAACTTTGAGTGTATTGGTGAATTTGCGGGACTTCAAATTACTACATTTAGATTACTAGACATTATAAAACTATCCGTAAACTATCAGGGCCCAGAGTCACTCAGTTATATTTTTTCAGTCATAGAAAATCATTCAATCATTGTTCCACTTTCAGCACACTTAGGCCAAAATCACCAAATAAAGAAGAAGAAAATCCCCCTTAACATTGGATTGCATTTAATGCAGCCTCGTATCTTAAATGTGTTTATCACTTCTGCTGAAGTACAAAGACAACAGACAAGACAAAAACAATGACAATATATGCATCCGCAATAAGTACACTTGATGCAGCTTTAGAATTGATCTGCTCCTTGTGGCATCATCCTCAGCATTTTAAACAGTAAAGGGAAGACTGTATAGATAGCAGCACTCTCCCCAGGTGACCCTTTAGTGACTCCTGCGCCAGAGGACAAGAGCTAAACACAGTGGATGCACTACATGGCAAGCTAATATGTGCTTACTCCATTTAGTGCTGCGCCCGTTACTTACCAGCTACATTACGCTCAACACCCATAGCCTGTGGGCAAAGAGACATCCGCCGAGGGTCTGGACCTAAAAAGCCTCAGAACCTCCCAGTTCTTGGATTTCATGAGCACCAGACTTGTACTGTCTCTGAACTGTTTCTGATCATATATCAAAGACCCACAGTGGAACAACAGAAGAGAGAACATATGCAAAGACAATGGATTTCCGGGCACAAGTTTATACCATTGTTCCTGAACCAGGGAAAAATGAGTATGTCGATTTTTAGGCTTTATTTTCTCTGACTGTCATTTAGACACTGTACTAGAAGTAGAATGCCTGTCATTCTTAAACCTTTTATTTATTTATTTGTTTGTTTATTTATTTTTAACTAATACATTATTTCTGTTCTGATTACTGCCTTATACTGCTAGAGTTGTTGAAAACTAGGTATGGGTTTAGGTTGTTTCCTATGATGCCTACGTCAAAGACATGGAACTCTAACAACAACGACGATGACGAAAATGAATATGAGGTTTTTTATTATTTATTTATTATTTTGTTATAGATCCACCACATGTTGTGCAAATGTTTGTACAAGTTCTTGAGGACATGGTAAAAAATAACAAATCAATTCTGTAAGTGTGACTTAGACTTATTTGTCAGAATGCAGCAGGATGAAAAAATGAAAATTTAGCTTTATCAAATTAACATTTTTTCAAAGGAAAAATATTCAATTATCAAAATAAAAAAACACGCATAATATGCTGAAGCTCATACAATTTTTGCAGAAGCTGCTTATTCTTATTTCTGTGCAAACTCAGAAGTGTTGACATTGGGACTATTACAGAGATGAAGAGATTATTCTCATCAATCATATGATTTATGTTCATATAATTTGTGATTATTTGTACAATTAATGTGCACTGTTTCAGTTATCTACTTAAATATGCCCCCAAATGTGCAAAAGAGTGAATTTATTGTAAGCATTAAAGTTGGTCTTTGATCACTAAATAGAAGTTAAGTTCAGAGGGAAAATAAATACCCACATATTGTTATACATACCCATTTACAACCCTGTTATTTGACCTCAAAATGAAACATGCTGATTTCTCTTTATTTGAGGGCTTAAGCCAGGGCCCTACATTGAGTGCTATGCCACTGATCAGAGACAACATGTTTACCTATAAAAACTTTAAAACTCAAAACTTTAAAAAACTTTAGTTACATTAACCGTACATCATGGTTAAGGTTTAGTTCCTTCTTCTACAAAAGTTACCATATTGCCTAATCAATTATTTTTATGTAATTTCTTTTTGCCTTATCACATCATATCTGATGTAGTCTGGGATGGTTGTGTGGATGATTTTAATTTTGTTTTCTGAGGAACATTTTTCTTACTTTGTTTACAAAAATTCTACTTCTCTAGTTCATTAAATGTGTCGCAACTGCTTTGTCTCAAACTAATTACATTTAATTTGCCTTGCATTATTCTGTGATATTTTATTATTCATTTATTTCTATGCTTGTATAATATTTATAGTTTGAACACAACTGATCTCTCAATTTTTACTTAAACTGAAAATGTTCTGGTAACTTATTTAATAAATGGTGCCCCCCTGCAAAAAGGTGGGGAAACCCTGCCATAGATAATTAATGTACCAGCAAAAACATATTATTTCAAGTGGGCTCTAGTTTTCTACATACATGTGATTGGGAAAATTTCCAGACTTTTGGCCATTATCATTTCCATGTATGTGCATCCTCAGTGTTTAGACATGCTTTGCTCTCTGCAGCTCTGATTTCCTTAAGAACTTTCACACATCAACAGGAACTCAGAAATGCTCATTTCACGAACCTCTAATCATGCTCCTAATGCATCAATGAAGTTAAATATTGACTTCCAGATTAAACTCTTTGCTGCACAGTTTCTGCACTTTTCTCCACAGTTTCTCTGCTATGGAATGGATCTTGCCATTTGGATTCCATCTCAGGAAGTCATTAAGCATCTGTTCTGAGAGTGCAGCAGCCCTGAAGCTTGTCTAACTGCTTTATAGAAACCAGCATTAGTGCTTTGGGAAATGCATCACTTTGTTTACAGTTTCTCCACCACATGTAACAAATGCCAGATAACTAGAGTTAAAATATATGAAATAAAACAGTGACTTTTTTCATTGTTGACAGACTAATTCGGTGATCTTGCCCACCCTGGACTGAGCAGTACACAATATGAGGAACCCAAACATGGCTGAAAGGCTCAGGTATGCAGGTTTGTTGGCTGAAATCTGCTTCTCATTTCTTTTTCTTTTTCTTCTCAGTAATTAAATGAACACTAACAGTATGACATTATCCCGTTCAGGATGGTAGACAGAAGCAGGCTTGGAGGAGGGAAGCTAACAGGAAGGTTGCAGCAAAACTGCACATTAATTAGAAATAAATAGCAACAGCACTGAAATGAAAGTCAGATTGCAAGCAGCTGAAGTCCTGTCAATCATCTCACTGGCCTGGCCTCAATGACTTGGCTAGAGGGAGCTGTTAATACTCATGTCCCAAATTACCTGTATGTAAGACTGTAACCATTAGACCCTGACTTATTATTATCATAAGGTGGAATCAATAGGTAGAAGGTTTACATTCATTTTCATTTCTTTATGTATAAATTTGCATTGTGAATTTGTAAATTTTGTCCCTGGGGAAAAAACAGCATCATTAGAAACTATTTTTGTTATTCCTTTTATTGGATTTGATCCATTCAAACAGAGTACAAACATTTAGAGTACATTTGATAATATAGATGACAAAACACTGCTGTTATCACTTCACTGTGTTCAATTCACACAGTTCTTTCATGACGGTGGTTGACGTTTTCATGAAATTCTAATGGTAATAGATAACCAGTGACTCACCTTTCGAATTCTCAACATTTTCTTCTCACATCATTTGCTTCAATCCACTGCTAGTCCCACAGTAATTTATCTGTGTAGTCATGCTTCAGTGTTTGTAAAGAAGCCACTTGTTGAGCCTGAAGTGGAATTCAACAAATGACGTACAGTACTGAACATGTTCTCCTGACATTTGTGTTCTGTTACTTCGCAACACTGTCAGCTAAGCAATAGCAACAAAACTACTAAACAACAAAGTGAGACTTAAATAAATAGACATTAACATTCCTCATAACATTCTAACATTCCTCATTGTACAATGTCAATGTCACATGCACCATATGTCATAGAAGGTATTACCACCCACAGTAGAATGTGCAGTGGGTGGTAATTATTGTGACCATTAGTGTTTAAATTGAATTGTCCAGACAAATGACAGAAATCAGTACGCTGTCAGAAATGCTGTCAGTATGAAATCAGTACGCTGTCAGAAACGCTGTCAGTACAAAATCAGTACACTGTCAGAAACGCTGTCAGTATGAAATCAGTACGCTGTCAGAAACGCTGTCAGTACGAAATCAGTACGCTGTCAGAAACGCTGTCAGTATGAAATCAGTACGCTTTCAGAAGCGCTGTCAGTATGAAAATTACGCTGTCAGTTAATCAGTACGCTGTCAGACCCATAGTACATCCATATTCCACAGGTCAGTGCATCCTTCTTTCATGACTTTTGACAAATCAATATTTATCAGGCTCAAACCTCTACATAAATATAGGAATTCAAGATATTGTTATATTCTTATCTTATATATCTATAGATAACTATCGATATTGAAAATGGTCACTTGATAAGAGTATCCATAAGTCAGATAGATTGTGGAGAAGACCTCAGGCAAGAAGCTATGTGTACTTGTTATTCTCAGGAGGACAATGGACAGAGATCAGCTAGAGTGAATGAGAAGCCCTTTACTTTATTAAATGCATATTATCTCAGCTCAGTTCCTGACATTCAAGCCTGACATTCAAGCTATTTACTTTATTAAGCCATACTTGAACAACTGTTCTACAGGCTTTTGTGAGGAGAAAAGTGAAAAAGATATAATAGCAGTACTTGCAGCCATCTTGAAACCATACTTTTGAGAGTAATTTTGTCAATTTTTCCTATATAACGGTAGGAACATAAGAAAGTCAACCCAAGAGGAGGAAACTCCACTTCTCCTCCACTTTAAACTAGCTGTACAGTTCCTTGCGCAACTCAAGTGGTTCAAGCTGCAGAGTGTCAATTTCAATACTGACGGCATATTATTGGATTGTTTTGTAAGAGTAGGCATTTTGTAAGTGGCTAGTTTATGGAGTTGACCTTGTGACAACCGTCCATTTGTCATGCTTAAATAACATATGAGATGCTTAAGGCTTGGAACATGTACATAACTCTTCACAGTGAGTTCACATCTCCTGCTGAGCCTGGAGCACGCAGGCTCCCTAGGACCTCGACCCACACTAGAAATATGAGCATGGCCCTGGAGTGCAGTGCAAAGACTATGTGGGGTCTGAGCATAGAGCTGAATGAAGGGGACAGGGTCAAGTTTCTCTAGCCACAAAATGAGAACTCGTGTGACTGGAAGACAAGTGGTTAAGAGAGATGTCTGTATAGTGTGCAGCTTTGGGGAGTGTTTGGAAGTTTTTTTTCCAGGCCCAACAGGATAACCTGAACTGGAGCTCTGAGGTGCCATTCCCCTTTCAGAGTAGTGAGCCTTCCTTAAGTAAGAGCAGTGTTCACTTGATTATTTCTCTTGAAAAGTCTTAATGGAGAAACACAGACAATATAAAAACATAGATTCATAGATTCATAACATTCTTCATGATAATTACTTTTACACGCACACCAGTAGTTGGCTAATATTCTTACTAAGGTATTATCAGGTAAACAGCAAGTGTTTGTAAGCAACCCAGTGGTCCTTGATAAGCTTAATTAAGCTTAACCTTATTAAAACATGGAACATTTCATAGTGACACAACTGTGAGGACACATTTAACACTTTTAATATGCTTTCACAAAATTCAGTTCAATGAAATGGGCCTCTTTTGAAATATTCAAAACTTGAACATTGTGGTCCCAGGAAATTTTTGTGTGATATTTTCATAGTTTGACATTTAGTGGGATTTATTTGCCTAAATATTTAAAAAGTATTAATTGAAGACAGTCAAAAATTGTTATGTTGGATCATGCTCTTAGGCTACTCAAATGTGTCTTCCTTTCAGATGTAAATATTACCAGAATTCACCTCACTTGATCATCCAGGGTGTTTCTGAGCTGAAAATGCAATAATTATGTTATTTGTAATAATTACATTGACAATATTTAATGTTATTTATAATTATTTCTTCAAAAACAATTGACAGTAGTCCAAATAAAATAAAAATAAAAACACTGAAAATATGTAATAATGTAATAATTTATTTATGTACCAGTATTTATCTCTTCTTAGGACTTTTATTTGGAAATTTGAACAGCCACTTCCATCTCATTTTCATCTATAACCCAATATCCGTGTCAGTGATTTTCACTTAACAGTCAAGGTCTCCATGCAGGCTGAGCATGTACATGTGGATGAAGCAGTGAACATACACTGAATGGCTGCTGTGGTATTTTAACCGGGATTTAATTGATTTGGAATCGAGTGAAATTTCGATGCTGAATTATTCCAAGCTGAATTATACACTTATTCGACATCACGTGTCAAAGCCACTGCAATGTTTTGACAAGGTCTTGTAGTTTGTTATGATATGTGTATAAAACCTAGAAAATGGAATATAACTGGATCTTGGACTTGAGTGATAAACATAAATTGCAAATTCTTATAGACAGTAACAAACTAACTAAATTGCCCATCTAATAGGACCTGTATACGGGGGTTCACATGGTTGAAACATGGATTAGTGGGTAGGGGTTTGGAGTGGGTTTGTACATGTTACTGGTTGATCTAGTTCGGCTTCCCAAATGTATCCCATCATTAAAGCCCACTTTCATCTTACGTGGGTCCCATCTAGGACCCATTGTGCAGTTTAAAACCCAGACAGGCCATGTCCCTGGTGGGCATCCATTTGTGGGATGCCCAAATCGTGTGCCATCATGGAACCTGTGGACAAAGCAGGTGTAATCTGTAAATTAGACAAGAGGTGGGGGAGTGGGGCATGATTCTTCTCTGGAATACTGAATATGTTTTGTGGTGGGGACACCATTTGTTCACCATATTGCTACATTTTCTGGGTTGAATGTCGTTTAGTCGAAACAGGATCTGAGGTATATTTTCTCTTGTTCAGTGGGTGTGACAGCATTGTTCCCCTATCAGCAGTGAGTGGCTGAGCACACAATTGATTCTGTTTTGCTACGTGTTGCTGGGGCTGAACACAGCCCTGGCCTGTGGGCAGCAACTGCTGCATGTTGAGACTATAAGTACTATGTGACATGAGGCACACACTAACCTCAGTGCCCTCTTGTGAATATGAGAGCCAGGCTTAGTGAGAATAAAGTCTTTTTATTGAGCTTGTTTTTACACTTCAGTGTTTATAGGAAAATTTACGCCGTTGCTTCATATTACTGTTGTTTGTGTGTTTGTGAGAAAAGTGCAACAGCATTGCTTGGGAGTAAGCTGAGACTTTTATGAGGTTATCGCCTTACTTGAGTTCTGAGTATACACCATGGGTGTTTGTGAGAATCAAGGCCATCATTTTATGATCTGATATGATTTATGGAAGCACTCATGCCTAAGGGAAATGAGGGGCAGTGGGGCAGGAATGTGTAAAATTGAGACCTGTCCTTGAGTAGCTTCCTCTTAGCACTGCTGAACTCATCAAGGAGGGGTACTTGTCTAGAGGATCTTGTGATGCAGTGTCATTCAGGGCCAGAAAGGTATTCAAATGAGTTAATTAAAATATTTCACTACTATTTTGGAGCCCCACTGCCAATGCTAATTTCTTCAATTAGCCGATTCTTAGACAGCCTTTCTCAAGTAGTCACTGAAGCTGGCAGAGTTGTCAGTCCATCTGTTCACCGAGAAACAGTTAAACTGTCAAAATAAAGTGCAAGCACTTTGAAATGCTCTCTGGGATCTACAAATGAGCAGCTGAGAGAGGTCTATATGTGCCTGCATGAGTCACTGTGTTTATGTGTGTTTGTGTGTGTGTGTGTGTGTGTGTGTGTGTGTGTATATAAGCATGCTTGTGCAGTTTATACAGTACAATATAACTTGCAGGGGAAAAGACAAACAGGTTTTATAGACTCCTGATGATGCATTGGGTACCTGATATTAATGAGAATATATTCCATTAATGAGAATATGCAGTAATTTAGCAAACATCCATTGATCCAATACCAAGTAATACCGAGACTAATATTCAAACATTGATATGTCTCCTCCAATACATTGCTCTTACTGGATGTCAGTGATGAATATTGCAAACTGTGATCACTGTGGAAATCACATGATTATTCATCCACCATATCTTGTAAAAACTATATTCATACATACAATAATACAACTAGAAATGTGCAAAATGGTTGCATTTTGTGGTTGTTGTGGAATTCCAGGTCATTTCCTCTGGCGTTATTTTATTCCAAGGTGAGTGCAATGGTATTTCAGGTGGTTGCCATGGTTGCTTAGTGGTTGCTAGGGTATTGCTAGGTGGTTGCTAAGTGTTTGCTTTGGTATCCAAGGGGGTTGCATGTGGTTGCATGTGCTGCATTAACCCATTTGATTTTACCCATACATTTTTGCATCCTATTCATTCCTATGAGGAAAGAAATCAGCAAAAGTCTATGTAGAAAATGTTATGCAACGTGCATCCATAATAATACATACATACACATGTATACACACATTTAATCACAACAACTGAATAAATTAATCTAAATTATAGGGTTCATATATATCATATAGGGTTCTATTATTTACACTGGGGTTTGTATTTTCTCAGTTATCCCATACTCTGCATAGAACTTGGTACTGTTGCAGGAAAAGGATAGGAAAGTTAGGTAAGACCACCCAGGACCCCACCTACATCATCAAACCCATTACCATGATTTTTCTCCCCAGAAATAGAAGTTGTTTTTTTCCATTCATTGCAATCCATACCAAAACTTAGGGGTTCTGATGTCCAAAGAGAGGGTTGACATTATATGACGTGTGAGCTCTGGACTGGTGGAAACTACCTCTGACCCTTCTTGTGAAGCATGCAGGCTGACAGAGGAGGAGGGATGGGGAAGAAGCGTTGGAGTGTGAAAGCAGAACCTTGATCTCTCGAGAGGTTAGTCTGATTTATTCCACAGAGTGAGAAAATCCAAACTAATGATGCTGAAAAATGAGCCCGACACAGTGGTTAGTTTCTCTGAGCTTTTCCTTTAAAGATAACTCTTTATTATTGTATGCTCAGTGTAGGGTATTAGTCTACATTTGGGAGAAAGGGAGGCAGAAGTGAATCACTGGCTGCATTCTTGCAAGCGAGTCAGTGGTTCTCTCAAGACGAGGATGGCCTGGGGAGGATGCACTGGAAGCTTCCTTTTGAGCACCCTCCAAAGCAGAGGTCAAGGCAACCGACATCCATCAGTTATGGCTACAAACATGATGGGGGACATAACTGTAAATTGTGAGGGAAGCCAAGTTTGTGAGGAGGATAAAACTTGTCTTGGGAGTGAGGGAGTGAGGGGGTGAAGGAAACCATTCAGCCATTTTCTCATGGTACCAAAAGGCCTCAAGTACTCTGCTCCTGGTTCTGTATAGCTGAGTTCCTAACCCAGAATAAGGCTGTTTTAACAAGGACACGTGGTGAAAAATGATATCTTATGGACTCATGTTAAATCTTGTCTAAATATCACATTTCTCCTTTTAAATACAGAAATTATAAAATTATTAAAATTATTACTTTTTTATTAGCACCCCATCTTGGATCTATCTATCTATCTATCTATCTATCTATCTATCTATCTATCTATCTATCTATCTATCTGTCTGATAATATATACATAAATATATAAACAATCTGAAAATTGTTTTCTACAGCATCTAAGCATGAGGAAAGTCAGGATTCTAGGAAAAAAAATATATTAGGATAAACAAAACACTATACATTTCAGAAATCTTGTTGGTAATTGATCATCCACAGTGTTTTTGAGCCGAAAATGGGAAATAAATGAGTGAGTTATTTGTGATGATTATATTGACAAGTATTTTTTATAATAGTCAGTTCTTCAATATAAAATAAAAAAAATAAGATAAAAAAGAACCTGAGGCCAGCATGGTTCAGTATGACAGGAGACGTATGTAATAATATGTTATATTAATATGTAGTTATTTTGTAATTATACAGTTTTACTTAGGCAAGATAGAAAATTGTAATTAATAACTCTGAAATGTACAAATTGAAATTGCATTTGTTCTGTTATACCATGTGAATCTGCAGATGTGTCTCACTTGTAAATGACTCCACCAATCACATGAAAAGACTGGTATCTGCTGAAAAGACTAGTTATAGTCTTACACTTTTCGTGTGTCTCTTGCAATCTTAGCAATAATATGCTGATCTAGCTAACAAAAGGCAGCAAAAGAGATACAGTTCAACCTAAGCCATCAATATAGCCATCTTTAGAGTTGGATTGGATCATATACTGATATTAATATCTATAGCTGGATGTAAAAAGAGCACATATGAGCTTAGGCAGTATTTTTTACATTGAGTTTTTAAAAATCTAAATAAAGTTCTGTCAGTCTTGCAGAAACCTTTATACTGCTCCCTTGTTTTGCTCCACCTCCTGCTCTAAGCTCCTCCCCTACTCTGCTCCCCTCTATCCCCACTTGTGTCACATACCACAGAGGGACATTAGACAGAGCTTTAGCAGGAAATGACTTAGTGTTTATAAAGAAGAAAGATGACATGGTTCTAAAAGGATTTCATAGGGTGTCCTAATTTTGTGACGCTGTATTTTTAATATCGTATATTGTATCATATATGGTATATTGCCATTCTGCTAAAATATATTGGAATATGATTTTTGTCCATATTGCCCAGCGCTAGATTGTACAGCTTTGGATGTGAGCTGACAACAGCAGTTACTTTCTTCTCTATCTTGCTCACCACTGACATGATTGATTGAAGCCCCACCCAGATCATCTCTTGTAGGCTAATGCATGGTTTAGACAGAACATTCCATCAAGTTAAACCATGAGGAATCTTCTCAACAATAAAGATGTTTCTCCAATGCATTTTACTAATTTAAATCAATGAGATGTTTTTGTCAGATACTGAAACACCCTTGTGAATGTAGCCTAAAGTAAAACCATTCCACCAAGCAATGCTATTTGTTAACAGTAGGCTGTAGTTGCCAAGCAACAAAACAATCAAAAATTATTTCAGGAACATTTCATGATTATTCAATTTCCCCCTTCTGCACTAAGATGAGTAAAGCTCAGTGACTGTGTTCAGTACACTGTATGTCTCAATACAAAAGGAATTTTGTGTGACACCCCCACAGAGGGAGAGTATCAAGGCAAGCAGAAACCACTAAACCATTGTCAAAAGTGTCAGATTTCTCTCTCTCATTAAACCGAGGAATTCACTACTGAGTGCTGCTCTGTGCTCAGCCTCATGCTCTGCTATGATAGCCACTTGGAGGCCACTGTGATATAGGGTCAGAGGTCAAATGGCTCATTAGCACATACTTGCTCTGATGGTGACACTGATGGCGGCCACTGCATTAAAGACATCACCTTTGAACTTCTTGGATTCTTTCTTGAAAAATGTACTGGACAGCATGAATGTTGTACTAAATGCGACTGGTTATGGTACAACAGAAGATTAATATCCCAATATAATAATAATAATAATAATAATAATAATAATAATAATAATAATAATAATAATAATAATAACAATAATAACAATAACAATAATAATAATAATAATAATAATAATAATAATAATAATAATATGTAAGGGTGTTTTAGGCTCATTTACACTTAACATTAAGTGGATATGGATGCAGATGGATGTGTATAAAATGTGTGTGATTCTGTTTGAGATTTTGTTGTTTGTTTTTAAGAATTTCTTTTGATATGGTGTTGGTTTCCTGGAAGACAAGTCAGATAGTTTCTAAGGCAGAATTTCCATTCATTGTTTGTTTATTTAATAACTAGCTAAATAATGCTGTGGAGGAAAACTGCCTTACAAACTCTCTGTTTACACAATTAAAAAAAAAAGAAAGAAAAAACAGACAAAAGAAAACCCCCCAAAAAATCTTAACTGAATTTCACACCATTTATGCAATACATCCACATATGAAGCTTTGAGGAACATATACATGTCTCTAAGGCTCCGTCTATCGGTTATTTAGTTTGATTATTCTCTGAACCAATTGCGTTTGTTCTGCCAGAACAGAGATAGATGTAGAGCTGCCTTCAGAACCATGTTGAGTAGTGATTTTGCACACAAGCTTCTTTAGACTTTTTGTAATGGCCTATGGTCCCCCGTGTACAGGTTGAGAAACCCTGTTTTAGAGGACATCAGTCCCATCCATTATGACTCTATTTTTAATGGTTAATGAAAACGAAAATTAGATTTTGATTTTTTCATTATCATTTGTGAATAGAAATATTACTCTGAATCTGAAAACACGTGTAAACTTCCAATTAACATTCCTTTATGTTATGAATAAAAACCATTTCACAACAGCCAGAATTCTCGTGTCTGTCTCTAAATGGCTGACAGTGTTTGGATTAAGCTGCTAAAAAGCTTCACAAATTCTTGTTACACAACATTGTGGGCAAACAAGTATTAAAAAAGGAGGGCTTAAAAGAATCTCACTCCTGTCATGGATTGCAACTTCTTTAGTGAGGGGGCGAGGCTCCTTTATATCATCTGTCTTTCTGTGAGGCTAGCCAAAGCCCATTTGGTTGTAAAAGGAATGATTAAGTGTCAGAAAGTTGCTTTTTCATTCTGCGGTAAACCACAGCTCAGGTGGCAACTGTAGCCTGGTAAAACACAACAGCACAAACTCTTGTTCAGACTTGGGTCAGAAGTGCCGCTCTTACTGATCAAAGCCAGTTTGAACAAGTTGAAATAAGTTTGCAGCTCTGGAGTTAAATGAGCATATTAGTGATTGCTTTATCATGAATGCAGCATAAGAAGTGATGGGCTCAATAGTGAAAAAGGCTTTGAACTGTTCGTCATTATTCATAGCTCGAGCCCATCCCTGACAGTAGCACTCAATGTTCAAGGCTTTCCGAGAAATGTAAGCAGGCTTTCTCTGTTATTCAAAGACTGCTTTCTCTTCCCAAGATATTAAATGCAAAGCTTGATTCATTTACACCACAGGACACAAGCTCTTTTTAAAGCCCTTCTCCCTTCATTTTGAACTCCCACAAAGCTGCACAGCACAGCATGTGGTGCAACTTAACACAGGTTGAAATGAGATTTTTTTAATGCAGTTGAACAGATATGGCAGATCATGCAGAAGTCAATGGTTCCTAACCCTGGTCTTAGATAACCCTGTTCTGTTTACTATATTTCAATAGCTTGTCAATGTTTATCATATTAAGTACAAGCCTTTTCCAAGTTGCAAAGATTGTGTTGCAATTGATTAGGGCTGGGCAATATATCATAAATATCCTATATTGGAAACTATGTAAGCTTTTGCTGATAAATTGAGGATCGAAGCTGTTCTTTCATGGACAGTGGTTACATACCCTTGAACCCCACACCACTCCTCACCCACACAAAGACCACCAAACACTAAGCTGGACTGTACCCACCTAGCACTCTACACACACACACTCAGCACACAGGGACTGGGTCATCCCCATCCTTATCAGCAATATTTGCTGCTCATTCAGAACTCAGAACTATAAACTTTCTACCTCAGTAACTGCTGTTATCATGCACATCTAAATGTTACAGTATGTTACATATCTCTGCACCTTATCCTCACCACCAGTATTGCACTGTCCTGTCCTGTCTGTGAAACTGTCTCTTGTTTTACTGTATTTATTGTATTTATTGTAGTGTTTGCACTTTGTCGTCATATTGTTCTTGCTGCTCCATGTCGCACCTTGGTTCCGGAGGAACGTAATTTCGTTATACTGTGTACCTGTACTCAGATGCAATGACAATAAAAAGCCTTGACTTGACTGGTAAATTAGCTGGTTAAACAAATCCAGTGGATAGTGGATGCTGCATGTGATATCGGTAATGTTGGGTCATGCTAGTTAACCATCAAACAATAAAAAAAATGTACCCTATACTGGTCAACAGTGAACCTAGTCAACAAGCTTGGTCTTGCTGGTCATGTTCGCTGCACAACTAGGTCTTGCAGATCATGCTGGTCAATAAGGATCACCTTATGCTGGTCAAGAGCTAATCTTGTCCACCATCTTAACCACCATGATTATCTTTTCCTGGCCATGCTGTTTTATTCTATAAGCATATCATAAAATGTCCACACAGTAAAATCATACAATCTCAGGTTACCATCTCTGTGTGATTTCCAAAAAAAATAGTCACGAGTAGTTTGTGAAGAAATGACTTGTTTCCATACAAACCACAACAGAGTTGAGCCTTGTGTAAATGATGCCATAGAAACATCACAGTTATCTCAGCAACATGACAACTTTATTACACCATCTCAAACAACATAACCCAGTGCTGTTTGCTGAGTCAGAGAAATACTATGTAGAGCAAAATTATCTTATGCTTTATCTTTTATTTTATTGAAATATACAGTATGCTGTGGTTTTGATGTTAAATATAAATACTGATACTGTAACGTTATATTTACTGTTAAGGTTTTCGTCATATTGAATATCGCCATTTCTCATTAGGAAAGGAAGGAAAGGTGCACATCAACCCACTGAGCTGCACACAGGGGAATTTGCCCTCCACATTTAACCCATCTACACACAGTGATACAACCACATACACACTAGTGAGTTCACATACAAGAGGGCACACATGCCTGGAGCAGTGGGCAGCTCTATCCACCGCACCCGGGGAGCAGATGGGGAGTTAAGTAACTTGCTCAGGGGCACTTCAGTCATGCCCTGCCAATTCAGGGATTAGAATTTTAGTTATATCATACAGCCCAAACTCACCCTCTCTTTATCACCCACACCTGCAGCTATCTCTTGACTCATTGGCTGCATCCCAGTTAAGTACTAATGTAAGAAGTGAGTATTTTTAACTCTTAGAACCTGAGATCAGCACATTGTGGGCAGTTACGTGCCATTTTCTAGGCTTCATAACTCAGGATCAGAGCAACCTACAGACATGATACACAAGAACTGACATTATGCGATGAGTTATCAGTCATCAAGCTCAGAAAAACACCTAAAATTCACTTGTTTTCAACTGATGAGTCAATGGGTGCTTTACAGCAGGAAAACTCTCAGGAAAACATGCACGGTTTTACTTCAAGGCCAAGATTGAGAACCAATGCCTTATAGTATTATTTCTGGTGTCTTTACCTCTCACACTGGCATGCTAAGAAGGTAAGAAGAATTTGTTTAAAATACAGTTTCAATTTTGATTTATAGGAGAAATGTGTAGTAATTATGAATTTCTCCCCAATATTTGAAAAGAGGTTTGTTGAAAATGAAAATATTGTGTCCCAATGTCACACTTTAAAGACAAAAGAAACTGTTCCAATGTCAAGTCATTAAGAGTTGTCCCTTGTGAATCTTTTTTCCATAGTCTGCCTTCCAGACTCTCCTTCATGGATGAACTCTACTTCAGCTGCAGGCCTTCAGTCTAGACACCAGAGAATTCTTGGGAATGAGATTCAGTCTCAGCTGTTTGACAGAGAAGGATTGAGATATGACTAAATGTGTACATTGGTCTAAAAATGTGTCCATAAATCCATCAAACAGGCCACTCACACAAACATAAAGCAGCAGGATGGTGTCATCATTAACAACAGGGGAGTTTCATCATACTGGCTGTTTATATAACGGTGCACTGGGATTTGTGCTAAACGTCTGTCTGATTCCACATGAGGGAAATCAGATATAGATATTGCAACTCAGAAATGATGCAAAGCAGGAAACATTTTCACTACTATGTTTAAGTGGTTATTGTAATATTGTGTGCTTGAACTTTCGTTCACCCCCTACACCCACGTTCATCCATCTCACTTCTTCCCTCTCCTGCATGTTTGTTTGCATTTTGAAGGTTTTGTAGAGCTTTTAACTTTAGAACTTCAGTTTTGCATTTTTGTAGTCTGATGTGCGAACATGACAAATATTGTTATTTTCAGGTGATCCTAGACTGCAATTCAGTTGGAAACTGTTTTTCCAAGATGGGTTACTCACTGAAAGTCATCAAACATATAGATAGGATATGTTTTATAGTTTGTTATGATATGTGTATCATGTCTGTAGGTTACTCTGATCTTGTGACATGAAGTTTAGAACGCTGGCATGTAACTGCCCCCAAAGTGTGGATCTTGGGTTCTAAGATTTAAGTCTAAATGGACTGGTTTCATGGTGTAGCATAGAAATCTTCCTTCACTAAAAGAGTTGTCTATGTGTATCTATTGTCTACAATAGATAAAAGAGTAAGTAAGTAATTTTACTCATTTTTCCCCCCTGTCCTTCAAAAATAGTTAGCAAATTTAGTATGAAATCTTTTGTAAATTTATATTATATAACTATATAATTTTGTAAATATATATATTATAACAGTGTCCCCTCTTATGTTCCCAAAAGGGACAGACCCACGTCTACAGCTACAGGCCTCCTACTATCAAGCATGAGTGATTAGAAGCTGACTGCAAGGCAATTAACCTGCTGGCTGGCAGGATGGGGGATGGCTGTGGGAAATAAAAGCAAGCCTAGATCAGATCTAATCAGACTCTGGTCACTGTGCATTCTTTCTTGTGTTTATAGCTGAGGAAACAGCTCATCCAAGGGGAAACACACCCAGACGATGGTGAGATAAGAGTGATACAGGCACTACTAATCTGTCTAAGAAGAGCTGACACTAATAGCCAGCGGGATATGGAGCTCGAGGGGCATGACCCAATCAACTTGTGACATTTCACAAATATTATTTT
Organism: Acestrorhynchus altus; assembly: GCA_034509495.1. Classification (NCBI taxonomy): domain Eukaryota; kingdom Metazoa; phylum Chordata; class Actinopteri; order Characiformes; family Acestrorhynchidae; genus Acestrorhynchus; species Acestrorhynchus altus. Next base: position 15,455,784 of record CM067520.1, read on the forward strand.
AAGCCTTACATATTCTACAATTTACTGAATATTGCAGTCATGCACAAAAAAACTTGTATTTTTAAAATGGTGGCTTTATGAAGTCGTTTCATTTCTATTGGTTCATTTATCATGAACTTTTGACACAATTTAAAGAACAACTGTCATTCAAATACAACCTCCTATTCTGTCTGTGTTTACTGTATGTACATTTCTGTATGTTCTAAACCACACACCTCGTTACATGTTCTGTGACCTGCTATCAATTCACAATCTACTCATGTTGCTGTTTCATTTCTGTGAGTCTGTAATTCTGTTGCTGCTGTAATTCCTGCATATGCACAATGCTCAAAAACATTTTCTCCACAATGTACAACTCCTGAAATGCTCTTTTAGTCTTGTATGTTGGTCTGGAACTACACCCCACACTGCTGTACGTATATACGTACACATACACATCTCCTATAGGAGACTGGTCTACACATTCACATTATGTCAAAAAAGAGAATCCTGAAAAGATTCATTTGCATTATTAGTGTAAATAAAGGCACTTATGCATTTGTTTCCGTTATGATCCAAAATTTATCAAAATTTGAGCCCAGTCCATAATCCTGCAATCCACAATTACAGGTGCATGCAAGGACTGCTAGGCTGTAGGGTGGTTCCTTTCTCATTTGCTGAAGAAGATCAGATTTAGTAAGGACTGCATCAGTGCAGATTCAGTAACTTCTTACCCAAAATCCCTTGAAACGGGTGAGCACCATGGTGTACATGTTTTCTTACAGTTGTCTGATTAACATGCCAGAGAAAAATCTATACATGTTAAACAAATGTGGCTCACAGGTGGCACAACTGCCTAAGTGCTGGTGACTTTGATCCCTCATGATGCCACAGCCATCTTCATCCAGGAGTCCAAGACAGCATACAGCCCTCCGTCCCTGCATAATTTGTCACGATGCAAGCCAGTGCCATGCATTTCCTACAAGTTTGTTGAGCTGTATAATGAAAATGACTGTTTAAAAAATGGCCTCCTAACACTGATGGCATTTTTTGATAGTGGGAGTCCTATATATTGGAAATTGGCCAGGAAAAAAATTGAGGGAATCATGGTTTAGTTAATTTATTTAACTCATCTGAATTATAATTGTTATCTGAATTGTTCCACTTAATGAAAATAAATGAGCTCATTTTAAACAGTAGTGTGACCAATATGTCATGACTATGCACATGGTCTGCACATTCTTTACAATACAGTGTGGACTTTCTGAGGAAGACTGCAGAATAGTCCACTGCCATCACTGCTCAACTCAAAAAACGGAATGTTTTGGTTGGTGGGTAGCTGCCCAATTCAGAAATTACACACCAGTCTGTCATATGGAATTACAGTCTCTCATGTGAGACTTTAAGACTCAAATTTAAATTTAAGACTGATTGAACCAATAGTAATGAAATTTGCTACATTTCATACATAAAGCTTCTCTGTTGGTAGAGCCATCTCTGATGCTGATAATGGACCCTAACACCACAAGAGACTTTCCGAGGAAGTATCTTTCTATACACGTCTGTGGCCTTTACCTGACGCCTCTGATCTGTGAAGTGATATGTCTGAGCTGCTCTCTTCAAAGCACTCATCAGTCTTAGGACTAAAATGTTTGCCCTGGGTGTAATGCTAACCCTCATTTGTCTCAGGTTCAATCAGATCTATCAGAACCCTGATCGTTCATTAGTCATTAAAACAGAGGGTCCAGAGGGGCTATACAAACAAACCCATTTAAACCACAGCCCTGCACACATGCGCAAACAGACACACACACACACACACACACACACACACACACACACACACACACACACACACACACGCACACGCACACACACACGCACACACACACACAAACACACACACACACAAAGCATCTCAAAGCACTAACATTAAAAAGTCCAACCAGGGTCATCAGGGGTTAAACTAGCAGAAAGGACCGGCTGAACCTGAGCTGGCCTTTCCTAGCTTGCCTTTATTTAATCAGGCATCTGTCAGAGAGGGAGCACATTGAACTGGTTTAACCTTGTGAAGAATGGTCATAATAACATTTTGGTCCACTCCCTGAGCTTAAAGCAAGGGAGTCGTCACCCTGACCATTACCTTCCCTCTGACTGTCTAATTACCTCACATTTTGTAGCGCCTGTCCAAACAGTACCAGGGCACATTATAATTATGTGTATATAAAACCAGACCTAAAAAACTGTAGCAGGCACATATTCAACATTGTGAACTCTTTATATGGCATCCTCAACTGAATTCTCGCTCATGCATTCAAAAATGTGGTAAACAGTATTGCTAATATATTTCTTGTGTGCTGCTAGGGCTCAAATTTGGGCTCACAGTGCAGCAAAATGAAAGAGGCACAAAGATCTGTAATTAGGCCCAAACATGAAGGCTTATGACACTGTACAGAAGCCTCCTCTGGCCACAACTAGAGAATTACAGGCAGAGATGTTCAGACCATGAGCTGTGGAGTTCATGACAGGGAATGAAACTGCCTGATTGATCTGAATGTGACTGGGAACAGACCGGTGGCATATGTTGATCATGTTTGGTCTTTTTATTTATTTTATAACAATGAACAGTTTCTCTCTTAATATTCTAAACAAAAATATAGGCCACATTATCTTTACATTATACTCTTTTGCAGAATAGACTGCAGAAACAAATCTAAATTATAGGGTTGTTGATCAATTTCAATTATTAATTTTGCTGTAATTAATTGTATTAAATAATTAAAAATCATATTTATATAAGACGTGTTAATCAAGTAAGTGATTTAACCCATAATTCAGCAAGAATAATAATCTTCCTTCTGTCACTGGACTCTAGAAAAGAGTGAATGCAAGAGATTCATAGGAACCTATTATGTAATCCTGTGATGACAGCTATGAGGCTCAACAGCATAAAATTAGCATGGGATCAAGAGCATTTCTAGACCTCCTAACTAATCTCTAAAATCTCCATAATAGTTTTCATTCCCAGAGTGACTTGTTGCATCTCGTAAACAGGTTCTAGCCTACGCTGGGCTCTGTGGATCTGAAGGCTTAAATAGGCTTCAGAAAAGTCATAAAGTTAAAGCATGCCAGAACATCAACTTCATAATGGTCACTCACTTTATCTGAGTGTGGAGGAAGCCTTTGTGCTCCTCCAGCTTGGCTGACTTGAGAGCTGAATTGAGAGGGGAAGAGGTCATGGAGAAGAAAAGGAAGCCAAGTGTGTTAGATGGGTTATTTAGGGGTCCTGAAAAAGCCTCTTCTCCACGCTTCAAAAGTAGCTCATACGCATGCATATCCTAGCGGGTAGCGGTGTGTTACTAGGTCACCGTTTGTGCTTAAATATGTGCTTCTGAGGAAAGAAAAACTCCAGGATCAGGGCATTTCTGACATATCCTTCACTCTGTCTCACATCTCAAACTCTGATTTCATGTTTCAAGCAGTATTTATTTTATTTATTTTTTTTTTTTTTACTTTCTGTCTTGACAGCTCACAATCATATCTGTGTGTGAGATGTACCTTGCTCCTTTACCCACGAGGATCTGCAAGTGCGTATTTTAGCAAGTGATCTGCCCCATGACAATCAAGTGTGATGTTAAAAAATACTGATGTTCTAGTTACAGTCTCCATGTGGCTATGTACTGGATATGTGTCTGGTCTAGTCATCTACTCTGAATCTAAATTGAAAAGCGGATTTTTCATCTTTCACATTTATAATTACAGACTGTAGTCTTTCTGTCTCGCTGCATACTTTCTTATCCTCCTTTCACCCTGTTCTTCAATGGTCAGCACCCCACAGGACCACCACAGAGCTGTTATGCTGGTGGTGTGCAGGTATGAGTGGATCAGACACAGCGGTGATGCTGGAGGGTCACTGCTGGACTCAGAATAGTCCACCAAAAAGGAGTATCTTGCCTATAGTGCCCTGTGGGCAGCATGAGCCTCGACAGATTTACAAGGACAAGCAACTAGGTAGGAGTGTCTAATAGAGTTGGCAATGATTGGACACAGTGTTTAAAACTCCAACAGCACTGCTGTGTCTGCTCCAATCATCCCAGCACAACACACACTAACACACCACCATCATGTCAGTGTCACTGCAGTGATGAGAATGACCCACCACCCACATGATACCTGTTGTGTGGTGGTTCTGTGGAGTTCTGAAAGTTGATGAACAGGATGAAAGGAAGCTTATGAAGTATGCAGAGACATAGATTTAGTATTCTAGTTAGATGTAGTCTACAGTGTGTAATTATAGAACAACAAAATGATATAGACCTTCTGTATGGTATACTGAGCTGACAATATTGAACAGTGTGTGTTGAAACAAAGAGGAAGTCATAAAATTATGGCTGATCAGTGTATGTGAATGTAGCCTTCATCATAAAACACTGCTTCATTGGACACAGTTTTAATTGCAGAACAGCTTATATGAATGTAACCTTAGTAGTACAATATAATGTATGTGAACAGGTCCTTAGTTATGGAACATGCATCTTCAAATGTTTGTGGACACCTCTTCTAAAAATTGCATTCTATTAAGCATGAACATATTGGCCTCATGCCTAATGGAAGACATCTCAGGTATGAAGCCTCCCAGCATTGAGCCATGATACTGTATTCACTGGAATGATGGTGCTCCATCCCATACATTTAAGATGATTTGGGGAGTTGGGGATGAGGTGGGGTGGGATGGTGCTCATGTACCATCCTGATCTCACTAATGCTCTTGTTCCTGAACGTAGTCAAAGCCTCATAGCAATGCTCCAAAATCTAGTATAAAGCCTTCCTTGGACAGTAGAGTTATTGCAACAAAACTAGGATAAACACTTTGAATAACATTGATTTGACAAGGTGTCCAAACACTTTTGTCCATGTAGTGTATCTGTATATAGGAGCTCCCTGGAACAGGAGGTTGAGCAATGGAGGTTCCTGTTTGTTGAGTGCTCAAGCTAGCAGTGGTTCAAACTGCTGGTGTCAAGGGTCAAAGGCGTCTCCGGGTTGTGCATCTGCAGCCTGGACCAGGTCTCCTCAGTAAGGCAGTCAAAGCGAGCAGTCAGCCGCACCCTAATGTGTATTAGCACCACAAAGAGGCTGGGGAGGGGCCCTGGCTGGGGCTAGGCTTTGATTTCTGGGAGATTTATGGCCATGATGAAATCAGGCCTGAATATCCCCCAGCTTCCCCATTTTCTCCATCATTGACTCCCATCTAGAAACCCTGCCTTTGTTCCATGGAAGCGGACACTCAAGATGAAACAAAAAAACAAAAACGACCCATCTAAGGAGAGAAAGGCAAGGGGGGCGGTTCCCTTGGCCGGCTGGAGACACTTGTTTTTGGCGTCTTCATCAGCTGATGCATGGCACAAGGCGAGACAGAACACAGGGGCCACGCTTAGTGCTGTGAACCTGAAAAAAACATCTCCAGATAAATGATGCCTAAATGATTGCGTTAGATGGATGGAACTGAAATGGCTAACTTCATGGACGTTCTACTAAGCGGGCAGAGGGCTAAGTACACATGGTCAGGACAATATTCTCTTCACCCCCGCCCTGTCCTATCCCCAGATGAGGGGTACTATGTCCTGTAGTAAATACTGGCTGTCCCCTTGTGACCCCCAGAGTGATAAATAACCCTTAAGGTTAACCACGTTTGAAATGGAGCTGTGAGGCCATTATGGGCCCCTAGAGTTTTCCTGACATTTCCAATATGTTAGCAGCACAGGCTTGGAGTAGGAGCTGTAGTCGTACACTTTCTAGTTTAGGAAGTGTTAAATAGAGGCAAGGAAGTTAGAGCCCTTTTAGCCGAGGTGAGTTAGAGTGTAATGTGTGTGCTTTGCTTATAGACTTGTCGTTCCACCATCACTGAGGTGTTAATGGTGGAAAATGTGCAATATGTTGGGTGTTCAACACCTGCAGCACACTGCTGTATCTGTAACTCAGCTAGAAACACTCTTTTCACTCTGTGTGGAGGTGCAGTAAGATAATCAGATTCAGATCAGACGCTGCATTAGGACAGTGTTTTTGAGTAATGTGTGGTCTCACAAATTCGTACATTACAGGCTGGATAATCTTGCCACTTTTTCATTTTCACTGATGCCAACCACTCAATCTAAAAGAAGTACACTGTAAAAAGTAATAGGTCTTTGAGGAACTATTGGAGGTTCTTCAGTTTAAAACTGTGGAGGAGCCTCTTAAGGATCTTTGATGAACCTTCAAGAAAAGGTTCTTAGAAGAACCCTTACTTAAGTATACTTGAAACATCTTTGAGGAACCCAACAAATCGCAAATATTCTTACAGGCACCTCTCAGAACACTGAAAAACAGTTCTTGGAGTTTTTGGAGGATCTACTCATGTTTACAGTGAAAAGACAAAGGTTTTCTGAAATTTGCTTAAAGCACCTTAAGAGGTTCCTCCACAGTTTCAAACTGAGCAACCTCCAAAAGTTCTTCAAAGATCTTGTACTTTTAACAGTGCATGGACTTGTCTCATTATAATTTCATGTGGAGATCCCACAGTGTGGGAAAATCAAAAAGTGTGTAGATACAAGCTTAACCACATGAAATGGTTGCCTGAGACACAGTATTACAGCAGTCTTGCGAGAGGTCTCACTCCCCAAGGACTGAAGACAAACGCTGATTTTGTTGGGCTGGATTTCAAGACAGCTTCTAGGAAGGTAGGTGAAGCTGGAGCCCCACCTTTGGACGAGGTATGAAGACTGTAAATGGGAGGTGATGGGGAGACGGAGGGTGCAAACGTGATGGTGAGCTGGAAGTGGTGGGTAATATAGGCTGAGTGGGAGGATATTGGGGCCTGGACCATCTTGATTGGAGCATGGACAATCATTTTGTGGGTAGTTACATACTGATTTCTAGGCTTCTATCTTAGGATCAGAGCACCTACAGACATGATGAACATATGATAACAAACTACAAGACTTACTCTATCTAATGTGAGGAATTATCAGTGACTAATGCAGCTCAGAAAACAGCTAAAATTCACTCATTTCCAATTGATTTAAATCCCAGTTTAAATAAAGGGACCATACAGTGCATGTTTACTGCTCTGTCCAAGTGTATATGCTACATAGTACATATTAAGTGTACATTAGTATAATTTTCATTATATTTTAGTAGTGGTTTAGTACAAATGGGTGGTTCCAAAATAACATAAATGAAGTCAGAACAATTCAAGTACACTTTTTAAAGGGTTAATAAGTGTTTGATTAGTGTGATTAGTGTTTGATTAGATTTAAAACCTTGGTATTGGACTACCCTCTGTCTTGAACTTCATGGGCTAGAAGGGTATAAAGCCTCCCAGCAGTGATGAGTGGAAGTGTGTTCTCTGGAATGATGGTGCTCCATCCAATAGTTTTAAGAGGCATTGGGAAGTTGGTGATGAGGTGGGTGGTGATCATCCAACATGATTGCAATCAAATCCTCACACCAATGCTCCAAAATCTAGTGGAAAGTTGTTTTTTTTCCCTGGACAGTAGAGACAGTTACTCCAAAAAAAGCAGAATATGCTCTTTTTAATACCCTTGATTTTAGATGAGGTAAAAACGGCATTTTCAAGGCCAATGACATCTCCTTTTATGTCAATTCCCTCGTTCTTCTCCTGTTGTGGAACATTCTGTATATATATTTTTATATTAAAATTTTATGAAACCTGCAGGAAGAGAAATCGTTTATACATCTGTTCACCAAGATTCAAATTCTGAACATTATATACTCTTCTCAATTATTTTCTCCAGTAGTCAATTACAGTAAGCCATCAAATACCTGCAGGCAAAATTTCTCCTGTTCTGCTATAAATGTATTTCTATGAACTATGAAGTATCACTGACTAAACAGAAATCTCTGAGTCAGAATGACATTCCTTGGCCTCTTGGATCCATATGGGAGATTTCAGAATAGGCCTAATCCAAATCCAATAGATCAAAGCCAAAGTCAGCAGTCACACTCCACTAATCCATTCACTTTGCGACATTCACTTTGTACATGTAATAATTTCAAAAACGGCTTAGTGTCATCAATATTCGCCACATTAAGAAAACCTGTACAGCAGTCTAAGAAGGACTTTCTATAATATTTTGTGGCGAGCAAGCAGACATGCACTAGTTTTAAGGTTCATATCACATATACCATTATTACTCCTGCAAATAAATAAATAAATAAATAAATAAATAAATAAATAAAGTCAGAAGTCAGCACAGTGGGTCACTACAGTTTGGACGTGCCTTATCAACCGTCATGGTTCTGTTGAGTGTCTTAGGGAAAAAAGTTAAATTCTTAAAAAAAAAACCATGATTAAATACAGCATTTCCTGCACATTTCAGTGAACATATTCCAATTACTTGCTAAATTTAACATATTTGAAAAAAAAAAATGAAACAACATAAATGGCATAAAGCGCCATAACCTTTGAACATATTATGTACTGTAAACAGAAAACCATAACTGTTCTTTTCAGGAGATTTTAACTTTGAGCAGAGGTCCCTAAACGTACAATCAAGCCTAACAATGTTATACCAATGTTGAGTGTGTGTTGCCATCTTGTGGTGGCTTGCTGTGAAGAGTACTTTGAATTTCAAACCTCCTCTCCTACACCCTTTCTCGCCCACCATGATGAACCCCACATGATACATCCTTGATTACCTGAATGAGATATTTCATTCTGGTTGGAGGTGGAACCTACAGGAATGGTGACTTTCAGGACCCAAATCTAACACCCCGTTCACCCAATCAAGAACGTCTGAAGGTAGTAATGAGTTGGATCAGGTTGGGTGGATTATGTTTGAAGTACGGTAGCTCTCCAGGAGCAGGATTCGAGACTGGCTTACACACTCACCAGACACTTTACAGTATTAGGAAGATGCTATGATGATTACTGTGAGCATCAGAACTGCTGGCCTGTATCTGCATAGGACACATTTGAATTGAGAAGTAGTAAACAAACCCTACGCAGATCATCAAGCATAAAACCCCATTTACAGTAAATTTGAATGTACAGTTACTTTGTCCTTGATAACATGATGTGGCCTTTGTGGATCGCAAAGTCTCAGATTAGCAATTGACAAATCAAATTCCCAAGCTTTACAAATGTTCTTTAAAAAATACTTTATTTAAAAAAGGAGAAAAATTGTGTGTTAACACTCAGGAAACATGTCGTCCTCTAAACAACTTCTTAATATCTGACAATGAAAGTAACTGATGGGGAAGCCTATAAAAATCCAAGTGTGGAAATTAAGATGCAATTAAGTGAATTGTGGAGGTCAAGGGGAAATCTAGAAGACCAACTCATATGCTGGTAAGAAAAGCAAATCCACAATATGACTGTCAAGATCCTACATAATAGTTTAGATGAGTCATGTGGGTGGTGAACTGTTACAATGTGCAGAGATGCTTGCACAAAACCTGATCTTATCATAATATAAATATCATAAGAAAAAGAACTTATGTGTTTAATGTTATGTAAACGTTGATTTAATGTTTCTGCTGAATATTTTTCTTTAAAGTAAATCCTGTCAACAACAAAATCTCAAACTGAATTGTACACCTTTCATCCACATAGAAGCAAACACACATTTCTAAAGCTCCACCTACTGGTTATTTTAACTGGTTATTCTCTGAATGACACACATTTACTAAAATGTTGCATAGAATTTCTACGTATTGTTACGTCTGTACAAGCAAACTGTATGCAATTCTTTAGCACTGCTTACAGGGAGAGCATGGAAACAAATTCATCAGCTGGAACATCTGTTTTTTCTTTTCCTTCTATGAAGGAAAGACTTTAAAAGATGACTTCATTCTCTTTAGTCTCCCATGAGAGAATTGTGCTCCATTTTCCAGTAAACTCTTAAGCATAGCACACTTAACCATCATCTCACCAGCTGAGATGGCCCATAGCACATTGTATTAGCTGAAAGTTTTTCATTTGGGTCTTCAGGTAGCTTAATTCATACTACAGACATTTATTTCAAGCATTTACGCTCAGTTGTATTATGTCTTAATATATACAAAGGAGAGTTTCAGGTTGGTTACCTGGGCTTTGAGTCAGAGGTCAGGCTTAATGGATGATCCATCTGGTCTGGTTTTCTTGACATAGATACTCTCAACAGTCTTAAATTTCAAGTTATCTGTATTGTTTCTTTCCCGTTTTTACATTAAGGACCATATAAACACTACACTTACACTAAATGGACAGAAATATTGGGACACCTGCTTATTCATTGTTTTTGTTATGAAATCAAGGGTCTTAAAAAGAGCTTATACTGTTTGTTGAAATATCTGTTTCTACTGTTTCTAAAGCTTTCTACTAGATTTTGAACATTGTTGTAAAGAATTGATTGCATTCAGCAACAAGAGCCACACAGGGTCTTTATAAACTGAATCAGACTACACTTAAAAATAAGGGTACTTCATGGGTTCATCAGTAAAGAATATGGTTTCATATAGAACCATGATATAAAAGGTTCTTTGCATCATGAAATTGTTCTTCAGATTAATGAGTTATGTGTAATACAGGGTTCTATATAGAACCATTTTGAAAAGGTTTCCATAAAGCACCAAAAAGTGGTTGACTATTATTATGATGTAGCTTGGAACAATAAAAGGACCATCTTTGGTGCTATAGAGAACCCGTTTCAAAGGTTCTATATTGACCACTCTACAATGCATTCTCCATCAATCTGAACCCTTTCACAATGCAAAGAACCCTTTATTAATGCAAATAAGAGTGTTTACAGTTCTAAATAGAACCATTTTCTTTACTGAAGAACCATTGAAAAGTCTGTAGACTGGTGCCATATAGAACCATTTTCAAAAGGTTCTATATAGAAGCCTCTACGGAGCATTTTTTACAACAATCTGAAGAACACTTTCACAATGGATGTAAAATTTGTTCATGGCTCTATAAAGAACTATTTTCTTCTCTTAAAGAGAGAAAAACCATCATTGAAGAACCATGAATTTTAAATATGTAACATTCTGAACCCCAGGTTGGGTGTTTGACCCGAGGCAGTGCCGTCTCCTTTCTTCCTGAAGGCAAGCAATGCCTGAATAGTCAGTTGTACTCACTTTAAACAAGCCCCTAAAGTTTTTTTTGTATTATACTGTTAATGTCTGTCAACTCTGGACACTGTATAATTTTATTTCTGTACATTTTTATTTCATTTGAGGTACCTTGTATATTTCTACAACCAAAAAAGTCCCCCAGGAAACAATAATAAAATCTAAATTTGATCTGCAGTATTTTATCTCCCTCGGGTGGCCCAATGAAGTACTGCAAGTGGAGACGAAGGAAAATTAGATATTTATTTTTTGTCTTATTAAAAAATGAATACAGACAGAAACAATTAGCTTTTAAAGGGATATTTGGGCACAGGTACAATACACAATGTAATAATTCTGGTCCATTTAACAGCCTACAAGCATGTCTAGCGATTAAATTTAGTGAAGGCAAAACATAGCACCATTTCATTATTACAAAAGAACAACAAAATTATATAACAAGACTCTTTTTGGTTTATTACACAAAGATAAGTACAATTTCAAGTCGTCAAATTCCCTTCAAGAACATACTTCTGTTAGATACAAGATATTTGATACTGGGTAAAAACACACACACAAGCATAAAAGATGATGTATACTCGTCCTCCATTTCTTTCCTTTGTGGACATCTTCAAAATGTGGGGCCTTCATCAACAATATTTCATTCATATTTACAAAAGCTATGTAAAAGTGACATAAATAGCATCACAAGCCACAGACGGCATAGCGCATCATCCTCTATGGGTTGTCATAATGTTGGAGGTTCGTGTCTTGTCACTTTCCATGATCACATTTGGCAGTAATACACAGGCCAGGAGGAGGAGGCCATTTGAGTCTGTGGACTGAGCATGATACTCAGTGGTGGCATGGGTGGAACCTCTGCCTGACCCTCATTCCTTCTTCCTCAGAATGATGTAGATTAACCCGCTGATCAGAGTGAGAGGGAATGCCAGCCAGGCCAGCACGAAGGCGTAGCCATACGAGTCGTCTTCACCTTGCCATTCTGGACTCATCACTGTGTAGATTATAGCTCCACTCATCACAAAGAGACCTTAGAGAGTGAAAGAGACAGAGACACAGATGGAGTTAAAATGAATCCATGAACAGGGACACACCCACTCTGCAAAGGGATGATATTCTACATGATTATTACCATACACCTATGGATTTGCTGGAATGAGTGGTCGTACTCACTGGAAAGGACTTGGAAGACTGCAGTAAAGAAAAATCGTCCGCCTTTGACCAGAGTGAAGAGCTGGCACAAGAAGAAGATGAAGGAGAGCATGCAGAAGAGTGTGGCCAGGACCATCAGAGCCTGCACTGCCTGCAGCCAGTCTGAATCACAAATGAGGAGACAAAAAATAGCCCTGAAATTCTGTTCATTAACTATAATGACAGCACCTGTTCCCTGAAGCACAAAGAGGTGATTGCTTTCAATGGTCTTATGAAGTGCTGAAGAATATTCCCCTACTTTGCACCATTCTAAGCAAAATCCTACACTTCCAAAACACATAAAAATGACAGAACATAAATCTTGCCTACCTGCGTCACTGGCACCTTTGCAATGATATCCTCCATTGTTTGACGTGCAGTCGAACCACAGATCATAACTTTTCTCCCGATATGTTCTCCAGGCCTGAATTACAGAAGAAACCCATTCCCACACCCATACCTCCATCAGTTAATCAAGTACAGAAGCATGACTTTAGACCAGTGTTTCTCAACCCTGGTTCTGGAGGCACCCCTGCCCTGCACGTTTTCAGCGTCAACACACCCCAAGCAACTATGAAGGGCTTGGTAAAGAGCTGATTCGTCGATCAGGTGTGGTAGGAGTAGGGAAAGCTCTCCAGGACCAGGTTTGAGAAGCACTAACTTAGACTTTCACAACACATGCCCAATACCAGGAAGAAAAGTTCAAACTCACGTTCACAGATGTAGAAATAATGAGAATAATAATTTCCGTGAGATGCAAGATTACAACTCCAACCAGAACAGCCAGCATGGTTGTCTCGACCTGAAGAAGGCAAAGAAGAATAATGCGGAACCAGAAATTAATAGTGAGCCACCTCCCATCATCACAAGGAGTTCCCAACCCACGCAGTTCCTCCTCTGAACAGCAGAGGGCGCTGACTTCAAACGCCCGGTAATCCAGGTCCGAAGAGTAAAGCTCCGCCCCGGGACTTTGTTCATAAACAAAACAGGCGGTCGGAACCAAAGTCTGGGCGTATTTCAACTGTTTGGACCTGGATTACGTAATATAACCGTTATAAATAAGATTAGGAAGTTTGTCGAGTTTTGATTTCATTAAGCACTATTATCACCACGAACATAAGCCGTTAAAGGCAAATCAAACGCTCGAGACGTTTATCTGACTCTCACCCCAACAAACTCTAGGTTTGCGCTGGGGTTCAGCCCAAACGGATGGTCGTATGGACCTCCTGTCTCAGTAAACAGGGACTCCGTGAAAGGCGGACACAGCTCCTCGCGCAGCTGACCGGAGTCGCAGAGCCGCTCAGCCTGTGTGGACCACACATACACCCCACTGCCCACCCGCACCCCGCCAAACCGCCCACACAGTCCGCACACGCGCCAAAAGCTCGCAACTCCCCACGAACAAAAAGAGCCATGAACAAATCCTCGTAAGTCCACAGAGGCGCTTTAAAGCCCGATCCTCACGTTAAAGGAAGAGGATGTAAACACACAAAACGGTCCGCGCAGGTCCAACTTACAGGGAAGCAGCAGATACAGACAGAATCCCGGGAAACGGCGAGAAAGAGCGGCAGAGGAGAAGAAAATGAAACTTTTACTATGGGATCCTACTACAGATTCCACAAGCACGACTTCTGTATTCCAGATGTGGCGCCACAGCAGGAACGTGAGAACACCGCCCTGTAAAGGGGCTCTACGTCACCACACACTCCCCTCTCTCTCTTTCTCTCTCTCTCTCTCTCTCTCTCTCTCTCTCTCTCTCTCTCTCTCACACACACACACACACACACACACCCCTACTACAATGTTTTGGTCCGCTGTGTGCGACTTTTCGAAGGATTATTAAGGCAAAATAAAGAGCTTTTCCTCTGTCTCTGTCTCAAAGCACCCCAGAATTAGGGATCCTCTTCCAATAAAGTCTGGACTCATCATCCAGGACTGTGATACTCATTTTTTTAAACCGACATAAATGACCATTTCAGCTGAAAACCCTCTCCAAAGAGGATTCAGCTCATCCCCTCTGAAGTCTGCACACTGTGTGAGATGAGTGGACTTAATCCAGGCCTGCAGAAGTCTACAAGAAGCTAAAGACTGAGACTGTGATTATGAAGGACAAATACATTTTTGTTGTCCTCCATGGAGAATGAAGTGATGTGATTCAACTGTTTAATAACTCAAAAAGCCCTGAAGCAGCCGTATAATGGCATTAGCTACTAATAGTATAGGATAGAACTTTATTGATCCCCTGGGAGGCTGTAAAGTGCTGTGATATACTAATAACTATGCCAGAATTGTAAAATGTTATGTTTATGATTATTTCTGTCATTTGTTTACATACTGTCTTGTAATTGTTATATCTGTTTATTATGATTTACTATCTCACATACCGCCTCCTAAAAACAGATTTTTAAATGCTTTTGTTTTTAGAAAATAATCTAAAAAATAAATTACAAACAACTGTGAGGTAAAAATAATGACTAGATCTGACATCAAACATTTGCTATTATACAACAGATGATAAACCTCTGCTTAACCTCTGCTTAACTTTTTCATCAGCAGGTCCACTGTCCTGTTGCTGTCTGGCATCACAACCATTTTTGTGGTGGAAATGGGCTTCCTTACATATCAGACCAATGAGCCACGATGACCAAAGATGCTTATTATAAGAAAATATGGCCACTGCACTCATATTGAGAGGCTGAATGGCAAACCAGTGTTTTTGATCTTCAACACTCACAGCCTTGCTGTTCTTTTCCCTCCATTTTTGCCCACAGATATTTAGAGGAATGGAGAGCGCGTGCACTTAGTGTGTGTGTGTGTGTTTGTGTGTGTGTGTGAGAGAGAGAGAGAGAGAGAGAGAGAGAGAGGCCTGCTTGCCCCTCCCAGTGGCCCCGCGGTATGCCCAGAATGCCGGCGTGTGTAACAACACCCCTATTTACTCCAGCAGCTGGGGAGGATGGCTGACTTTAAGCTTTGCCAGACCCCCTCACACACAGGAGTGATGAACGAATGACTCAAACCAACCATGCTTACACTTTGCTTACCATTCCATGTCGTTCACCCCACCCATAAAATCTAACGCTCATGTACGACTTCTTTCAGGGTTAATATTCTCATATAGCTCACAGCAAAATGTAGATGTACTACTATAGATCACCACGTATAGACTGAAAATTTTGCTATGGACTTATATAGCTATTTTCAATTACAAATGACTGTAAAACAGTACTGTACCGATAGAAGAAAGAATACAGATATATCTACAGAAGTAATACTATATAAACCTTAATGAATTTCTACATGTCTTTCCTCTATGGAAAGAATTTGCCGCTGTGCTCTACCACAGTGCCATGTTTCTCAAATGGCACTATGGTAGGCGTTTGTCCACGTCCACGCCTTCACTGCCGGAGCAGTGTTTGTAAATACTGTGGTGGAGGCGTGTTCTGGACTAGGGCACTGGAAGGCAGCAGCACAGCTCTGTGGGTTGGCTCACAGGTCTGACTCTGCCTTCAGGCCTGGCTCCACAGCCTGGAAGATGGATGGAGGGCTGTGGGTGATAAGTTTACTCTGCTCTGGCTCAGTGCAGCAGGTGATAGAAGTACAAATAAGGCTGTAAATACACCTCCATGGATAGTGTCTCTGTGCTCACACAGTAGTTCACCCCACTGAGTGTGAAAGATTAAAATAGTACCTTGGCAAATAAAGTTTAATTCACAACCCACATTTAGTCAGTCAGTGTGCTTATTAGTTTTGCAGTGGCGCAATGAGCTTTATTTGTAACCAGTTAAAAACTTGTATATCTAAATTATCACCTCCTTGCCTGAAACTTCACTGGGTTAAGTGATCCCAAATGGACTTTTTTATGTGGTTCCTATTCATTTTCATAGAAAGCCGCAGTGCCTGGATCAAAATCAGCAGGACTATTTGAAGTAACTTAACAACTCGGTGTACTAAACCACTTTAGACCTGTTTTCTCATTTAAAGCTCCATTAGAATCTTTAACACACACTGTAACCAGCCAGTAAAAAGCATGCATTTGCCTCTCATTTATCTGGTTTTGTTATCATGCCTTTTCAGAATTTGCTGGCATGAATTTCTTGTCATTTATATTTCTAGTGTACTGGGAGAGACAGACGGGACTGCTCATTTTTGCCCTCAGCTTTAATCAACTGGACAACAGTAGTTGGAGACCACCCTGACGAAGTGTAATGTCTCTGGGTCAGTCAAGGCTGTCAATAATTTCATTTCTAAGTGTAACCCTGCTTTACAGTATAGCAGAATAACGACTTCTTGTAGACAAAAATACGCCAATATTAATCCAGGGAAAACTAACTGCTGTAGTTAGATATTGGAGATGGAAAGGCGGCATAGAGGAGACAAATGGGACTGAATATGGGCTCTTATTCTATTGAAATAAATGGGAATGGGCGGAGCTAACCATCATACTGCAACCAACAACAAATCAACAGACGCTTCACTTTTGATAGACAATACATGTTTTAGCTGCCATGGGTTTAATTTTTGGTGTTGTTGAGCTGCCGTGTTTGTTATCTTGCAGTGATGTTTCTTCCTTAGCTGCCATGTTGGTGTTTTAGCTGCTGTACTCTTGTTTTAGTTGTCATGCATCTGTTGTGTTTGTCTTTTAGTTGTCAAGTTTGTGTTTTAGCTGCCATGTTTCTTATTTAGCTACCATGCTCAGTTGCAGCTGCTGTGTTTGTTTTAGCTTTCGTACTTCTGTTTCTGCTGCCTTGTTTCTATTCTAGCTGACACATTTCTGTTTTTGCTCCAGTGTCTTTATTTAAGCTGCCCTTCTTTGGTTAAGTGGCCTTGTTTCTGTTTTATCTTCCACAGTCCTGTTAGGCTTGTGTGTTTTTGTTTCAGGTGCTATTCTTTGTTTAAAATATTAAACAAAGAATAAAATTAAATTAAAATGAAAAGGTTTTAGCTGCCATGTTTCTGTTGTTGCTGTTATATTTCTGTGTTTGCTGGTAACTTTCTAAAAGTTTTGAATTTGCTGCCATATTTAAGCTGCCCTTCTTTAATTTTATCTGCCTTGTTGCTGATTTAGCTGTGTTGTTTCTGTTTTTGGTTTGGTTTTGCTTCTTCTGTTTTTGCTGCCTTGCTATTTGCCTTGTTTCTTGCTATAATGTTGGTATTTGCGATAATGTTCATGAATTTGAATTTGTTGTGTTTTGCACATAAAGGCTGTAGTATATCTCAGAACTATACTATATACCACTATATACCACAGTAGTATCACATATGGATGGTAAATACACACTACTGAATAATGCCTAGGAGTATAAGTTGTATCCGTGGGAATTGAAAGTACATTAGTCTGTTATTTTTATTTTTTGCTCTTCTCTTGGAGATGAGCTGCAGCAAGTCTTAATGAAGTTCCACAAGCCCTTCATGTGATTTCTCTTCAGTGCCAGAACAAACTAAATAATGGTTAAGACATCCTAAAGTTGATGTTTACTGAGTCTGTGTTGTGTTTGAGAAACTGAAATATTGGTCCTGACTGTGCTGATCATTTGTAGACCCTGTGTGAGGGGGGATTTAGATGAATACTCCCAACAAATTATTAAAAAAAGAGCAATCAGTGTAAAGCAGTAAACAACTTCCTATGTAACTTCATATCTTCATATGTTGTCTTTACTCCTAAATTTGAGAGTTAGTCCATAACCCAAGTGTGTTCTCATTTTCTCCATCAAATCAAAGCATTCTTTCTTACCAGAGCACTGATTCCTGGAAGCCAGTTCCTTTTTTCATGACTAACTCCATAATATAAAAAGAGCTGAGAGTTAAAATGTAGAATTTTAGCAAATTTGTGCTTTTCTGAAGGAATCCAAACTTTAGCCAATAAATGTGTACAGTGAACCTCATTGCCCTTTTAAGTGTCTGAAAGGAGGTGCCTTTACTTTGCTCTTACATTGAGGTCTTCCTTCTGACATAACTGCATCCATGTGTTCAGACACCTTGTGTGAGGCTGACAGTGAACAATACTCCATGGCAATTTAATCAGCCTGTTTATTACAGCTAGACCATGTGGCTCCATCTTAATTAATACTACATCTATTTATTGTCATAAAATTCAGTACACTGACTTAAACATTACCTTGTGTCAAAACATTCTGTATTGCCAAAATGCCTCGTGATGAGAGTGGGGATGTTTTAAATCAGTGTGAGTAAGCCTGTTATGGCCTGGCTTTGATTAGGGCCCTGACCACTAAAGCAGTGAAAAGCATGCGGGGATCCTCCCTGTGTCATGACCTACCTAATAACAATTAACAGACTGGAAACATATCTAGGCAAGCTATCTCTGGTCCCTTCCCCCAGATCTTGGAATGAAACACACACTTGATTTACAGATTGAGGAGGATGTTGTGTTTATCTGAAACACTAAATGATGTGTTAAAAGGTATAAACTGCCTGTAAAGCTCTGTTAGAAATCACAAGAACAAACGACTTTACAACCAGTTGATAGGAAGGATTGTTTTTGATGCGTTCATATGGTTTCATTTATCAAAAACAATGCTCACACATTTTACATGACAGTTTTTGCAGTCAGAAGATAAACTGAAGTGTACAAAACAAAATCTTCAGTCCATCAAAAAAGTTTGGATTGAAATGCTCAGAATCAGACCTTAATCCTGAGTACCATTGCTCTGCTTATTTTAATGTCCACTTCAGCTCAGCTTCATTAGTTGAATCAGATGTGCTGAAATATGGGAAAAGTCTAAAACAAGCATTGTTGCTCCAGGACCAGAACTGAAAATGTATTTGTATTTTGACATACTTTTATTCACCAAAACATTAAATAGGGATTTATGGGAGACAGTCACATTTGTATTTGTTGTTTTCCTTCTAATTTTCCTCTATAACTTAATATCTGGGTCAGTGATGTCATTAACCCCGCCCCCTCTCAATGATCAGTCAGAGTCTGTGTGCAACTTGACCACACACACACACACACACATATATATATATATGGCATGTAACTGCCAGGTTCTAAGAGTTAATGAATGTGACATCACAACAACAAGGAATTCAAAATGGGTGCTTAGTGTAGCTAAGTGTAGCTGAACAATACACAGAAAGTACAAAAAACTTGGAAATCTATGATATGGGCCCTGTAATAACATTCTCTACCACAGCCAGTTAAAAGACAACATTCTGGCCATTGGGAACAGAGCAAGGGGCAGGGCAGGCCCTTGCGTGCCAGTCTGGCAGCTCACATGGGAAGCATGATGGGTTGGTGTGGCAGGCGTGGGGGTTGGTTAAACGTTTTGTGATTAGTTCAGGACGTGGGACTCTTTTGGCCAAACGCAGGCACATCTGGTTTGGACAGCTGCACTGTGAAACTCACATGTGCTGGGAGAGTGAGGAAGGAGTGGCAACGCCCACTGCAGAGTGATGACTGAGAAATGTGGACCATTAGAAGGAACAAAAAAGATGGTCATTTTGGGGCGTAGACAGAAAGGAACATTATGTCATGTTGCTGTCCGGTCATAAGCCTCCATGTCTTTGGAATGGTCCAACTTCTTGGAGCACATGAGGATAAAGTCACAAAATGCACAGGGTGGAGATGATGAACACTCAGAACACAACTCAAATGTGTTACCCCTCTGAAATGGGTTAGAACAAATCCTGGCATGGCTACTAAAATAATTTGAAGATATTCAAAATATGTGCCATGGAAAGTGCTTGGCTTCACGTTTTTTCTATTGCACGATATAAACACTGAAAATGATGGCAGCCCACCACCAAGTTTGCACAGCATGTCCTTCTGGGCTACATGCAGCTGAGTATAGAAGTTTACAACAGCTGTTTGGCATGACGGACGATAAGGTCTTTGTCTGCACTGTGAGGCCAGTAATTTTGGTTACTGTCTTGCCTCTCTTCATTTAATCTCTTTCTGTTTTCCAGGCTTTTCCTGTAGTGAAAGGGAGGTCCTTGGATCTCCAAGATGTTTGAGATCTCTGAGTTCTCTCTCTCTCTCTCTCTCTCTCTCTCTCTCTCTCTCTCTCTCTCTCTCTCTCTCTCACTCACTCTTTCTCTGTGTTTATGTTTCGCCACTTAGCGACTATCAGATAACAGGCCACAAGATCTTGGAGGCGGGACCACAGAGGCCCCAAGCTTGCCTCAGTGAAAGCAGTGGACAGTCGCAGTACACTTAACAGAGAGATGTACAAATTCTCACCCTGTTAAAAACACTGCACAGAAGCAGACACACACACACACACTGGTGTTGAAGCTGCAAATAGATAGAAGTGTTACTTTGCTGCAGCTCTATTTTTCTTCCGGCAGCTACATTTTATCTTCAGATTTCCCCTCAAATGTTGCGTACACCAGAGTGAAGAACACATTTCTAGTGATTCTTAGGCAAAACCTAGGAGCTGTTATTGCACCACAATTAGACAGAAGACAGCAATCAGCTTAAAGTGCAAACTTAAACCGATTAGCCAGATCTTGGACATTCAAGAGGTGAAAAATAAGCATTCTTTCCTGCCCTACCATTGGACCCTGAACTCAACCTTTCTGCTTCACCCTCCCTGAACAGCAACAAAGATTACCCAAAGAAATCGCAAATGCACACCATGACGAAAGCCAGATCCAGGCACCCTGACTACCTCCACCATCTGCTAGTCATTAGCCTTGGCTTCCTGTTTGAGACTGTGTCATCAGCACACACACCCCTATCGTAGCTTAGGAGGGTTAAACCCAATGCTTGTCTTGGGGGATGGCCACAGTGAATTGGGGAAAGGCTTTGGTGGAGTATGCTTTGCACAGGGTTGACCTCCGGCTGGCCGATGAAATGATGTCCTTTGGGAGCTTCTCCTTCTAAAGTTCACTGAGATTACTGCAGATTCTCCCTGACTAACACCAAGGACAAATTCTTGTCTATATTGCAAACACTGATAACCTCACCCTGAACTTCGTCTTAGTGAATTTGGCTTTGTTTTGGGGTAACAGAAGATCCAAGAACTGGCAATGTTTTCCCATCTACATTGGTTATCCAGCCTTATTCTGATATCTACAGCCCCACAGATTTTAGCTCCAAAAAAATGATCATTCCACCTTTAATCTGGCAATGTGACTAAAGCAACATTCACATTACAAGCCACATAAAATAATTAAAGTTTGTGTTCGCTATCTTGTGATGTGTATCTGTCTTTCATGTAAATATGTGTCCCTGCAATAGTATACATGCACACAGTGATAAATTTATGTTATCTATAAATAAGGAGTCACTGGTAGAAATATGAATGAAAGTTCTCATACCATCTGTTTATGAATAAAGTTCCACCCTAACACAAAAAGAGCAGATTTGGTCTCCATCACTAACAGCACAAAGTGTGTATAGGCAAAAAGACAAATGAAAGTCAGTCTGATAGTCAGATAGAAATGGAGTATGCATCCGATCTAGGACTACATATGAAAGCAAGTCAAATATGATTTGAGCTCTGAAAAATGTGTCACGTTAAGAAAAGAAAATCTGATTTGAGTCACAGTAACTTCAATTTCACTGGAGATTTTAGCTTAGCCAGGTTATAGGTGCATAATGTAGAAAATCCCTGAAGTGTAATATAATATAGCACATAGGCCTGTCATTGAAATTGGTTTTCCTTGTGAAAAGGAAGTAAATATTTGTATTTATTATTTTTTATTGTAATTGTTTCAAAATCTAATGACAATTAACTATAATTGAAACCTACTCTTTTATGCTGTCTAATAAGTGAACTGTGTGTAACATATAACGTCATGCAGAAATGGGCAGCAGCTTCATGTAATGTTTAAATAAACAAGGATATCCAATCTTATTCATAAAGTGTCAGTGTGTCTGCAGGTTTTTATTCCAGCCAGATGGATCAGTTGTTTGAAAACGGGCCATTGATTAAATGAGTGAAATCAGGTGTCACAGGTGGTTGTTTGGAATGAAAACCTGCAGCCACGTCGGCCCTTTGTGAATAAGTTTGGACATCCCTGACATAAACCATCAGAATGGGAAAAGATGTTCTCTTTCTGTATAAGCACCCAGAAGGAATCAACTAATTGCCATGCACTGTAATGGTATTGTGCCAGACTGTCATGGAGTCATAAGGCAGCAGGCCATCTTCAGTGATGAGGCCTGCTTTTGTCTGGGAGAAGATGACCAACAAATCCATGTGTGGAGACACTGTGGTTAGTGCCAAGATCAAGAGTTTGTTGTCACACATACAGAAGGCCTAGTGTGAAGAAAAAGGTAAAGCCAAATGGTCTTCAATACAGGCACTTTAACAGCCCATTGTTATGTTAGTGAGGTCCTGCAACCAGTGGTCCTTCACACTACACACTACACACTCCAGTGCGCTATTCCTACTGGACAACACTCATCTTCATTCTGCTGCCATCTACAGAGCTTGACTTGAAGATACAGATACTATGCCATGGCTGTGACTGGCTATACTGTTTGGGACACTCCACCCCTACTGTGAAATCCTCTGAGGTAGGGGTGGGAATTTTCAAGCTGCATGGGATGGATTTTCACAGAACACCATTCAGAACCTCTTAAACTCCATGCCAAGACATCTGGCATGTTGCATTATATCCAACACCAGCGAAATAAATATTGCCCATATCAGTCTAATTGTTCAGAATAGCTTTGCAATCAGGCACCTTCTTCTCGGTGTAACTATATTTTATGACAGAAATGTATATTAACATACAAATTTTTGGTGCTACCTTCCTGAAATGGGTGGGATGTCTGCAAATCCTATAGCTATTGCTTTGGTGGACATTCTCCTCCCCACACTGCTCATCTACGTGGGGGAGAAAAGGCTGATTACTACCGGTCATTACTGTCAGACATGGTACCCATTACGACTAACGGCCCTTTGGCGCGGTGCTGTGATGGCGTAGGCTGAGGAATCAGAAGAGGTCATATCTGCAAGACCTGAGAGAGGTGGGAGGCTTTTCCTCTGGTCTTGTGAAACCAGTTTCTAGATGCTGAGTGGTTACTTCATACTGGGGTGTTGACTAAGTTTAAAGCTCTGACCTCTGCTGGTTCTTATAGTCAGTCTTGGTTTTCTCTAGATTTTCCTCGTGATCTTTTCTTACATCTCTGACGCACATTGCTCAACAAAAACCCTCAATAATCTAGACAGGCAGATGTGAATCTCCTCAGTTGACAGTTTTCAAATAACAGCAGACACACTTGGACAGTGCAAGTGTCTGTGTACACTTCAGTCACACAGCTAGAGCAATCTGTCTGAGTCCCTTCAGCTGTTGGACTAGAGGAAAGAGGGATTTTTTAAAGAACAGCCAAAGAACTGCAGATTCTTCTCATTGCACAAATACATCTCCCCACCCTTTCCAGTCTCTTCTTTAATCCCTGTGAGTGATATTCCACACCATGTTGGATATCCTTTTTTGAAATCATTGAGATATTTTCCATTTTGTCACTAAAAGTGTTCTGGTCTCTTCTGTTTTCTTATGCTGAAAATTGTTTTTGAATGTTCAAACTTGGCCTGACAGAGCATGTGAGCCTTTTGCGTGCATGTGTGTACCCATTGCTCATCTGCTGGCTTGCAAACCTGGCCAAAAGTCTGAAACACATTGTCTCTGCTTTCCTGACGTGCGACCAGAAGAGGACAGGAATTAGGATTGAGGACTGGGCCTTTGCTGCTTTCATTCGAAGGAGCTGTCCTCTGGTGCTCGTTTGGCCCACACCTCTTTCACAGATGCACTTATATTGCATCGCACACACACACACCCACCCACACACACACACACACACACACACACACACACACACACACACACACACACACACACACACATGCATACATACATTAAACTTAAGCCCCCACTCTTGGTTAGCGGCCAAATATTATGTTGAAATGGAGAGTGTTATGCATTCCAGATGAGACCCTGGCCTTGCTGGCTGCTCTAAACACTCCAATCTTGTGAAAATTTTCAAGAAGGCGTTCCTCAAGATAATACATGCTGATTTGTAGTGAGAAGTTGGGCTGAACTACAACAAACAATCTGGAGACAAAATACTGCAGTGTAGCACTGTAGTACAGGAGTCCAGTCTAGATCTTCAGTCTGAACTTAAGACCACAAATAAGTGGTTTTACTCTCTTTTCTGCATCAGCATTATTTTGACTCGGTTTCATTTCAGTCTTGGGGTAAAGGGGAGAAACTCCTTCAGTTTAGACCAGCTGACTGAACAGAAATCTGTTGAAATATATCTTCATAAGAGATGGAAAATAGAGAATTTAAATATTTGTATGAGCAAAGGAAAATCAAGATGAGGAAAGTGTAGGTCTGGATGGCATCAGTGCCAGGCTCCTCAAGTCCTTTGCAGATCAGCTCTGTGTGGTCATCGAGCACATATTCAACATGAGCCTGAAACTGGGAAGAGTACCATAGCAGTGGAAAACATCTTGTGTGGTACCTGTACCGAAAAAGCAGCACCCAAAAGACCTAAACAGCTACAAGTTGGTGGCACAGATTTCTCATCTGGTGAAGTCACTGGAGAGGCTGGTCCATGCCCATCTCTGCCCTTTGATGAGCACATCCATAGAGCAGTTTGCCTACCAGGCTGGCATCAGGGTGGATGATGCTGTCATCTATTTCGATGGCAGACAGGAAGAGACTGAACAAACTTACCTGGAAGAATTTTGATGAGTTATTTGTAATGATTAAATACATGTATACTTAAAATAATAAGCTCTTGAAAATACTTGATAGTTGTCCAAATAAAATACAAAACAACCTGAATGTCTTTTATTATTTTTTATCTGAATGTATTATTATATTATGTTTTGTTATGTATGCATCAGTATTGGTATTAGTATTATGCCTTATCAGGACTTTTATTCTGAAATGTGTCCTCAATTTCCTCTTCAGTGATGTCTTTAGCCCCACCCCCTCTCGCTGATCAGTCAGAGTCTGCATGCAGGTGAAGCAGACACTGGAGGGATGAACTATTGTATTTTGTTATGATATGTGTATTGTGTCCGTAGATTAATCTAATCTCAGTTATGAAGCCTAGAAACTGCACACAAAGTACAAATAAAGCTTACAAAAATGTCATGTCTAAAATAAAATTTGATGAAGATGTCGTCCTAAGCATCCAATCAATGTTCTTATTTATTTTATACAGCCTAACATTAAGCATTAAGATGGCTGAGAGAAATAGGGGGCATGGTGGTGCAGAAGGAAGAGTGTCTGCTGCATTGTGACCGAGGCCTAGGGTTGTGGGTTCAATGGTCAATTTGGTCCAGTTCTCCAAAGTGTCTGTGTGGGTTTCCTCTGAGTATTCCAGTTTCCAACCACCTTCCAAAAGCACTTGGTAGGTGGACTGTCTATGCTAAAGTGCTCCTGTGTGTGAGGTAGTCTGCAATATAGACTGGCAGCCACTCTTGTCCATCTATAGGGTATATGAATTTGGGTTCCCAGCTAAAGAAGTAGAAAGGTTACTTCAGGTGTCCCCTTAATTTTACTTTTTGTATAACAGGGAATGTTGTGTAAGAAAGTCTAATAATGTACTTTAAGCAAACCAATATTACACCACACACTTGCAGAACATTCCTATAACATAGTTTTTTTTTTCACATTATGGGCAATATTTTCTTGAACTCTAACCAAGATGAAGTGGGAACAAAGATTAATTCATTCATCGTTTAATCTGCTTTTTCCTGGTCAGGGTCACAGTGAGCCTAACCGTTATCATTGGGTGCAAGGGAGGAATGCCCCTGTCAGTCTATCTCAGGGTACCACACACATATACTTACACTTGGGGGCAGTTTAGCATATATCTGTAGTGTGAGGAAACAAGAGTATCTGGAGTACTCAGGGAAAACACAGTGATAGTGATCGGAGCTATATACTGTACTACCTGCTGAGCAGTTTTGAATCACCCACTCATGGCCTTGGCTACAGTCTTTAAAAAAGCAAAGGACCATACAAGAGTAATTTTTGGTTCCATCAAGAACCATGTTAGTAAAAAAAGATTGAAAGGTTTAAAAAAAGTGGATGTAAAGGTCTTCTTTCTCATAGAACTTTTCGAAAATGGTTCTTTATAGAACCAAAAGTAATTTTTCTATGGCATTGCTCAAAGAACCTTATGTAGCACCTTTATATTTCAAAGAGTACTATAAAGTCTTGGACTTGATTCAGTGTGATTCAATGTGCCTTGATGTTCGATGAAATCCTGATCTCAGTTTTGACCTGGCCTTGCCTCTAATGGTCTTCACTGCAACACTACAGCAATGCATGGCCAACTTTTACAATCTGCCCTAAATGAAGTAAAAAAAGTGGGGTACAGCTTGTGTACCAAAGGACTTTATGTTCTTTGTAGCCTATGGATTCCTTTCATAGCCAACATGGAAACACAAGCTTCACAATCTACACAGAGCTTTCTTTTCCCTCTCACTCTTCCTCTTCCGTAGGATGGGGGCTGAGCCTTAATTGAAACCAGGACCCGTTTTTGTTTGAATTTTTCCATTATAAAGTTACCCTCTCACAACAATTACACGAGCTCTCATTACAGTGAGACAGGCATATATACTACCCTTATTACAAGGCTACCGAAAGCAGGGCTGGACACTTTTGCGTGAATTCGTCAAGCTTTATAATCACATGAGCCCGATTATGCTTCTGGTCATCGCCCTGACATGATGTGCACTATTAAAACACACACATTCATTTATCTCAAACAGTGGACACGAATAAGCCACGTTAAGGACATCAGCCAAATAAGGACATTAGCCAAAACCATCCCTCGTGTTTAATTACTTTCATCATGCCTGCCACCCCTGAAATGTTATGAAAAGATTATGAATCACTTTTTTTCCTTGGCTCATCACAAGCTGTATGCATGGCCTGAAAGCTGGGAGAATTCTTGGTGGGCTGGTAATGTTTTGGACCAGTTGGACCACACAAATAAACACAGGAATGCACAGACAAACTGTAAACTATACACCCTATATTTTTCATAATTTAGGGGTTAAATCAGCAGCCCCCTCCTCAAGTGGTAGAGCCCTGGTTTGCTCAATGTAATTGGTCAGCTAATGAGGCCTGGAGGGTAGGTAGAGGGTAGCCTGTTTATATTCAGTATAGCAGTATGAAATTGGTGCTGATTCACCCCTTTACCCACCTACCCAGCATGGATCAGCTTACTCTATAGCACTCTGTGAACTTACTTCACAATGCTAGTTGTGCCTGTCTGTCTGTGTTTTGTCCCTGTCTTTTTCAATAAGGTACTAAAAATGTACTCTTGCACTCATTGAAATGCTTCAAAAATGGTTTAAAAATGTCAGCACTGAGAGAGACTGACATGGACATCACAACTGTAATATTATTAATGGTACCCTTGGATGTGGACCAGGCCTGGAACACCAGCGACAACAAGGCACAAGATCTTTCATGAACACTGCATAATGCCGCAAGTCATGTTCATGTAAAATGCTATAATATTGCTCTGTCTTGTCAGTGCACATACCTCTGTCACTTCAGATGTCACGTCTGTATCTCTCAGCCTGTCAACAGATGCAGTTTTATAGCTGTCCGTGAGATGTGATTTGTATTTATGGCAGTGGTGTAACACTTATAGGGGGAGCCACAAATACCAATCCTCTTTAAATAAAGGTTTTCTGCATTTTCCAAATATTATCCACTTTCCTTCTATCCCCAGTCTACTTGATTTGAGACAATTCCAAAGAATTCCCAATTTCCTTAAAATGATTGGCAAGGGAAGTGAGGGGAACTAGGCATTACACCCAAGTGGATGAAGTTGGGGAACTGCTTGGACCGGCTGATGATGGGTGCCCTTATGCTAGTAGTCGGAGGAGTTCAGCTTTGTTTTCTAACCACATTCAAGCTTACTACTAACTCAGTTTGCTATAGTTGAGTAATTCATAGTCTACATTGGGAATTATCACAGCTGAGATGATTTCCTCTGTCTGCAGCAGCAGTGGATCAATTTTGCAGAGTTTTTATAAAACCGCATTGTTACACTGGGGGTGTGGATCTATGTAAACTTGGCTTTCATGATGAAAGTTCACTATTTTTCTTGGTATCAGGTAAAAGGTATGTTTCTTCAAAAAGATGGCTGGAGCAAGACAGAACAATTTTTAGTAAATAATGAGGTTACTTATTATTATTATTATTATTATTATTATTATTATTATTATTAGTATTAATAATAATAATAATAATAATAATAATAATAATAATAATGATGATGATAATAATAATAATAATAATAATAATAATAATAATAATAAAGAATTATAATATTATTTTATATTCCCTGTAATTTCTATTGCTTTTAAATAATTATTATTGTTATTTTATTTACTTTGATTTACTTACTTGCGTTCACAATGCTTATTTTTTTGCACACTTTATGTTACATATTTATTCCAACAAGGATTAAATTTTTTACAATAATACTCCCACGATGACAAACTGAGAAAGTTTGTTGAACTTCTTGAAAATGTATTAAAGATAAATTATGAAAAATATAAATACGTACAGTACATAAGTGTTCATAGCCTTTGCACAATACTTTGTTGAAGCACCTGTGGCAGCAATTGCAGGCTCAGGTCTTTTTGAGTAGGATGTTACATGCTTGGCACACCACATCTTGGGAAGTGTCCATTCTTCTTTGCAGAACCTCTCAAGCTTTTCTCAAGGACATCCACAGAGTTGTCCTGAAGCCATTCCTTTGTTATCTGGCTGTATGCTTAGGGTCTTTGTCCTGTTAGAAGATAAACTTGCATCCCAGTCTGAGGTCCAGAGCACTCTGAGAAATTATCATCATGATGTTCAGAATACTCTGCAGTCACCTTTATTCCACCCTTATTAGTATCCTAAAGTTCGTGCTGCAGAAATGATCCAAACAGCATGATGCTGCCACCACCATGCTTACTGTAGGAATTGTCTTGGTTGGTAATGAATAGGTTTCCTCTAGACATGTTTTAATTTTATTTTGCCCACCTAATCTTTATTTTGAACTTGCATAATTAAATGTAAGTGTTTAACTCATTGTGCCAACTTTTTGTTTTCTTGTGATATTTATTGAGTGTAAATGTTGATTGAACTATCACACAGAACTTATGAGCTTCAATGCTTAACAGAGCCTAAACTAGCACACAGTGAAGTTTAGTCCCATCACCTCAAATCCAACAGAAAAGACTAACATATTTTTTTCCATAGTAAATTCATCATAAAACTTTAGATAATGGGGCTTTAACTTAGATGTATGTCTTTTATTTTATGTCATTTAATATTACACTTGTTTTTATGCACATTTTCAGATACATTTCAGAAACAATATATTTGTATATATATTTTTGACTGGTGAGATTATGGGGATTGGCTAAATATCTAAATCAAACATATTTATGAACCACACTTTGGGAAACCCTGCATGCAAATGTGAATCTACAGATGCACATCTCTGATAGAGGAAAAGAGAAAGTCAGATATGTAATAAGAAGAGACTGATCAAGGAGAGAGACTCCATTTTCACTTGGCAGTGGCATGTACAGTGGTGAAACAGTGAGTCAAACACCTTTCCAGAATATGTTCTGATTACTTAAACTGTGTCTGCATCGCGCTAAGAAAAAATAAACAGTGGCAGAGGAACGAGAAAGTTTTATCACCACCGATCTTTGGCCAAATGGAGGAACTAATCCTACTAAATCATCCTCCTCATATTTCGCAGCTGTTTGGAATCGTGTGACCATCCCTATGATTTGATTTGGATAAACCTCTTGTCTGTGACTAAACTGGGCTGTGACTGGCTGGCATTACAGCATGCATTCTGTCCTTTCAAATGGGCAGGGACATCTCTGTAACAGGGATGAGAATAAAGATGAATACACACAACTGGCGTTGCCTTGTGCAGTCTGTCCAGCCGGATGTGGCTTGCCAGCTCGTATTTGCTATGCTCTTAATGGTAACCTTGCTCCTGAAACTAGGCTGACCTGGCCTCACATGCACAGTCCAGGGCACAGCCAGAGCCTGCAGTGTTTTCCTCTTGTCCAACCCTCATGATGAGAATGTCTCAGCCCTGCAAGCCAGAAGAGCAGGCCAGTAAGGAGCTCACAGAGAAACGTCAGCTGCATGGGCCATCCCTTAGAACCACAAGAGCCCCAGCAAGGAGACTGCTCTTGCACCATATCCCATTCATTTTAAGCCTCTGTTGGGAATAAGGTTGGGCCTCTATGATGTTTCGGCAAAAAAAAGTGCTTATACTAAACGTAGCTTATCAGCCAAGACATGTTGGGTGTCTTAAGTTTCCTTCTTCTGCACATGAGCTATGAGACTAAAGTAATGAAAGCTTATAGCCAGCAGTTAGTAACACCTGATCACTTGTGTTTTCAGACACTATATATACCTATCCCATAAACTGTTGCCCAGAATGTACATTAGTAGAAACCAATTTTATCCATCTAGGACTGTGGCTTATAAAATTCGTACTGATTCTAGGTTTTCATTAAAAATGTGCTTCAGCCTTTGCAAGTGAAAAGCTACTGGAGTGTATAGTAAAAATTAAAAAGGTCTGACCTAACCTTGTTATTTTACTATTTAAATTACACTATAAACCCAAACTTGAGGGGACAGAAACTAGGTTTCATGCCTTGTGACTTTTGTCAGATCCCATGGAAGATAAAGGACACCACTGACCTGCAGGACATGTTTCTGATGATTGTTACGAACATTAGTTGCTTGCCTGTTTGCATGCATGAAGAGAAGGCCACTTCATAATAAACTTACATAATTCTGTCATATGACTTTCAGTATGTCAGAGTAAATTATAATACATTATTTTCTAGACGGCATCTACAACCTTCTTTCTAAAAGCTTCAGGGAGCAATCAAGAGCAAACCAATATAATGTCAGAGGTTTAAAGAATACAGGCTTCTCCAGAATCCTCTCTAACCATGCTGTAATCATGTGCAGATCAAATATAGATATGTTTAAATATGTTAAAAAAAGAAACTTTCTTCGACTGTATTTTGTGTATGATTCTAGACAGACATGGCAAGTAAGGGGAGCTTTGTGATCCCCCAACGTCCTGGGGAGATTTGACCCTGTCACCCCATTGCCTGCTCCCTTGGTGGTGGAATTCACAGCACAGCATGACCACAACACAAATACAGCATTATGAGTTTTTCAGATAGAGCTTCTTTCCTCACTTGTCTTTTCAGAGGAGCTGTGGGACCACACCACAGCTAATGTCACATCAGACAGTGTCAGTTTGCAGCTATTTCGAGCCAGATTTGTTACAGAGCTCGGATTGGATTCCCTGTGGACATCTGATCCAGCATTTTCTACTGATTTCGGCCTGATGCTGAAACCCATAGAGGTTTATGTTGATCCAACATGACACCTTTCTGGTACACCCTTAAAAAGGGTGGGTTTTCAGGCTTTCTTTAGCGTTCTAGGCAACTCTTCTGTATTTAACCATGACAGACCTGGTACAATACCTGGGAAGTTACCCTGAGGGCTCATGTGAGAAGAAAAGCTGATACATTACCATGAAATCTATATGTAATAACATTTTAGCCAGTGAAGTAGAATGTTTTCTCTTTTAACATTAAGATTAGTTGAGTTTATTTAGAAGTGAAAGTGCCATCGAGTGTATTTTTATATATAATCTAAATTTATTTAGAATGTCTTGTGTTTGTGTGTGTATGTGTGTGTGTGTGTGTGTGTGTGTGTGTGTGTGTGTGTGTGTGTGTGTGTGTGTGTGTGTGTGACAGAACCATTATCAAAAATCAATAATGTTTTTAAACCCAACATACTGCAATGAACTTATGACTGAAATAAAAGAACCTGGTCAAAAGAACTTAGAAATGCAAAATACATACAAAATACACACACACACACACACACACACACACACACACACACACACACACACACACACACACACACACATATATATATATATATATGTATGTATGTATGTTTTCACAGCCTTTGCAATGACACTCAAAATTGACTTCAATGTTCATTTTGTTTCCACTGATCATCCTTCAGCATGATTGGACTTCTGTGGTAAATTCAGTTAGTTGCACACACCTGTTTATATAAGTCCCCATAGTAGACAGTACATGTCAGAGCACAAACCAAGCCATGAAGTCTAAGATACTGTTTGTAGACCCTGGAGACAGGATTGTATCACACACAGATCTTGGGAAGGATACAGAAAAATTTCTGGCCAGTGGCCAGTGGCCTCCATCATCAGGTTTTCCTAGAGCTGGCTGCCTGGCCAAACTGAGTGATCATGGTAGAAGGGCCTTAATCAGGATGTCATCAAGAACCCAGTGGTCACTCTGACAGAGCTCCAACATTGGTCTGTGGAGAGAGGAGCAACTTACAGAAGTATAACCATTTTTACAGCACTCCACCAATCAGGCCTGTATGGTAGAATGCAAAAGGCACATGACAGCCCATCTGGAGTTTGCAAAAAGGCACCTAAAGAAATCTCAGACCATGAGAAATAAAACAAAAGTACATTTGGACTGAATGCCAAGCATCATGTCTGGAGGAAACTGTAAGTATTGCTTGGAGACTAGTCAGGAGACTAGTTCAGAGACATCCTTTATGAGAACCTGCTCCGGAACACTCTGGACCTCAGACTGCGACGAAGGTTTAAGTCTCAACAGGACAATGATCTTAACCACACAGCCAAGATAACAAAGGAGAGGCTTCATGACAACTCTGTGAATGTTTTTGAATGGCCCAGCCAGAGCCCATACTTGAACATGATTGAATACCTCTCTAGAAATCTAAAAGGGCTATGCACTCAATCTAGCCACCATCAATTTGATGGAGCTTGAGAGGTTCTGCAACATAGTGGGCACTCTAAGCATTATACTCAAAAATACTTGAGCCTGTAATTGCTGCCAAAGGTGCTTCAACAAAGTATTGAGCAAAGGCTGTGAATACTTATGTCATATTTTTATCTTCTATTTTTAATACATTTGCAAAGATTTCAAATTATTTTTTCTCACTTTGTCATCATGAGATATTATGTAGAATTTTGAGGGGGGGGGTATTGAATTAATTGAGTCAATTCTTTGAATTAGCAAGGCTGCAACAACAAATTTGCAAAAAGTGAAAAGGTGAATACTTTCTGGATGCAGTTGGAGGCATGGGGATGAAGGGCGAGATCCAACAGCCTGACTTCACTCCAATGTTCTTGTCACTGATTTTCTAGGCACAAAAGAAGAGTGTTTGAAGTTTATGGTTTGTCATTTCCATATACTGAAGTCTCAAACTTGCATTACTCAACTATAATAAAGTAAACATAGATTTTTAGCTTTCAGGCAGATTTAAAATCACAAATCGTGGCAAAGGATTCTTTGAATGTACACTAGAGTTAAATGTGGCGCTACCTTTCTTTGATCGCCAGCAGTAAAACCTGTGTCTCATTTTTCAAGGTGGCAACTCCTGAAAGCATGTCTTACCCAATTCCATTGGAGACGTTGTGTTTTCAAGTCTCAATACTGATAGTTGAGATACTTTTAGATGCATAGATGCAACCAGAGACAATATGATTTGAGAGGGTGGTCCCAGGATTCTGCAGTGTGTGTCCAAGGGCTCAACCAAATGAGGAGGTGTGTCATGTATCTGTCCTTAGTTGTTATTCTGTCTGATGTTTTTTACATTTGCCTCTCTTCATCTGCTTCCTGCTGATATAGCAGAGTTCTCTGGTTTTGAAGGGACCCATCTGGCAATCCGCTATGAGCCCTTCCGCATTTGTTCTCTCGCAGCACACCTCAGTGGAATGAGGATGCACCCAAAACCTGTGGCCAGAGGAACTCCACGGAGGTGGCGCAGTCTCTCCCCATCGCTGGAGTGACTGCCCCTTACAATGTGAGGAAATTTTAAAGGAGGCAGCAGGTAACAGTAATTTCACCTCAGTCCTTTACATAGGAGAGGCAAGGCTTGCTGGGGTGTGGTGAATGGGGAGCTTTGGAGCTTCATGGACTATGGACATGCAACCTTCAAGCCCAACACCCGTACCCCAGCATCTATGGCAGTGCCTGCTACCAGTGCCCCAAAGTCTAAGGCAGTGCCAGCTGCCTGTGTCTAAAGCCCATGCCAGCACCAGTTACCTGTGCTGCATTGTCAACAGAGGCATAAACTGCCCATACTGCAGTGTATACAGGGAGGTCTGATGTCCATTGCATCTGCTCCTGTTTCATCACCAATGTTGTCTGCAAGATGCATCTGCTCCAGTGTCTGTGGTGCCAGACACATCTGCTACAGCATCGTAGCACCCACCACAGCTCCAGGATTGGCAGCACCCACCACATCTGCTCCAGCATTTGCAGTGTCAGACACAGCTCCAGGGTTGGTGGCACCCGCAGCATCTACTCCTGTGCCTGTGGCACCAGACCCATCTGCTTCAGCATCCATGGCACCCACCACATCTGCTTTTATGACCACAACCATGTCTGTGCCCCTGTCTTTACATATGCCTCAATCTGGTTTTGTTTTTGTTCCCCTGCGTGTCCCTGTTATGTTGCCTATGTCTGTTCATATCCCTGTCCCTTGGTTTTGCTTGTTCCTAAGTCCTGGTCACCAGTTGTGTCTGTCCCCATAAGTGTGTTCCTCCCAATTCTGTTACCTGGTCCTGTCTCACCCAGAGTCCAGTCCACTGTCACATGTCTGTCTTCTATTTACCCCTTTCAGTCCCATGTCATGTCTGATGTTTTTCCAGCCCTGTCCTATGTTTCCCAAGTCCAGTCTCCTGTCCTGTCTCATTTGCCAGGTCTCATCTTCTGTCAAGTCTCCTATCTTGTCTTTTTGCCTTTTCCAGTTCCAGTCCAGTCTTCTGTTCATGTCAAGTCTTGTCTGTCCTGGTGGCTCCTCAGTCCATTCACATCACTGTTCTGTTTTGTTTTTGTTTCCCCATGCACTTTAGCACATGTGTTTTGTTTTGGTCTTGTCTCAACTTTGCTCCACCCACCTGTGTCTCATTTGTAACCCTGCCCATTCATCATTCAGTCCCAGAGTATCCCATTCTGTCTGTGTATTAAGTTCCTTGTTCCAGTCAGTTGATGTGAGTCTTTTGTTTGAACGGCAGCATGTGCTTTGAGGTTGTTTTTTGTATCCGATGTTTGTTTCATTTCATAAATCTTCTAAAACCTGTGAGTATGTCCTCCTCTCTTCATCTGCTCCACGCATCCCTGACATCTGGTTGCAAATTTGACAGCACGGGGAACAATTTTGGGTTCATTTTTAAAGAAAGGAAATGAACGGACATCAAATCCAGCAATTCCTCTGATATTGGCCTAATACCATTTCCCACTGATGCCAATATGTGTGTGCATTTTTGGCCAAAGCACTTTTTCCAAGACAGTCTTCCGTGCTTTTGTAAAAAGAAGGGACACAAAATAAAATGAGTGGGAAAACAGGAAGCTATGAGTAGTAATGGAAAATTTGTGTTTCTCTACGCTGTAGTGCCAGGCCCGATAATAATGGTACACTGTAAGATCTGCACGACTTGCTGCACTGTGGAGCTTTTAAAAGCAGGAATGTGCTCACAGGCCCTGCTTCTCTCTCAGTGCATGTTAGTAGGCATTGCCCATAAGAAAACAGCTCTTCTGATTTACCCTATGGGAGATCCTGGGAAATGAGTAAATAAAAGCTAACTGTTCAACACACACACACACACACACACACACACACACACACTCACACACACACACACATTCTTCCACAGCTTGAGGAAAGATGGGAGGAGTGGTCTTGAATGCAGAAGATCCACATGCTTTCTTAATGTCTCAGTCCGAACTGAAGCACTTGCTGACCAGGTTTAACTCTTCAAGCTCTAAGTCCAAATTTGAGTTTTGCCCTCTAACAGCTACACCATGGGTCAAAAGCAGGCAGAACAAATGCAACTGGTTAAGAATAACCAACTAAAATAACCTGCAGGTAAAAATCAAACAAAACGAAGGGAAGTGGAGGCCACCTTATCGGAATTTTGTATCTAGATCAGTTATCATGGGTGTCTGATGACTGTAGACAACAGGTCTAAAAGATCTATATGGATGTGTTAGGAGTACATGAGAATTCAGCCTCATTATGTGGAAGCATTGCTGAGACTCAACTGCTTGTCTGACAGAGGGCTCACATGACAACAGCTTGTATATCAG
Organism: Acestrorhynchus altus; assembly: GCA_034509495.1. Classification (NCBI taxonomy): domain Eukaryota; kingdom Metazoa; phylum Chordata; class Actinopteri; order Characiformes; family Acestrorhynchidae; genus Acestrorhynchus; species Acestrorhynchus altus. The sequence continues at coordinate 15,492,239 of CM067520.1, forward strand.
CTTAACGCAGGAGCAAGTCTCAGTTTCAACTGTGAAGAGAAAACTTGGAGCTGCAGGTTTGACAAGTGAATGTGCGGTAAGAAAGCCAAGCTATGATGGCATGATACGAAAAGCAGACTTGACTGGGCCACTACCAGGGGATTACTGAAAAATTGTTTACTTTATCAGTTATTGGACCATTCAGAACAATTCGCCGGTTATGTTAAAGTGTTTTTGCTGATCGTCTACCATATCAATGTCCAAAACACATCAAATGCTGATTTATACTGTTGTTGTGCTGGTTGATCAGAATACCAGTATTGGAAAACACAGCAAAATGCTGGCTTTTTGCTGGTCTGGTGCTGGGCCGACACTGAGTTGTGTTGGTTGACCATCATATCATTGTTCAAAAATGCATCAAATGCTGATTCATGCTGGCCTGGTGCTGGATTGGTATTGAAGTTGTGCTGGTTGACCACTATACCAATGTTCAAAAACATCAAATGCCTACTTCTATGCTGGTTGACCAGAATACCAATAAGTTTAAAATAGAGCAAATGCTGGTTTATGCTGGACTGGTGCTGGACTGGTACTGAAGCTGTACTGGTTGATCATCATACGAGTGTTCAAAAATACATCAAATGCTAGTTTATACTGGTTGATCAGAATGGCAGTGTGCAGAACTGAAAACATTGCAATTCCATGGTATTCCGTTTTTCTCTGCTTTGATCCAAGGACAGAGAAAGATCATGTTGCTTGACCTCCAAGAAAAGCAACTTTCTGAAAATCAGAGACTAACTTTTCTTAGAAGATTCTCTGTGTTCTCACTGCACCCCAGAAAGCGGCTGATGGAGTAGATTCTTCTGGTAGTAAGCAGAGGCTCACGTGGCAGGGTTCCAGGGGTCAAAGTTTAATAAATGCCAAAAGCAAGTGACCCCTAGTGATCCCCGACTCCTGGCCAGATTTGACCCTGTCACCCTGCTGCCTGCTCCTCTGGTGGCAGAATGTAATACCATGGCATGCCTACCACACAAGAACAGCATTAAGTGAGTTTTACACATAGAGCTTCAGTCTTCCCATCATGTCTCTTCACTGCAAGCTGTAGGACAACAGTTGAGGTGTGTCCAGATCCACCATGGTTTTTAAAAATTCCACACATATCTCACATTGTTTCGTATTTGTTTTCCTGAGCTCAGTTTATGATCAAGCCAAAGATAGTCACCATAAATTGTTACATGACCATTAGTTGACCTCAATCGCTTAGAATTTAACAGATTTTTTGCTACTTTGTCTTCAAGACTAATACATGCAAATCATCTCTAATTGTCTGTTCAGTGACAGTACGAGCTAAACAAACTCTCGAATTTTATTGAGTTGTTGACAGTATTCAAAATACATCAAACGCTGGATATATGCAATATACTGGTTTGTTGGAATGCCAGTGGTCAAACACAGCAAATGGTGCGCCTTGTTAAATGAATGGGCCATATCTAATCTTGTAAGTGTTATTTGGATTATGCTGGTCTGGTGTGTGCAATGCTGGTCTAGTGCTGGATACCAGAATAGCAGTGTTCAAAACACATCAAACTCTACTTAATACTGGTCTGGTGTTTAAGGGTTTTGGAATGATACTCAGTGGTGGGAAAAATAAGTAATTAAATTATTTAAAATTAAATAATTAAATTAATCAAACTATCCAAACCCAATTTATAGAGTAAGAAACCAAATAAACAAGGAACTGTATGAGATTAGATCATGAGATTGGTCAGCCTGGTTAAGTGATCAAAAATGTGATTGTAATGTTACTGATCACATGTTACACGTTGGGTATTTTCTGATCAGTATGGAATTACAAGTAGAGCACCAGTGCATAGAATTTCTGTTCCATGATAGAGAAGAAGCAGAAAAAGGTGAGTACAGCATCTGTCCGCAGCTCAGGTGTAATCGCTCAGGAGGCTTCATGGTGGGGCCTCGAGGCTACTCAGCAGTATGACCCAGGGCAGGCCACTGGCTGGGCCAGAATGTCTGCAGCCTGCGTAGCCCACAGGATGAAGACACCATGGGGGGTGTGGAAACTGGAGGGGGAAGTTAAAACATCTTATCAGTAAAATCCATAGGAAGGAATATCACTATCAAGAATTCTGAACACATACAGGCAAAAACAGGTTTAGTCTGAAGATTATTTCATAGTTTGGTTGAGGGGTTATTTGGAAATGACATTGATGGGGTGAATGAGATCAGGGACTGAGTGAAATGAGTCCTTAATAAGCCATAATGCTGGTCAGCAGCCTAAATGATGATGTTTGCTGCCTGCGAGAAAGAGCTGAAAGCTGTTAAAATATATTGAATGTCTTCTCATTTTGCGCTTGCTATTTAGAGTCCTGCTGAAGGCAAATGCAGTGCAGAAGGAGTGGAGGAGGGAGATTAAGGTTGTGTATTTGAGCCTCGTCCAGCGGGGCTATGATTTATACAGGAAACTGCTTATTGCAACAGACACTCTGGAGGAAAGGGGGAAAGAGAGAGAGAGAGAGAGAGAGAGAGAGAGAGAGAGAGAGAGAGAGAGAGAGAGAGAATGTGAACCTCTTTTTGAAGGCAGGGTTTTCTACACAAACTCTGACCACAATCCAATGAGCAAAGTTACAGTGTCAGTGAAGAGATCCAGCCTTTACATTCTGTGTTTTCTTCATTAGTCCTGATGATTTCCATCCTATTCAGCTCTCAAGTGGGATGACACACCTACACATAAAGGTCATCAAAAGGTTCTGGACAGTTCTGGGAATAATAACAATGTAGGACCATTATATTATGTTTTTTTTAAAGGGTCACATATCTTCTTCAAAAATGGTTCTTTAGAAGAACATGCATCAAAAGGTTCTCCTGTAGAAAACCATTCTACTGATCTTTAAACTTTATGTAAAATTGCCATCCATCCATCCATCCATCCATCCATCCATCCATCCATCCATTTTCTGAACCTGAATAGGGTCACAGGTGAGCCGGTGCCCAGCCGGCAACTCTGAGCTCAAGGATCTGGAAACAACCCTAGACAGGGTGCTAATCCATCACAGGGCTCACACACACACATCCACACACTAAAGGCTACTTTAGAGTCACCAATTCACCTATCATGCATGTCTTTGGATTGTGGGGGAAACCGAGTATCCGGAGGAAACCTACTAACACGGAGAACATGCAAACTCCACACAGAAACTTCCAGGTCGCCTACCCGGGGGATGTTGGGAGGTGTAAATTGCATATCTTACTTACAAAACCACTTATACTGACACCAATAGAATGACTATGGATATGCTGCAATTATGACAACACACAAGAGATTCTTACCCTATCTAAACATGGAGGAATAAAATATCTGTGTGATAAAATATCATGAGTAAAACAGCTAAATTTCATTTGCTTCTAACTAAAATTCCAGTTTGAACGCAAAAAGAGTCTTCCAGTTCATGTTTACTGTTCTGTCCTCTTGTACAGGCTCAGCCTGCATTTGGACTGCAACTGATCAGTAAGAGGGAACGGGACTGACCCAGATATTGGGTTATAAGTGCAAGTACATTTTTTTTTTTTTTTTTATCAAAACATGCTCAGATTCATACAAATATCTAAATTGCAGCTTTCAGGATAAATATGCTTCTATTTGTTTTATGAATTAAAGTATGTCAAACTAAAAAAACATCCCATTTTTTTTTTTCCACAAATTGAATTAATTTAATCTAATTATCATGAGAGATTCCGCTCTTCTTTTTTTTAAACAGAATTCGAACGCCAGGCACACCCATTTGCATCTCAAAAATGCCTGGACATTAGAACCAAAAAAATAAAATAGGCATGTTCCTCTGTGGTATTTCCTCAAAAAATCTATTTTACAGTAGAACATCCAACAGTATTCAGAAAAACACTTCACCTGGTCTAGCTGCCTTTAGAAGATGTAGAGGTTCTTTCAACTTAAAATGGTATATCTTATTTTTAGGTATGAATCTGTAAAATGGAAAAGACCTTAAGGAAACCATACAGTCCTGTGTGACTTTGCTTCAAAGAATCTTTTTTAGCATCTCCATGTATGTGTACGTTCATAAATAGAGTATAAACTATTACCGCATGCACTAGCAGGCAACTTGCTTTTTCATATCATGCCTTGTTTGTTTGTGTGTGTGTGTGTGTGTGTGTGTGTGTGTGTGTGTGTGTGTGTGTGGTCCCAGGCCTGAGTGCAGAGGTGAGAACCTAACTGTGGAGTGTTTATATTATCAGTGCAGTTCACTCGCCTAGCTAGAGGCCTCCTCCAGCACTGCACGAAGCATGGCTAGTCGCTTTGCTGAAACGCTCTATGGAAAAGGCTCAATGGAAAAAGCAGTGCTACTGTTAAGAAGGTTCCAGGCACAGTCAGAGCAGGAGCCGTCTGTTTCTTTCCATTTGGATTTTATTGTCATTTTTTTTGTTGTTGTACTTTCCAAGAAACTGTAAAATTCAACCGCCATTCGTTCAAGCTGATATTTGCAGATGGAAGAACAACCAGCATAACAGAAGATTCATAGAATTTTGTCCAGAGTTGGGACAGGAACACCTGTTGACATTGTCCAAATGTCCAACCATACATGCTAAATCAAAGGCACCAGAAAGTGGTGGTTCCTTTTTGGAACCAGAGAATAACTTCCCAGAACATCATTGCAAGCTTCTCTAAAGCTTCATGTTTGATTTCATCTGATCTCTGAACATCAGCTGCATGTTTTGGTGTGGAGGGAGAACAAGCAAAGAGAAGAGTGCTGGATTCTCGTTCCTTTTAATTTATGCTGAAGTGCAGTGATGGTAGACTAAACATGCCTTTGAACCAAAATCAGCCATCGTTCTGTCTCTGGAGTTACGATGATCAGATTCCATCAAGGTTAAACCGGTTTTGTTGGGGGGGATGGAAAAATAAAAGGCGGTCATCCACTACTTCCTCTTTCGTCCCCTCTTTCATTCCAGAGGGCCTCCTTTTACAGTGATGTGTCCGGATCTGTGAATGTGTGCATTATTCTGTGGATGGGACCCTGTGGAGATATTGGGAGGGGAAGGACTGTCTGCTTAATGTCCATCTTAAGACCTAGTCTGACCATTTATTGGCCATCTTCGAGCAGACTGCAACTCCAGCCCAGGGTAAACAAACTATGGGAGTGATTAAAAGGAAAGTTCTGCATGCACTCTGCAGAGGTGGGGGCGGCGGGGGCATTATGGGAGGGGTCATATTGAAATCCTGAGAGGGTTGGGTCGTGTGGACAGGTGTGAGAGAGGAGACAGGAGAGTGCAGGGAGGAAGAAAAGGAAAGGGAGAAGAAACTGATGAACAATCATGCATTCTGTCTCTCAGCTTTATGCCCCTCCTCTCTGCCCCCCTCTCTCTCACTCTCTCTCTCTCTCTCTCTCCAAAAGGTCCAGCCTAGCAGGTTGTTTAATGTGTTCCAGATTTCTTCATGCTAACTGAGTGCTGGAGGCTCTGCAGCAGTTCCCACCATGGAATTCAGGAGGAAAGGCAGCAGACCAGCCAGAAGATCTTTAACATATGTTAGCAACTAGGTCCCCCTTCTGGTCAAAGGCAGCAGGGGTGGAAATGCCTGAACAACTGTGCTTCATTACTGCACTTAATGGTCAACTTATGAGGTCCAGTTATCTTTGAACAAGTCAGAAAATGCCATAATTCATTTTCTACTATTCAGTCTGTTTATCTTTTAACCTTTAGAACCCTGGTTCTAAACAATTTTGTGGACTGTTTTTGTAATATTTATAGAGACAGTCACATATACCAGATATTTATATTTTTTCAGAAGATCCTAGGTTAAGAGAATTGTGACCCAAATTTGACTTGCACATTATAAGGACTAAAGAACATCTCAGAAATCTTGTTGGAATTTGATTATCCATGTGAAGAGAAAATGGATTGAGAAGAATATTTATAATAATAATAATGTATTCAAAATAACTGTTCAAATTCCAAATAAAACAACCAATGTCCTTTATTATTTTTGTTATGAATAACTCAGTATTATCCTTTCTCACGACTTTCATTCTGAACCCTCCTTCTCATTTCAAATGTATATCCTGATATCTGTGGAAGTGATGTCATAAGCTCCTGTTCCTCTGCTGATCAGTCGAGTCTGTATGCAGTGAACAGAGCAGCAAACATGCAATTCTGAAGCTCCTTTGCCATTTTAACTGGGAATTAATTAGGTCAGTCAACATCCTGACATTCTAACACTGTTGTCGCTGACTGCAATCAAATCCCCACAACACTCCAAACTTTTTTTTGATTCCAGAAGAAACAATAAATCAGCAGGCGCCCCAATACTTTTTACTCCCACTAGTTTTTTTCCACATAGCATATAATGTTTTAGCACTTTTTTACCTTTTTGTCATTATATGTCTGGAATGACGGGTCAACAATGGTATGATGCCCTTGTAGCCAAGACAGCTAAGGGCTTTGTGTGGGCTCACCAGCAGCAGCTTATCAATCCCAAAACCTTGAAAAGTATTTTACTGAAGTGTTAATGAAACTGAATACTTGTACTCTAAATCACTTACATCTGAAAAATAAAATCTTATTAGACCTTCAAAACAACCAGAACTATTTCAGTTTTATATTTTTCTTTTTGTGAGCTCAGATCATGCCATCAGTTATATAATAAATAAAAGAATATAAAATAAAAATAAATATTATTATTATTATTATTATTATTATTATTATTATTAATAATAATAATAATAATAATAATAATAATAATAATAATAATAATAATAGTAATAATAATAATACATCATAAATAAATACAGCTTCTGGCACACACCTCCTCTCATTACTAAATTCTCATCAGTAATGCCATTTCATGTTGGTGCAAAAATAGTTCCACCCATCAGTCTCAAAATTCACACCCAAGCAAATGAAGAAAATGATTCAATAAAGAAGTCTGAATGTGTTTATATTTTCTGACATTCCCTTAGAAATACACTTTGAACATAAAGGCACAGTATATTAAAAGTATTGTCAATAATAAATTATTATTAATAATACTTAAACATATTAAAAGTGTCAGATTTCTTGGCTGGAATAATAATATATTCATGATATTATTGGTATTAGCAATAGTAAAATAAAATAGTAATATCCTGAATGTGGTCCATGTCTGAGCTGTAGGAGTCTACTGTTGTCTTATTCCACAATTGTCACATTTGTGTTGTTGTAGGTAGACATAATCAAATGAAAATTAATGTAAGTGAAATTTGTTGTAAATATATTGAATGATTGTGAGGCCCTTCTCACCCCCAGATATAACAATACAAAGACCATGTATGAAGTCTAAGCCATGATGATTTTTATTTTAGAATTAAGGGAAGTGTGTAGATAAAAAAAAAAAAACATTTATGGACTGCCATCATAAAAACATGTAATAAACATCTATAGAGATGTAAATGTCCATGGAGGTGTTTCATTGCTATTATGAAAACACCTGATGTTTAAAGGAAACATAAAATATGTCTATGGAAATGTTTCACTGCTATCATGAAAACATCTGATATTCCAAGGACATGTAATAAACATCCATGGAGATATTTCATCACTGTGATGAAAACATCTGACGTTCCAAAGATATGGAATAAACATCTATTTTTCATTACTCTCTGGAAAACATTTGATAGGTAATTGTTTTCATTTTAGGTCAGTGGTTCTACTGGCAAATTTTCTGCCACTAGATGGCAGACAACATCCATTTCAGACAATTCTGACTGGAGTGAAAAAAAAAGGAAATGGAGCACTCTGTGCCACTACTCTACTTATGCCAAAGCCTCAGATCAATACACATTCACTTTTAGAACTGAATGGGGAATAAAGGCCTTTACCAGGCTCACCTATGTGAGCTCGGGATGGATTATATCTGTTGAAGGAAGCAGAGCAAGAGAGAGCCAGGAGAAAGACAATGAGGGCTATTAGAATGCACAGGTAGAGGCTGCGTTCAGGTGAAGCCCCTGGCAGACTCAGCATGTAGGACATGGGAGGAGCAAGATGTGAGGGGAGTGGGGTGGTCAGTCCTAGGGAAAAGGCTTAAATAATTTTTGCCTCTGTTGTGTGGTTCTAGGAACTTCCTGTTTTTGTGGTAGAACATTTTTACTGTATTCCTAATTATTACATTTTGTAAAAGTGTGAGCATATTGTATTCCTACAATTCCCATAAAGAATCTTTATGGAAGTGGCAACAGGGATTCTTCCATATCCAGAGAGGTTCCAAAAATTATTTCTGGCTTCTTGTCTGGAGCAGCACTTCCTAAGCTGGTTGTTCAATTAATTAGTTGATTGGTGCTGAGGGAACATCTAAATATGCTGGCATATTCCAGGACCAGCATTTACAACTGCTGGCCTGAAGGACTCACAGTCTCATCAACAGCAGGTGTACTGCTGCCCGCTGATAAATGTCCAGCTCCCTTAGGTCCATTGCCAGCAACTCTGGTCCAACCCTTGCCTAATGAGAGAGCGTCACATTGGTTTGCACTCTGTAGCTCAGCCAGGACAAAGAGCTCCCCATCAGGCCCTGCTACACCCCTCCCCCAGTCATGTCCCTGCTCCTCAGAGGAACTGAGTGCAGCTGCAAAGGGAGGTGAGCCTGCGGTCAGGGCCACTGCCACACACATGCTGATACATCACCAGCAGAATACTCACATTACTCCAGTCACACAAACATCTCCAATCTGTGCAACCACTCTCTAAAAGCTGGTTCAGCTAAACATCTAAATGTACACTGTACATTTTTGTAGTGCTGTTCAGCATTTTGAGCTGTATTTTTGGCCCTGGAGGTATAAGAGTAATGTAACTGACTGGATATAGAGGCTTTGTACAAAGGCCCTTGATCAATCACACACCTGCTTATAACCACAAATCAGTAATCTTACATAGACTTGAGGTTTTCTATATAATGGCAGTTTAAGACAAGCGTGCAAAGAGTCAAACATGCAGTTGCTTGGTGCTAATTAGTGGATAAAGGCCTTCACTGCTTGTTCTCTCCCGTGTTGTTCAGCACACATTACTAAAATTAAATAGTGCAGTTAGCAGTGTGCCAAGCCTGGGAAAGCAACGATAGAGGTGCTGTTCTCCCGATAACAAGTCAGTGAAGCAGGTCAATCAAAGTTGATGCTGTTATTTTAAAGTAAAATCCATATAACATGTAGCTAATCTGCATAAAGCTTTTATTGTACTGTCAAGTTCTTCACAGGTTCTGCATAATTTCTGCATAACTTTAATGGTTAGTTTGTAGGAATGGTGTGCTGCCAGCAGACTGTTTCTTTACAGTTACTATGTGGCTCTGGTTGTGTCAGAACTCTATCACTACTAGCTGTGAAGCCGGTGGTATCTCAACCAATCAGTTACCACATAATCAGTCTGTGCAAGGGACCAGCAGGCAGCACCACCGTCACCAGCCTATTTACCTTTTTTGTCTGGTTTCAGAGTAAAAATCGGATTATTGCCAGATTCATGTAAATGCAGAGTTTTCATATTATCTAATTACCCATTATCTGATTTCTTTTCTTATTTATATTTTATTGATTGCATGTAAACACAATGTCTGTTATGGGTTTGGTCCACGTAGTTTTTCTTGGAGTACTCTCCCAAAAATATATGTGGTAAGTGAACTGGCGGTGCTAAATTGCTCCTGGGTGTGTGTATACGGTACCCTGCAATGGACTGGCACCCCATGTCTTAAGCAGAAAGATTCTGGGTAGGTTCTGTACCACTGCAGCCCTCTCCAGGATGAAGCAGATAAGACTTTGGTTGAATAAATAATTAAGGACTATTGAAAGTCATTTTGGAGCCTCTGCTAAAGGCTATAACTGTATGTGTAAATTAAGCTGTCAAAAGTCAGGTTTGAACTGAAGTAAAAATTTAAATGACTATTCATGCATAATGAATTTGTGGGGATAAAAAGTATTTGAGAGTGGACTGCTGTATTGAAACTTGTTCACACATTGTTACAGTGGTACAAATAGGCATTGCTATAAATAATGCTATTTTAATTGTCATCAAAAATAATCAGTGGACCTACAAATACATGATTATGACAACAATAATAACAAAGACTTAAAAGAAAAAATAAATATACCAGGAATGAACTTTAAGAATACACAGAGTAATGAGGCCAAATTTAATGGGTATAACCTTTTGTTAGTGGCATTAAAGTTTACACAATCACAGAACTACATCAAAATTTGAAAAAGTTCAAGATCAGTTTATGAATGTGGATCTAAACCATTAAAATCATTAGTTATGAGCCTGTAGGCTCTTCACCCATCAAAGCGTACTTTCTCCTTTACTTCATTTCTCGTGTAAAAACAGTGGACTCCTCTAAAGTGGTCTGTTCAGAAATTGACAGTACAGGACCACACAATCTCAGTAAGACCATGCAACAATGTCAAAGTCTTAGTCAAAAGATAACACCCAGATCTGCTTAGTGACGTCAAACTGCTTTAATTGAAAAATATAGCTTGTTATATTGCTTTTTCAAAATTAGGGAGAAAAATACACAAAGAGAGATATAAAAGTAAGAAAGGCTAGCAAGCGGTGTTATTACACACATGTAAAAAAGCAGGCAAGAATCTAACAGAGCTTGTAATTTGACTGCTGACATCAATAAATCAATTCAAAACTTCCACACTTCCAGGAAAAGATTATGCCAAAATGTCAGAACTGCTGTATTTCCCCATCTACTGTGGTTTAAGCAAATACACTGTAGCTTACTAAGCATTTCAGTTAATTAAGGCTGCAGTTTAACCCCTTATTTGAATAATCAACTGAGCCAGGGAGACCCCCTGTTCAAGGATATCCAAATTGCCAGTTTTACTTGGAAGTGTGTGGTAAATTAAATTTGGCACCTCTGTCATACCTACTTAAGGCTGAAGTAATCCCTGCTGCTAAATGCTCTGTGAAGAACCTTCCTTCTTCAGAACCATTAGCATTAATCTACTATAACTTACAGAGTACAAAAGACCCAAATGACAAGGCTACAGTGTTAAGCAAGCCTGGCAGCAATGCTGTGGGTGGTAAGAAAGCCCTCACTCACAATTATGTTTCTCAGATTTGTGGCCGTCCACAGGAACAACTCCAAGTGGCAGATGATTTGTCAGTTCATATAGAAGCAGACTCCCCAAGTAGATGTTAGTGTTCCCGGCTCCTTTAAGGTGTCCCACACCCAAGTGAATTTCTGTGAAGGCCATTCAGTGGTGTTGGCTACTTGGTCTACCAAAACCAAATATAACAATCAGTGCAAGACTGTCATTTGTTAAGACAAGCCTAGTAAAAACAAACAGAAAACTGAAGTGGGCGGAGACTGTTTATCAGGAACACCCCCATTCAAATGTAGGTGCAGCGCAACTTCAGCATAGTCACTAACCAGCTGCAGAGTTTGGTTCCCGTCACATGATAAGGCAGGAAGGAAGTGGTTAGATAAAGATGCTGCATAGGCCAGTATAAAAGGTTCTGTACAAACTGAAAAAACATCTAGGATAGGAAGCCTACCACCTGTCACCACTCCTAATACTGAATTATGGCTGTTCAGCAGAAGGAAAAAAAGGTACATGAAACATCTGCTACGGCACCCACCCCCTTTGGTGTCTGCCACATTCTAGTTCTTAATCTTTATTAGGGGGAGATTTCCCCATTTGACAGAGAGCAATGGCCTTAAATGACAGTTCCCCAAACAGGACGTGGGTCCAAAATCCTTCAAGTGAACTACAAGGTCATAACTGTTGTTCAGGTTTCACTCCAGACAGGAGTGAGACCACAAAGAATCAGACTCATGGGTCCTGTAGGCCCCTTTAAAATTCCACCCAAGCAAAGGGGGTTGATAGTGTACATAAATTAACCAATTCCCATAACAAACTGTAATTCACTGTCCACTACTTGCACACCAGTACTCATAACACAAAGTAAGAACGGAAGTGGTGTAAGCAAGGTATTAAGAAATTGGTGTTCTTGATCTTTGAGTCTCCCTTCTTTGCCAACCACATGTCCACATATCTTCCTCTCTTGATGCACACAGTAAGGGCTGTTACGACCAGTCTGGGTGAGGGCCCAGTGTGGCAGATGGTGATACTGTCCAGCTAAGGCAGTCACCCTGATTTCCTCTCTGCTGGGGCAGAGGAATGGATCCATCAGTCTGGTTCTAGTCTGATCATATCTCCCTGGCAGGACCAAGCAGCAATTCTGGACTTTCAAGGTCATATATACAATGTCCATCAGATTGGTTTTGCATGTCACTCCATTGTCTTTAAGCCTTGCAGAGTCTCATACACGGATCTCATCATCTTCATCCTCTAAGAAGGAAGAAAATGCTCCTTCGTCCCCAGGGTGGTAGCTGTAGTTGGTGCTGTCTATATCTCCCCCATAGGGCTGACTGGTTGGTTTGTCCTCCAGGCCATGAGAGCCAGAGCTGGAAACGGAGCAGCTGTCAGGCTGCTGCATGTGTTTGGGCTGTAGCTCTGGGGTGCTGGCCACCTCGCTCTGGATCTCCAGGTCTACTGAGCTAGGTGGCCGGAGAGGAGCTTCACATTCCATTTCCAGATGCATTTCCTGCTCCTCTTTCCCATCCTCCTCATCCCTTGCTTCTTCCTTTGCATCCTCCTGCTCCTCTTCTTCCCCTTCTTGGAGTCCAAGAAGTGGAGAAGCTCGTCCCTCGCTGCTCTTTCCTTCCTCAAATCCAAGGTCATCTTCTTCCTTCTCCATGACCCCTAGGATGTCTCCCAGCATGGAGGGCCCCAGGTCCACATGGAAGGACATCACTGACTCAGCTTTTTTCATCCCGCCTCCTCCTCCATTGTATGTCGGCGAGGGCCGCAACTCAGTCAGCTCTCCGAAGCACCGCTCATGGAGCTCCAGGTCCAGACCATGGGCAGCTGCCCCATTGGATGGCTGATCCCTTATGGGACTGGAGGCAAGGCTCTTGAGCACCCTACCAGCCCCAGCATCAACTGATCCATCCTGATCATTCAAAAAAGGCAAAGACATTGCATTCTTTACAAATGTAGGAGAGCCACTAGGAGGCAGCAGTGTGTTCTCCCGCTGGTCCACACGGGTCACAGACTGAGAACGCTTGCTGCTCCTAAAGGTTCTAGACAGCAGACCTGGCTTTGGTGAGCGGGGATGGGTGGTATCCTGTGGTGGCTCCCCTGAGTGACTGCTAAGGAAGGAGGTGTCCCCGAAGGCATCTCCACTCCGGCCCACGTGCATAGTGTGACGGAAGTCACCCAGAGGAGCGCTGATCATCTCCGTGGTGAGGTCCATTCGAGAACGCCGCTTTGTCTGAGACGAGCTCGAAACTAGTTGCTTCAAGATTGGCATTTTTCCAAGTCGCTTCCAACGCTCCAATAAAAGAAACTGACAGTCCACAAACACCTAGTCCAAAGGAGTCAGGGGTGTAGTTTTGCCTTTTTGAAAAGATGAATATTGCAGGTACATCCAGTGTCTAATGAATCATGTTCTGCATAAACTCGTCCTCAAGGATGGCTGTGACCCAAGGTCTTCGGACCAGCTGCAACAAACCTGTGGAATAAAAAAAAAGCCACAATAAGTCTTTGAACAAAATTGGAAGAGGCATCTTGAACCTCAGGAGAGCTCCAGATAAAAAACTAAATCAGTTATTGAATTCCAGCACTGCTGTGTCATTCAGCCCCCTCAGAGTGAGATCAATACACTGTGAGTGGAATGGAGATTCAGTCAATAATGGAGCAGTGCCAAAATGTCTTATCTGTAAGACAGCCCTGAATACCAAAAAGAAGTTTCAGAATGCCAACCCAACACCCCCCCAACCCCAGTCAGTCAGGGGAGTCTGGATGAAACCTTCACTAGAGTTCAGTAGCTGTCTCTTGGTGTTGAGCAGACTGAAGTTTTAGTCAATACTAAGATAAGATAAGGATAAGAGAACTGAACACAGAGTTCTGATGGAGAATGGAGCTGGACTGGTCATTGTCAACATGTCTCTTGGACACTACCAAATGTCTAAATGTCAAACTGTCACAGAAAATACTCATGTGCATCTGTATGTCTCTAAAAAATGCATGAGGCACTGATAACTGTCAGGCACTACATTATTTAACATAACATCCAATGTGCCAAGCTGCACAGAATGTAATTATAACCAGCAAGCGGTGTTTTTCCCAAGAACATCCACATGAAATAGAAATAGAAGCCTATGAAATAGATGAATGTTAGTCTACCCATTTACTTCAGCACTGACAGTTACAGATAGCCATCACTGCCATATTTCATGCTGATGCTTTAACATCTTCCCCAGTAAGATGCATACAGCATCCAAACTTGATGGAAGAGAAAAAAAAAAAAAGAGGTACACTATATGGACGCCTCCGTTTCTTTTTCTGAAAAGGAAATAAAAGCTTGTTACACTAACTGTCTTTACTGTCCAGCAAAGGCTTTCTACTATTTTGGAGCTGGTGATGTGTATACAGATCTTTTTGTGCATATGTATAGTAGAAGAAAATCACACAGCTATTACCGTATTTTCCAGACTATAAGACTATAACCCGCTACTTTTTTCCCACGATTTAAACCATGCAGCTTATAAGGAGGTGCAGCTTTTTCTTCATATACATGTTATTTTCCAGGTTTTTTTTTTTTTTTTTTTAAACTTTGCCGGTGCGGCTTATAGTCCAGAAAATACGGTATATACAGAATGGTACAGGCAGTGCAGATGAGCAATGTAGTGAGTAGTTGATCTGTATCCCTGAATCTTTCTGATCTCACAGTTCAGTTAAGGTGAAGTATGACCACTGTGGTGACCTCTGTGATTGAAGATTACTTTGAGGATTACTGTGAGGATTTGATTGCATTCAGTGACAAGAACGCTAGCGAAGTCAGGATGACGGAGGATCCTCATAATCTCATCCCTAACTCATTCTAAAAGTATTAGAATGAGCCCCATCATTCCTGAAAACACAGTTCCGCTGCTCCACAGCTCAATGCTCAAACTGAGTGAGATATGGGCTGAGACTATATTGTTTATATCAAGGTCTAAGGTTTTTAAATAATGTTCTGTTTCAATCTTCTGGAAACCTTTTTTTCTCCTCCCTCGCTCTGCTCTGCCTCCCTGCTCTCAGCTCCATCTCTTCTCTGTTTCCTTCCATCCCCATTTGCGCCCTCACTTACACACTATGGAAGGGGGATAAGACTTGGTGTGCATGAAGAAGAAGTGAAAATCTAATTTCAGTATGTTTAAATATAGTAAAATAAGGCAGAAGGGTTTTATAGGGTGTCAATTTTTTCATGTGGTATTTTTCACATCATATATATCATCATTCAGCTATAATATAGCAGGATATACCTTTTTTGTACATATCACCCATCCTTACATTGGACAGCTATTTAAAAATTAAAATTGTCTGGGGGAAAAAAAAAATCCTCATGGGGGGGTGGGGTGGCGCTGGTAATACTCACAAGCTCTACTCCTCTCCTCTCGACCACGCAACCGACCACTGCTCTACAGGGCCTAGACAAGCTGTGTGTGCATTTGCACATCTGTGTTAGCAATGGGTGCAACTTCAAGTAATTGAATGCATTCACTAGGAAGACTGTTCAAAAACATTGGGGTAAATAGCGCATATCAGTCAAGTCCAAGGAGAAGGTCACCTCAGGCTGCTTAGTTAAATGAAAACGATTCTACGTTGCATTAATGAGACTGCAGAAATGTAAAACCTCAGCACACTCGTGCCTCCCTGTTGTGATGAAACTGCTCACCAGCACGAAGAACGCTTTCATTCTGTGGCATTCATTCTAGCTCATTAAGCTCAGCCTTTCAGAAGGAGAGACAGGCAGGGCGCTCAGCAGTCACAACAGGTTCCTCCTGTCCCAAGCCTAATGAAATATTCAGCAGTCCCCATTTGCTGGAGAAACAATAGCTGAGTGAAATCATCTACTGGTGCTCCAGCAGACATTGACCTCTTTCTGCTTGTGTTTTCTTCTACCAGCACTGCATTCACTTCCTGGTGATGGGCGTACCTGCACACGTTGCTGTGGCAACACCCCACAGCATAAAGCAAAAGGACGCTTCCTGTCAGCATACAGTTATTCAGGCCACAGATTTGCTTACTCGCTCATGTCTAGAGGATGTTCTTGCTATCTGGGTGCAGCATAGAACAAGGCGTTTTATAAGTGGTGTACAATTTACCCTGGCATTATGGATGAATAGCTTTCATTTACCTCGCTCTCATTTTTAAACCACACCTCCTGAAACTGTTATGTAACAGGCTAGAATTAATACAAGGATCTCATTAATCCAGATATGCCACATCCAATCTTCCATTAGCATTCCCTCTTAAGGCTACAAATTGCTATTGTGGTGCAACCAATCAGTGCAAAAGCCCTGGGGTCTCCCGAACACTTCTAAGCCCACTTGTTTCCATGACAGCACTTAGCGCAATTCTCTGGGCAGAGACAGAATCTTAATACAAACATACATACATACATACATAGATATCACTCAAAAGTAAAAACCACTACTCTAAAATGATGCCACATGACCACTAAATAAAATAGTCAGAACATGTTGACCTATACTTCCCGTAAAATGAAAGGAAGCCATCTGTAGAATGATGATAAGGACAAAAGCAGAAAGAGGAAAATAAATATGCAAAACTATTAACTAAAAAAAAAAAGGACTGAAGGAATGTAATGAAAACTACAAGCTCCAATTTAAAATGTCACCGCAGAAAGAATGGAGCGTTTGTGTGGGGTGCTGCTTCTGGGTGGCAGAAGCTGGAAGAAAAACAAGCAGCCCATGAAAGATGCAAAGCCTAAATCCCCCCAGTGCTCCCCTGACACCTCCACAGAAGCCAACACTTCTGACACACACACACACACACACACACACACACACACACACACACACACACACACACACACACACACACACACACACACACACACACACCTCTCTCAAATA
Source organism: Acestrorhynchus altus (assembly GCA_034509495.1). Taxonomy (NCBI): domain Eukaryota; kingdom Metazoa; phylum Chordata; class Actinopteri; order Characiformes; family Acestrorhynchidae; genus Acestrorhynchus; species Acestrorhynchus altus. The sequence goes on from CM067520.1 coordinate 15,509,193, forward strand.
TCACTCCAGTATTCATTAGCATATATTTATTTGCACAATGCAAAAATGCGCAAAAAAACTAATCTCTTCTATGGTTTAAAACATCTGCGGGCAGTATTAAGTTACTAAACCAATCTCAGTTGTTTCTAGTATTGACATGGCAATAATCAACCAACAATTATAACTTCAGTCATATATTGTGCATTAAGGGATTAATCAGAGCTTAAAGAAGACTGAACAGAAACATTTCATTACAAAGTGAAAATAGTCCTGAGAGATTTTAAAACAAATTCCAGCCAGAAAGTTTAACTGTAAGCCATGAAGTTTGGAACATACCATGTTAAGCTTAACATAAACTGCGTCTGACTACAGTGAGTGCAAATACCACTAGAAAATCTTGACTTTTTCCATTGGCATATTTGGGCTTAAGCTTTGAATATTTAAATATGAAATAGCAAAATTTCTAATGCCAATTGTGACCCATTGCCTTTTTTATTCAGCACCACAAAAAAATTAACTATGCGAGATGTTTACATTGTACTGTCTCATACATTACAGACTGCATCAACTACCTCAGGGACAGAGCTGGGTACTGGGGCTTTTGTAGGGTATCTACTAAATTACGTCAATACAAGCAAGTATCAATTCATGCCCAATCAACTGATGCAAAATTTTGATTAGCATCATGCTGCAGCCAATGCCATTGAAGCATGGGGAACTACAGATTCACTGCCAAAAGTTAATCATAACCATGTGAAACAAAGTTTTTCAGCTTGCATAATTTTTAATTTTTAAGCTTTTTCAATGCTTTTGCCTGGATTTTGTCTAATTGTCCCAGGGTTCATGTGCACAGTGCTGGAATTCATTGCACATTCTGATATGTCAGGCTGTTGTTTTTCCCCCATATTTGACATTCAATCAATCAATCAATAAATAAATAAAACTCATCAAGCACACACATACATTTTTTCTAATTTACATATATTTATATCTATATTTCTTTTCCATATCAGTTAACGTTGTAAATAAATAACAGACTATAAAAAATAAATGAATGAAACCTAGACTTACAAGCGGGAGGTTTTGTTGTCTCCCCACTCAATCACACCGAACTGTGCTGTGAACCAAACCATGACTTCTATGTATGTTACACCCCTAACACAACACTACAAGGGATAACCAGAGGAGCTCTGGAAGCCATTCCACAGAAATTTTTGAGGTTGCGCCATGAGATGTGACCGGGAATGTATTTATAGTCATGTGAGAATATAAAGGGAGTAGGGGAGCATGAGAAGGTGGCGTGGGAAACTGGAGGGGGCAAGTGACTTTCCAAACAGCCTCTTGCAATGTCCATGTCATCAGCAGCCCAGCGCAGGGGGAGCAGCTGTTCTTCCTCTGCTTCAGGCCCTTATAGACTAAACACTCCTCCCTCACTAACATCCACCCATCCATTCCACCATCCCCGCAGCCTGAATAGCCCTATACATACTGACCTCTGAGCCTTGTGACATTTTAAAGGCTTAGTGAGTAAAATTCGCAAAAACATGGTCATTACAAAGACATACTCAAGAGACAAATACACAAACTGGGAACGACTCCAATCTTGACCAGCATTTCTAGAATAATTGCTGGTCTGACCATGAATATTTGGCTTTGAAACAAAGTGTGGACGTGATAAGTCTGGGGAGAGAACACTGTCCCTGAGTACAAGAGATTAAATACCACACTCAGGGCTTTTAAGGTCGAATAGGGCACCTGAGCCGTCAGAGAAAAGAAGGAAGGAGGCCTTTAATTTCATTTACATACCATTTTACTACAGAGCTGTGGAGCATGTGTGAAATTTCCCACTTTCATTCAGTACACTTGTAACCATTCAGTCACACTTACAGTCACGAGTGCAAGCACTTATAAATAATCACAATTACTGCAGGTCACACACACACACCTACACATTTACATGCTCCTTTTAAACATGCCGGACTCCATTTCCCCTAACTGATCATTGACCACTTACACCTTAAAATCAATGCCTAAGGGCTTGACTCATCCAGCCAGGCTTTCCATCGAGGCCAATTAGAGAGTCATTGACCTGGATGGAAGGCTATATGACCTCAAGGCAGCTCAAGGAAAGCCACATATGATTACTACACTTCCCAGACTCTTATTCCTGGACACCATCAAATCAAGTTTTATTTATATAGTGATTTTTGCATGGAGAGTGTAGTCACAAAGCAGCTTTACAGAGATCCCGGTCCAAGCCTCTTTTGCAAGACAGTGGGAGACAGCGGCAACGGAAAACTTCCTCAGGCTAAAAAAGCCTTAATGGCACCAATTCCATGTATACTAGAGCTTGGCAATATATAGCTATGTATACCCATATCAGGATATAAACAGAGCAAGATATGAAATGAGCAGATATAGTAAATAATGTTCTGATTTAATCTTGGAGGTGGCATTAGACAGAGCTCTGGCATGAAGATTTTGTGTGCATAAAGACGAATTAATCAAATATAAATGTTTAAATATAGTTAAAGACAAAGGATTTCATCGGATGTTCTAATATTGTAACGTATTGTATATTTCGCCATGCAGCTAAAATATTAAGATATGATTTTATTGATATGGCTCAACCTTAATGGACACACAATTCTAAATGCTTCAGAGACATGAGTGTGTATTGGTTTAGAATTGTGACCATCACTGACAATGAACAAAGCAATATGTGAGGATGTTCAACTGGGAACTGATCGCTACTGCGGCTTAGAAGTTGACCACACCGATATATGACCTGCTATGTTTACCTAACAGTGAACAATGCTAATTTGGTATCCAGTGGAAACTGCTTCTCTGCCTACATAATGAAATTATCTATGGATCAGAAGCAGGGACTGTGCAGAGCATAAGGTCCATCCTACATCCAAACCAACCACTTACCTAATTCCACGGGATTAAGAATATTGACTACAGTTAATGCTGAACAAGGCATTGTTTACCGAGACCCTTATCTGTTTAAGGAGCTTTCAAGGGTCTTGAGAAGATAACAATCAGCTCACAAGACTTTGAGGCCATTCATTAGAGATAAAGTAGCTGATATGATGCCCCCGGTACACAGTGTGCTTGTTAGCTTGGCCAAATTCCCCTCAGTGTGAGATCAGCATAAATCACCTAAATGGCCCAGGAAGGACTGACCGTGGTCTCAGCTTGTCTCTCACCTTCTGTATAAAAGGAAGCAATAGGTATTCAGGTACTCAGAGAATGGCTCTTCATTTAGTCACAGGTTAATTGAGGAAGGCAGTAGTCAGACTGCAAAGCATATTCCGTAAGTACATTTGCAAGTCAAAAAGGGGGCAGCTTTCTTTGTGTGAAAAAGGTAAGTCTGAACCAGGAGCAGGTAGAGTGACCTTTTCCAAACCTATGCTTGAAGGTTTGCAGTAGGGAAAATAGCCAGTTGGCAAAAATGATCACATCACAGTGAACCAAGTCAGCAGGCTTTATAGTGCATCCAGAAAGTATTCACAGTGCTTGAATTTAATCCATTCTGGAATAAGGCTGTAACGTAACAAAATGTTCAAATCAAGCAGTTAGATCTCTTCTCTGCAATAGGAAATTTAATCATTATTGCCAACACTTTTTGGCCATTCCAACTTATCAAAGGCAATATATATATATATATATATATATATATATATATATATGTGTGTGTGTGTGTGGTAACCCCATGTAAGAAGTTTTTGAAGCATTGTGACACTGCTAAGTGGCCCACCTCTACATACAACAGTGGTTTGTAGCTGCAGATACACAATGTCCAAATGTTTGTGGACACCCCTTCTAAAGAATGCATTCAGCTACTTTAAGTTGCACCATTTGCAGACCCAGATGTGCAAATGCACACACAGCTTGTCTAGTCCTTGTAGGGAAGTAATGGCAGTAATGAGAATAGGATTCATGTTACCATGCCTAAATGCCAAGTATAAGCTAGAGGGATACAAAGTCCCCCAGCACTGAGCCATGGAGCAGTGGAACTCACTGGAAGCTGTGATCATCCAACATCCACACTAATGCTCTTGTTGCTGAAATCAGATCCTTAAAGCAATGCTCCAAAAATCTAGTAGAAAGCATTCCCTGGACAGCAGAGTCAGTAACTTCAAATAAACAAATAAAGCTAAATAAACTATTTAATACCTGATTTCAGAAGAAACAATGAATTAGCAACCATCCCAATACATTCATCTACAGTGTATAAAGCTACAATGTTTACTTTCCTTTCTACAAAGTGGCAGGAGTCATCTCAATATTAAAATATTTATGACCCACATTAAGAATTATAATTATATTGAGACTTCAGGGCATTGAGCATGACTATTATCCACACATATGTGAAATAAACAGGTGAGAGGTGATGAATCAAACCTAGGCTTACTCACATGACTGACTGACATCGGTTGGTGCACATAGTCCATCATGAACAGAACAGTACAATCATGCAAGCACATCAGACTGTATTCTATTCCAAATGAAAATATTTTCCAGCTATTTCCAGAGTGGTGTGTTTACGGAGAGGTCCATTGAGAGGTGCTCAAAAACACCAGCGAGGCTGGAAAACAGAAAAGCATGCAGACTGGCTATACAACAGCCCAGAGGCAAACAAAGTCAAAGCTATTATGAGGACATGATGGTGAAGAGAATGAGAATGACATAAGAAAGCCAGCCATCAAATAAAAAGATAAGGGGGAGGGCAATTTTCCCTTCTTGGTGCTTTCACAGAGGATGAGCGTTGTACACCAATTGTACACTCGAATAGCAGATTGTTCCTTATAGTGGGGTTTGGGGGTGGGCAACATAAAGCTATAAGCCATCCCTGAACAGGGAGCCAGTGAGTGCCCCACAACATCAGATATCTGGCAGTGGATGTATCTGTAGTTGTATACTAAATGTGGCATGAGGCAATGGGGCAAGCCAGCTAGCTTTAAAGAACAGCCCATCAGAACAGGCCGGACAAGCACGGATAAGCAGAGGGGAAGCTGCCTAGACCCTACGTGCTAAGCAGCTTAACGGAGCTTTAAACATGTCTCTAGAAGGCATTTTATGCGGAAATATGCTACACTTTGAGCACCCATAGGCCATGCCTGGACATTCTACAGTGACTGAGGTTAACCATGAGATTAAGGAAACTGGGCGGGGCTTCAAGAGAGCAGGTCAAGGTTGTAAAACTGTGGGTTCCACTGAATTTAAGTTCTCCAGGGAACAGATGGAGAAGCAAAACCACAAACAGAACCTGGACCTCCACCAAAGGCCAGTGAAGAGATCTACTGAGAAGATATATGATGTATAATAAAAATACAATAAATATAATCCATTTTAGAGTCATCTTACTCACTGAGCTCAGAGGGGATTGTGGGGCAATGCTATTGATGTGGTGCCAAACTACGTTCAGAACATCAAAGTTAGGCCGGGGAGAGAAGATGATGGGATATGAGGAAGGACAGAAAGAAGCAGGGATGGAATGAGAGCAACAGAGATAAACCAGTCTATACAGCATATAGAGCAGCGTGTTATGGTTTGGTAGAGTCTACAGACAGGAAGGGTAGGGAATACGTCAAACCCCAGCCCTCCCATCCCAGCGGAAATCTATTATCCCTGCCCTTCCTGAACAAAACACTCCCATAAACACATCACTTACTGTATTCCTAGTCACAAGCCGAACAAACAAACAACTCCACAAGCTAAGCAAACATGTTCAGTCATGGAATGTGAAACTCAATAAAATCACCAATGACCGCTCACCTTACACCGACACTCATTATGGACCGATGCTACAGGCAAAATTACTAGGTCATGGTACCTTAATAATATAAAGGGAAAAACTAATAACGCAAGCTTTTCTGAGGTAATAGATAGTCTACACTTCAATCTGCTGATCTACTGCATGTTTCATTAAAAAGAGAGTTTAACAGCAGGGTTTAACAGCAGACCATCAACGTTCTAATAGTAGTTTTTAATCAGGTTGATAACCCCCAAATAAAAATGATCATATATCACCCTTCAGCTAAAATAAATCGGGATATGATATACAATACCAGATCATGTGAAAAATGAGGACACCCCATGAAATCTTTTTTTTTTTTTTTTTACCATATTTAAACATTGAAAGTTGATCTTCATTTCTTCTTCATACATACCAAGTCTTATACCCCCTCCGTAATATGTATGTGATAGCCCGAATGGGAGTGGGGGGGACCAGAATAGAGGAGGAGAGCAGGGAGCGGGGAGCGGAACAATGTGTGGGAGTGGTCAAGGTTTTCTGCACGATTAAAACAGAAATGTTATTAAAAACTTTAAAATTCGATACTAACCATAAAGCCTCAGCCTCGATTTTTACATTTTTTAAAATATAGTCATATTTCACCACCCTAAACGAGCTGCCTGCTGCACCTGTAGATTACCACAGATCACAGGTCTTTAAATATGAACCTTGAATCCAGTTTCCAATCATGGATTTTTCTCTCGCTGGAACTTAAAGGAACTGATTGGGTTGAGTTACACCTACATTGAATCATATATGCAAAAAAATAAAAAGTGAAATGAAATAATAAATGGGAAAAAACAAAAACAAAAACAAACACACATCAGATCCACAGTGCTTCAGAAAAAGCTCCTTTCACAAAAATCTGCCAAAAGCCCTTAGGAGATTAGTTTTACCTGGGGAGTAGGAGTAAACTATTTTCACTACAGAACATCTATAAACTACATGCTCAATTTGCACAGGATAAGAAAACTTGGTACAAATGATTGAGATGTGAATGGATGCACTGTTGCTTCCTCCAAAAATGTAATTTGGCTTGACCACTGATACATTAGTGGGTGATCAATTGTATAACCCATTAGTGAAGAACATTATGTTTGCAAACAGCTACATTACACTAAATGCAGACTGAACCAGCCTGTATACACCCTCGCACACAGCCCAGAAAAGCACACGACCATTTTGCCCACAGGTTTGACAGTGTTAGCAGTAGGTATGTACATTTGCAACAGCCTTGAACAACCAGTGGTATCTGTGCCATGTACAACAAAACGTAACACCTCCATGACCATCTCAGTACTGAGAAATCCAGCTAAACACTCCTTTTTCAGAGGATACAAGGGAACATTTACATTGGTCTTGAGGTTATTTTTACCACTTGTTTTACAAGAAGTAAAAAGGTCCGGAAGTTTGACTTGTGTGGGAAAGAGCAGTCGAGGGGCTAAAATCGCTGAGAACCTCTGGTAAAAATGACTTTACCCCACCTCCCCATGTTAAACTAATCACATCCAAACGGGAATGTACTGAATGAATTCAGAATGTATATGGTGTGCAAATGCATACATGCAGAAGTACTGCCATTTGAATGCAGATACACATGAATCTAAAGTGGCACCATGCCTAATGCCAGGCGTGGGCTCGAGGGGTATCAAGTCCCATAGCACTGAGTTGTGGAGCAGTGAAACTATGTTCTCTGTAATTATGGTACTTTATCCAAAACCTTTAGAGCTGGGAACTTGGAAACAAGAGCTATTGTCTGTATTTCTTGTTTTAGGGCACATGATCTTAAAGATCACCAAGCCAATTAATCAATAAACGTTGCTGTCAATATCTTTATTGTCAACATTACTGATAGTGTCAATGAGTTGTTGCAGCTCTAGTGCACATCCTCACGCTGATATTGGAGCTATGCCAGTTTTGACGGTTTTTACAGTTCACCCACAAAGACACAAGGTCACGTAGCTCTTGTGAAAGAAAATATTTTCTAACCATGACACCTGGAATGGAAATGTGAAAATTATGGGATGGCACAAGTTCAAAATGATAGAACAGCCAATGTGTACTTGTGATGCAGAGGCCAAAGAAACATGTAAAGGTGGCTTTAAAACTGACCATAGACTAGGGCTGCACGATACTGGAAAAAACTGACATTGCAATAGTTTTTTCTTCTGCTACATATATAAATTGCAAAATTAAAATAAATACAGGAACTTGTCATCAATATTAATATTGTATTCTCCAAGAGTGGAGTTAAAGAAATGACATTGGGCAGATATAGCTGGTCTCTGGGAAATGAAAACATTGAAAATAAACTGTTATACTAAATAAAATTTGCCTCACATGTTCTTGCATGTATTCCAATGTAACTATTGCACTTGTCCTCACTGCAATGACGATGCTGAAACGATATATTGTGCAGCCCTACCATGAACATACATTTACAAAGACCAGAGCTGCACAAAGTGATGAATGGGATTTCAGTCAGTGTCTTAGTGCACAATAAAAAAAACAAAAAAACAAAAACATATTTCTCCTCATATTTACTTTAACATTCTTTTCACAAAACTGCTTTTCCCACAATCTCCATTCCTGTATTCAGCAGGCCTAAGCTTAAAACAAAAAACACAAACAATGAAAGGTCAATAGAGCCATTCACGAGCGGCCATATCAGCCACCCACGGAATTCAACAAGCCTGGCTGCTTACCCTCTCCGGGCAGCAGGGTTATATAAAGTTTGAAGCAGTTTAGCCAAAGGTCTGGATCAAAGGGACTAGCAGCGATTGGACAGGCTTGAATACACAGTTAGAATGTTGCTGTGCCCATACTAATAGATCACGTCAAACAGACCTTGTGATGCAGTGATTAAGATACAGTTCGTTTGAAGGCACCATGCCTGACTCACACAGTTCCTGTTTACACAGGAATCCAAAATCAAATAGCTATACACTGCATAGGGCACAATGGCCTATTGCGTGTGCCTGAAGAGCCACATGCAAGACTCTCCTGCAGCTGAAGGATGCTTTCTCTGCTGTGCAGAAACTGAGAATGGAATTTCCTGTGATAGAAATGCATACATTTCCCCACATGCAGACGCACAAAACAGCTGAGGTCGAGCCCGTGGACAAGTACAAACACGAAGGACTCATGACTTCATACTATATTCAGTGCAAGTGAAAACCCACCCTGAATTGCAAAGTGAATTGCACCCTTCCTTGGCTGTGAATTGAGAAGAATCTGGTGTTACGTTCACATTATAGGGTTTACAACTAAAAATATTTTATTATGTTGCAATACTGTAATCAATATATTTTTACTGTTACAGTACAAAACAACAACCTGCATCAAAATACTTTTTATGCAATCAGAACAATGGGATGTGAGGCTCAGGATTTAAACATCACAAAAAAAAAAAAAAAAAACACTCGAGAGACAAATCTTTGCATGTAACCCATTAAAAAAATCAATAAAGTTGGAAAATCAATACAGTATTGCAAAACATAATACTGCAATACTTTAAAATGTTGATATTTTATAACAAGACTTTACAGTACTAATTCAAACCATCAACAAACAACTACAAGCAATCTCAAGTAACAAACTATTTATCAGGCATTGAGGCTCAATGCCAATCCAGTAACCCACTGTTCCAGAATCATACATTTTAGGCATGATTTAGTATTCGTCTCTGCTGCAGTGTTCCAACATAACGTCCTCTGTCAGTCTCTAGGCACCACAAACATTATTCACTGCCTGCCACAGTAAGGAGAGCTCTCAGAAGGTAAGAAAGCAGTTTAAATATCGTCAGTGTAAAAAAACTTAACATGTACTAGTCTGACTGTATTTGAGATACCTTTCCTCCAGACTTGGGAACGTAAAATGAACTGCTGTCTTTGGCCATGCCACCAAAACCATGTAGGAACCACACTACTGCCACATGTTCCCTCTTCAGTTACAGCTGTTTGAAAACCATGTAAACACTAAAGAGCATTTTCAAAACCAAGTGAAAGGACACTCAATTGCAAATTTAACAAACAATTGAAGTTATTTTACATCAAGAGGTCACATAAAATAAAACCCTATATATATATATATATATATATATATATATATATATATATATATATAAAATCAGTATCAATATATACTGTATGCACTGGGTATGTATCAAAAACAATTTTACAGCAGTATACAAAAGTAACCGGTAGCTAAATAATGAGGAAGTTGACTAAAATTCAAAAGAAGAATAAACAATTTAAAAATGTAAACAGTCTACTTAGAAGTAATTTTATAACTATATTTATTGGGAGCAGCAATTAATTTTATGCCAGTTTAATGGTTGTATTGGGTTGGCATTGGCTAGTTCTCAGTACCAAGGTACTGGGATCAGACTGGAGGCATAAAGGAGCCGAACAGAGAGATTTTGAATTTATTCTGTTCATATTTTTTCTGGACATATTTTGGATTGCTTGAAAGCCTACACAGTGTTTTAGTTCTTGTTCAAAGCGATTGGTTTAGCCCTTTAAAAACAGTTAATTTTCAAATAACCAATGGTAATAATCCAACTATGTTAACACCTTTTCACAGAACCAATAGAAAGTGAGTTTATGGTCAGGATTATGGGTATGCAAGGGTCTGTCTAGAACAAGTGAAGGCCCCCCCCCTCTTCTGTTAAATCTGCAGTCAGTCACTCACCACAGAAAAGGCAAAGAACTTTAGTGCAATAATTTTGATAGAAGGCCAGAAGAGTGAGTGCTAAAGAAGTAGAGGACAGTAATGAGGCTGTTGGCAAAGTCTCCTGGAGAGCACAGCAAGGAATAATAGCATGCATTAACCTCTAATGCTGGAATGGAAAATGTCCAGACTAATATGAGCAAAGACAACCAGCTGATCAGCTCGCTTGGAACTTGAGAATCATTGCACAAGGGTGGAGGTGAGACTGCTGATCACGTTTATGTCCTTAAGACAGCTTTATGAAATATGGACCTTTGGCAAGTTCTCACAGAGCCACTACACAGTGTGAAGTGTATGAAAAAGGGCAAATCAATAGAAGTGTAATCAACTGAACTCTGACAGGAGGCTTACTCAAAGACTTCATAAAGCGCAGAGCATAAGCAGTTGAATCACTAGTGCTGAATTTATTTGGTCGGCTGATGCTGAACTGAATATCAGAGTAAAGGCAAAACATACTTAAACTGAAATGTAGTCTGAAAAAGAAAAGAACATTTCATAATCTTGTAGGCACAGTAAAGTACGCTATGTGATAACCATAGCTGGAAGTACATTTCCTTAGACTGTAAAGAGTCTAATTATAGTCTGATTCTACCTAATTTAGATGGCAATCCTAAAGATCATATAAAGTTCATTCATTTTGATAGGGCATTTGAATGCTACTAGTAACTTATGCTAATGCTAAATTACAAAACATACTTTCACTCGAAGCTGTGCAAAAAAACAGAAGTCACAAAACCCCAAAATGTTTCCATATCATCAGCCATCTAACAGCAATTTAGTCCCACCCTTTCACAGGGAGGCAGTTTTTCCACCCCAGAGTAATGCCTGGCCCATACTAGAGGATAATCTGACCAAATCTGAGGCTGATTTGCTCCTCCTGATAATCACAGAAGGTCTCCCAATTATAGAAGGATCGTAATGATTATCTTCCCAGATTATCCTCTAGTGTGGGGAGTCTATAATCCAAATCTTTACTCATCTGATCTTCTCCTAAGACATGACATCCATCTGGTTTTACATAGGACTTCAGAATTTTATTAAATATTGTGATGTAATGGATTTAAAGACATTTTCACATAGACAAAAAGCACCAGTGACATCAGACTGTAAATACTGCTGTCCAATACAAAACCCCTACCATCCAAAAGAACATGATCAAAACAGCCTGCAAAATTAGGAGTTTGAAATGGATATCTAGGCCAGATAATGTAGAACATGGGCCCTTTAAATGAAGTATTTCATTGAAAATGTCAGGGTAACCTCGGTATCTGTTTGTTTTGGCATTCGGCAATGCTAAAGATTCTGGCACTGTACTGTATCAGAGCAGAAATTGCGATATCTCTATTATGGCTTTTTGCAACAATGGAACATTTGCTGATATAAAGAGTTTTCTAATTGGCATAAATGAAACTGCTGTGTTTCTGAGATAGTCTGTTGAAAGTTGGGTAATTAAATACAAAATTGGGTTGCATGCTGAACATGTTGCATGCTGGTCGGCCGTAACATTATTTTAGAACAAGAAAGCTTGTAAAAAAACAGCTATATCTAAATAAAAAAAGGCACAAATGTGTACTCAAACCGATGCATTGAACACATGCAGCTTCACTCATTTTTATTTCAACATACAAAACCAAGAAAACCCACTAGTACCCTATTTTCCAGACTACAAGCCGCACTGGACTATAAGCCACACCCTGGAAAATAACATATATAAGAAGAAAAAACTGCACCTCATTACAAGACGCATGGTTTAAAGCGTGGACAAAAAGTAGCAGCTTATAGTCCAGAAAATACGGTAAATGCATTAAACTCACAATAGGGCCAGTTGATATAATGATATTCATATTGATATTTGGATATAAAGAATGTGATATGGGCTGAGGTGACAGTTTATGTTGGGTTTTAAAGTTTTGATGTTTCGGTTTCAATCTTGTGGAAAACCTTTTTTCCATTGGCTCCCCTCCACCTCCACTTGCATTCTCAAAGACCCATTGAAATTTGATCTTCATTTCTTCCTTATGCCAAGTTTAAATATAGTAAAAAAAAAAAAAAGGTTATCCTAATTTTTTCACATTGAGTTTGTCCCATCATATATCAAGGTTAAGCAAATCAATTTTGCCACATCACATTACACAGGTGTTAGTGTTAGTGAAAAATTGGTAGCAGTAAAACATGCATAAAAAACACAGGAGAAGAAAATAAAAATAAAGAATATATCTATATGCAGTATAAAATGTTTAGACATTAACTTACACATACATTATACATGTATTATTGTACGGAAACACACAATACTGCACTGTAGATGTTCTGTGTATATAGGAACTATAAAAAGGATGTCTGCATTATGTTTACATGTGCACTGGGTATATAATTAGATGTAACTGTAGAGTGAGTAGGTAGTGAGAGACAATGTTTAGTGGGAGAAGGTGTATAAAATTATTCAGATAAAATATATTGAACGATGCCATTTTGTCCATATTGCCCAGCCCTAACTCCCAAGCTGCATGATCTGAGTACACTTCTGGGCTCCTATTCTAAATGTTATAGGGCTTCATCCAGACTTTGATGGCAGTTACACACCGTTTCCAACAACTACATGACTTACCCAATTTAAACATTGCACCATTATATACTGAATTACCAGTGAGTAACCCTGAACAGAAATCAGCTCAAATTAAATTGATTCCAACTGAATTAAATCCCAGTTTGAACGCCAAAGGAGCTTCCAGTGCATGTTTACTGCTCCATCCATGTGCATCTCAACCTGCATACAGACTCTGACTGATCAGTGAGACAGCTGGGGCTGATTTGTTCATAAATGAACATGTGAAGGGGGCCGTTTGCTCTCTTTCAGAATAAAAGTCCTGAAAATGAAGAATACCAATACACACATAACAAAACTACTGATATTTAGTCCTTAAGCCTGAAAACTCTCAACAATTGTAGGTGCAAGTATATTTTGGGCATAATATAAACTCTTAATTTTAACATCTCAAATAAAGATAAACTGATGTGGCCTGCAAACAATATCTGGTACGTGTGTCACCTACAAACGTTTCTCTCCTGGTGAATAAATCAAAGTACATCAAACTAAAGAAACATCCCACAAATTGGGTTCTAAAGCCTAATGTCTGTGTAAAACACCAGCTGCTTCAGGGCTTCTCTCTCTCTCTCTCTCTCTCTCTCTCTCTCTCCTAGTGAAAGTTCACCCATGACACAGCAACACCCCATTAAAGATGAACTCCATCTCTGAGCATGCTGTGGCAGATCACACAGCAGTGATCACAGTAACTTGATCAAATAACTGATCAGACACAGCCTCTGGTACAGTGATGATCATGAAGCTGCTGCTGTGGCTGCACTGCCAGCAGATCCCATGCTTTTGAGAGCAGACAAAGGAAGGGACAGGCTATTAAAGCTTCACTCGGCATGTTCAAGTTCTCCACCAACTGAGGGAGAGACAAAGGCACTCAGAGTGGAGGGCAGAACCTGAGCCACAAATCACAGAGTAAGGTGATGATAGAAGAAGCAATAAGCAGGCTGCAGCTGTAAGGAATGGATATGGAGTCCAAACCAGATTAAACCCAGAAAACATGTTGAAATTCTTAAATAAATAAAACCTGGGAAACTACTCATGGCCCAGCAAAGGGGGTAAACAATGAGGGGTGGAGAAGAATGATGAAGAAGCCCTGATCAGAGATGAGAAGCTCCAATGAATGAAGAAAGTAGATCGGAGCCATTGTGTTGTAGAGAACGCGGATTGATACAACATGCTGTTATTATGGGGCAATTTCAACTCTACTCAATAAAATGAAATTCAAGTTGAACACCATCTACTGAAACATAAACATTTAACATATTCAAGCCCCCTGACTTCATTATAATACACCCGTGGCTCTTTTAGAAGCCCCCGTGCTGTTTCCCTCTACATTCACCTGTGATAAATTATAGTGGAACTCACTGTAAACAGTCCCGAGCCGAGTCACTGCTTTGTATCCCTCCTCCTCCTCCTCCTCCCAGGTAACTACTTTAACCGCTCGCTTCTGCAAATAGTCCGCAAACGTTGAGTCTTTTGGTAAAACCGGCAGCAGGGCGAATAAACCCGTCAGATATCTCCCTCAGGCTCGACAGTGCGAACAGACTCCTCCAGAGCCCGAAACCCGCATCCTTCCTGTGTGTGAGCGTGTAACGCAGCTCGCGCTGCGCCTCATTCCGCTCGGCCCCGCCCTTTCTTTCGTTGGACACGCCCCCACGCGGCCGAATTTAAAGAGACAGTGCGCGAGCTGGCCTCGAGCCGAATGCCGGTGAAGGTCTGTTCGCTTCACGGCGTTTTTAATGAGATTTGATGTTCATTTGAAATGCACGCAGCCGTGCTTTGTATCCCAGCCTGCAGCTTATTCAGCTGGAACACAAACCAGTGAATTTACCAGACCAGGAGCTCTGCTCTGCTGCAGGGGGCCAAACTTTTTGTCTAGGGGGCCAAAGTGGACTGTTTTGTGGGGCTGAGAGCCAAAAATTCAAACCAGAAGTATTTTAATAGTAATAAAAATAATCATCTATTATTATTTTTGTTATTTATGTATGTATTGGTATTATCTCCTCACAGGGCTTTAATTATCTATTAGTATTGAGGCAGCCATGGTTAGGTAACTGGACGTATGGCTGGAAGGTTGCTGGTTCAATTCTCTGAACATGACAGAAGTGCACTTAACTCACAAGCTGCTCACCAAGTAGTTTGGATAGGGACGCCTACCACTCTGGGCATGTGTGCCCACTTTGCAAATTCTAGTGTGTCTTTCACTGGATAGGCTGGTTAAATATGGAAGCACATTGGATATATATGCAAATTTATGTTCGCCCAATAACAGTAAAGACCAGAATAACCTTCCTGCATCAGAATCCTACATAAGTAGGAAGCATTTTTTGTGTTTCAGACACAGATTCCACTGTAACTCAGAAAATTGATCTGTACAGCTGTGGTGAGCTGAAATGCATATCAGAATGCACAGAACCTTGAACCTGGAGGGGGGTGGACTCCAACAGCAGAAAACCATGCCATGAACAAAACCCCAAGGCTGCAGTGTTCACTGTGTGTAACGTCACTACAGGGTCATATTGAGGTATCAGAGTTGTGCAGTGAAAACCTACTTTTTGTAATCAAAGCTGTTTTTTTACTGCAGAAGCTATATGTGACGAACTATAGTAGCAGTGCTGAGAATGCTTTACTTTCTTATATCTAAAGGTGCACTGGAGGGACCCCTCTGAGTGGGCGCTTCACCGTGCAGTGCACACCAGCTGGACATGCAAATCAGTGGAGAGTGTTGTAGTAGTAGGGGGGCATTAGATTTAGACTAGCATTAGATTTACACTGAATACCTCAAAAATGGCACTTAACCTAAGAAGAACTTAGGTTATGTCACATGACAAGGACGGATACTCCAGACATTTGGAGGGGGGTATGGGGAATGTTTTTTGGCACGCTTTGAGGCCATTAAAACCGATCATATATCATTTGAATGCCATGGCCTCTCCTGTTTAAGAACCAGCTAAGTATTCTAATGGCAAATATGGTCAAAATATACAAAAATATAGGAAATGTGCAAACTTTTGTACTTGGAAATCAATTCCACTGGATTTGAAATATGACTTGGTTCATTTCAAACAGAATTCTATTGACAACCACAACCTAAAGAAATGTGTGAGACAAAGAAATGAGCGGCAATGCATTCTTTCTTGATGACCTGTCTGACTATCCTTCTGGCTGAAATGCAATACTCTGACAGGGCCCTTGCAGTTGAACGATGACTAGCCATCTTGCTGTTTGAGGACATAGTCAGCACCCTCAGGTTCCAGGTCATTTGTGTATTCACATGATAAATGGTCGTTTACAAAAGGCTGCCATGGATGTAATTTGCACCTCTGCCTCAAGCCTCATGGGGGATGTATCCTCTTGCAAGACAAAGCCTTAGGCTGCTAGTACTTAAGAGGAATGGAATGTTTAAACTGTTAGATCATTACGCGTTGTCAGGAGTAATGTTATTGTCAAGGTCAGGTATCAGTTTGAAGGAGAAAGTGCGGTGTACAGATGGCCTTATGGATGACTTAATGGTCCACTAAAAATAACGATGCACAGTTACCAAATTTATCCACCCTGATGGCCAAAGATTTGTGGATATGTAGTTTATATGCGACGGATATCTAGTTAACTTATGTTCATTTCTATTTTAATGAACATGACAGTGAGTTCAGCGTTCAGCAGGCTTCCCAGTGACCAGGTCTGAATCCAGGTGAACATATTTGGGATGAGGTAGATTCGGTGATTCACATGACCATAAATGTACATGGTTTGCCATATTTTTATTTGCCAAAAAACTTTATAAAGGTATTTATTGGAGACAGTTGCACATGCCAAATTTCCAGGAGATCCTATGTTACTGAAATATGTATTATGTATATGAGATGTAAACATTAACAGAACTTAGATATTTATATGATTCTGACCATGTTTTGATAAAAACATTTAGTCACCCTCACCTTTTTTTGTGTGTGTATTTTTTATGTTTTTGGCTTATAAGGACTAAATAAAACTTTATCTCAGAACTCCAGTTGAAAATTGATTTTCAACTAATTTGATGAGTTATTTGTAATAATTAGATTCACAAGGATATTTATAATAATACATTCTTCAAATATACTCAACAGTGGTCCAAATAACATTGGATCATTTATATATGTATCAGTATTATCCCTTTGCAGGACTTTTTTTTTACTCTTTTTTTTTCAGGCACTATTTATATATATTGTATATTGTAATATAGACTCTATATTATATTTTCTTTATATTTATATAGTGTTTTCTTTAATAAATTATTATCTCTTTATACCTTTTCTGTACTGTACTTATGCTGCTGCTGGAACATTAATTTCCCCGAGGAAACCCTCCCAAGGGATCAATAAAGTTATATCCTATCCTATCCTATCCTATCCTATCCTATCCTATCCTATCCTATCCTATCATTTTATTCTGAAACACTGTGTGAGCAAAGAAAGAGAGCAAACAGCATTATCCCCATCATCTGTGTCAGTGACATCATCAGCCCTACCCACTCTCGGTGATCATTTGCAGTCTGAGTGCAGGTTGAGTATGCTCCCATGTACACATTCTCAGAAGCTGCAGTGGAATTTAAACTGGGATTTAAGGAGCCATTGGAAGCGACTGAATTTTAGGTGTTTTCCAAGCTTGATTAGTTGTTGATATTTGATCACACATGAGATAAATCTAAGAGATTGAGTCTTGTAGTGTGTTATGATATGTGTATTATATGTATTATCTCTGTAGGAAGTGTACAAAACAGCATGTAATCTGCCAATCTCGGGTTGTAAGAATTAAATGGTTCCAGCATCATGAGAAGTCTATGCTACTACAAATTAAGCTGTTTTAAAAGCAGAAGGTCAGTACTAGTACAGTGGCCTTAATGAAGTCATCATTGAATGTATGTCATAATTTCATTACCAGCTCAGCAGGTTGTTCACCAAAGACACACAAGCCCTTCATTTATATTTAACAGTAATTTCCTCCCTTTGGCTGTGTTCCCAGATCTCTGAACCCTGTCCAGAGTGGTTTGGAGAAGTTAATGAGTACCTCTCCATCCACAGCTATCCACAGTGTTGAGGTCATGAGATAGATGAGTGTGTTTAACTATGAAAAACAATATTCTGGTCAGTGTAAGCTAATCATTTTCACAGAATGATGACTAACCAATGTCCACCATGTAATGAGCCAGTTTTATAACAATCATAATGTATTTAAGATACATATCACTTCAATGAACTATGATTCAACACCTCTTACAGTACAGTGTTAATGATTGCATAAAAACGACTTTGCAAAGTATAATTTTATGGCTTGATACTATGATGCTTCATTCTGTTTTTCAGGATAAAGAATAACATAAACATTGCCACATTGAGGGACCCATATAAGAGAAAGTCATGTGACAGCAATATGCAAATTGATTATGAAGTGTTGATGGCAAACCAATGTGAATTTAATCAAGGCACGATAGCCAGATGGGTGGGACAAGTGTGGGCATTTAACATTCCTCAATCCACAGTGTCCCCTGTGTACTGGGAATATGTCATAGACCATTACCACCCTAAGTGGACAGTGCAGTGGGTGGTTATCATCATTACTGGTGGTGTCTGGCTAGAATTGTCTGTGCTTTACATCCACGTTCAATGCTGCAGAGACCCAACATGTATATACTGCATATCAGTGCTGTAATTTTTAGCTTCTGTTCGGCATGGCAAAAGTAATGGGGCATGATAACTAGATCCTGTTCCATGACTTTTGTGTTTTCAGAGTATATGCTTCTATTCAGCCCCAATGCTTCATGTAAAAAACTAAAGGACATTTTTTATCCTATTTTTTAATGAGGTGCAAGGAATACACGGCTGATCAGTACAGAGCAATTATCAATTAAAGGCACAGCCACAAGAATATAAGTGATAAAGAGAGTGGTTGTAAAATGGCTGTGGAACAATGAATTATGACTGTTGTAGGTACATAAAACCACCCAAACATAATATGCAAACCAAACATAAATGCATGTATTAAAATACGATGCAAGCAAGCCTGTTTGAAAAAATGTGAGTTTCCATTGTTAAGGCATCATTAAAGATTTAACTTTTTGTGCTTTTTCTATGTGAAATTTTTTAATGAGTGACCACATGCTGATAGCATTAGATTATGGTAACAAATTATTCATGTAAACAGGACAGGCTGGTTGTGTTCTTGCAAACGTCTATCCAGCACTGTAGTAGAAGTTGCATCTAAATGAGTAACAGTAAAGAAGGACTTATTTCCAACCAGTCAGGCAAGGATCCTAAGTGTTGAGGGTCCTTGCAGGTTTGAAGACAGATAAGCTTTACTTATAATCCCTTCTACCTCACTACTGGGTTTTCATCTCTCCCTCTTGACACCACTGCACTATCCCAAACATCCAGATCAATGCTTTCCAGCCTGGAATAAAGAGATTATCTCCAGACGAGCTCTCCCACCCTCCCACTGCGAGACGGCACGGTTTCTCTGGATCTTCTCTGGATGAATTTTACACTCACTTAACATTCTCATTCAGCCTCAATCTCCAGGCCATGGCTGGGGAATGAAATGGAGGCCAGTGCTGCTCAGATGGATCAAGTGTCATCTCCCTTTATGAAACTGACATTGATGGTGATGAAGAGAGAAGCTTTTTTCATGAATAAAAAAATGAAAAATAAAAAGCTTGATGAAGGAAGACAATGCATGGATTCATTTGCCAGTAATAGGGTACTGTCCTTATTAGGGGGATAATTCAGTCCATTGATTCTGATTATGATGTGCTGAAACTGCTGCACTGTAATGATTTTGGATAGTTTTTTTAAATACATTGAGAACATAATATAAGCAATGAATACAGCAAGTATGTGCATTTTTTGGGAAGTGGGTGGAAACCCAAGTGGACTCAGGGAGAACACATGCAACTCCTCTCAGACTGTGACCCGAGTGGGGCTCAAACCCACAACCCCAGGGGCTCTGTGACTCATGCATTAATTAAACAAAAATCACATTTTTATCCAATTAAAAAGTGAGTGTTTGATAATTTTGTAGGTTGATACATTCGTAGTTTCTTGTGCCACATTCTCTGACAACCCAATACCATTTTTGGGTTGCGCTCATTCATTTGTTCTTCTGAAGTCAATGATATTAAAGAGTGTTTTGCTGGAGTACTCTACTATACTGTCCAGGCAGGGCTTTCTATTAGATTTTGGAGGATTGCTGTGAGGATTTGATTGCATTCAGCAACAAGATCATCTGAGAGGTCAGAATTTTGATGATCACCACCCCATCTCATCCAAACTCTCCTTATCATCTCAGAAGTTTTGAAAAGAGCACCATTATTCCAAAGAATTCACTTCCACTTCTCCACAGCTCAAAGCTCAAATGACAAACTGTGTCTAGGCTGTTTCAGCAATGGGTGCAACTAAAAGTAGCTTACTGCATTCACTGGAACATTTGGATATAGAGTGTGTGTACATATATATATATAAAAGAGACATATAGAGGCACTGAAAAATAAAATAATTTATTTTGGAAAAGAACCATGAGCTGGCCCATTATAATTCCTTAAAGGATTTGTACAGTGATGGTCACCTCACAGAGAACAAGACAGGAGATAGTGTGGATCGTGATTTATCGCTAATCCCAGTTCATCAGTTATTTCAATGGAATTTCTGCGTGGAGTTGCCACTTTGCTTCATTTTTCAAGTTGGAATATAAAAGCGGACGATCAAATGATCATAAATAAATGAAGCATATCTGCTGTCGTATATGTAGGCATATGTGTACACGGTGTCACTGTGAACTGTAAAAACACATTCTACAATATATTCAGAGAAATACATACAACGCAAAAAAGAAGTAACGGACATCGGCTTGCAGTCTTTCAGTCATTTGCTTGGTGAGATGCTTGGGGGGCTGGGTTGTGTCATCTGTTCTCTGAATGTGATCCCAACACATGCAGACAGATGACTTATTCTTGTCATTATTAGTGATGTTTTCTGTACAAATCAGCTGAAACAAATGCAGTGGATTCTCTTTATGCATTTCCGGTATCCATTTTTTTTAATGAGGAGTAATTACTGTATGCTCTTAATCTCCCATATGATAGCAAGCATCAGGTGCTTGTTCAAATCGTCCCCTGGTGTCATTTCCTCATTTCATTTCACAGAAATAATAACTCATTACTGCTTCTCAGCTGTTGGTTCCAAAGAGTTGAATCAAGCCAGGCTCCTAGAGAACTGTGCAATCGCCTGCCCACTGTCCAAGGTAGTGAGGGACAGTTCATGTGATGAAGGACAGCCTGCCAATGGTCCTCAGGCTCACGGGTCTTGAACAGCCTTTTCCAGGGAAAGCACCTTTATTAAACCCATGACTATGAACACAACCATACCATTTTCTTGACAAAACACAGAGACACCACAAAACCGACTAGCAACAACTTTTTTTGTGTAGTATCCACAACTTCTAGCTTAGCAAAGCTCAAGGCTGATTTATTACTGAAAATAGCATCGTGGCTAAGAATAAAGGGTTTTAAACCATCATTTAAAACTGAAACATGTTCAATCTAAGATCATATCCTCTTGCCCAACCAAAACATTTAGCTGCGGCGTTATGCTTTGAGCAAAGTGCTGTCACATTCCAGATGAATAAATTTCAAATGAACATCACACAAAACTCCCAGTGATTTCTGTACACTGACGATGAGCATCACTTCGGGAAATATGCTGCATTACATGCAAAGCCTAGGTTGAAATTCTCAATAACTCTTGTGTCTGGTCTCTTTCCTTCACATAAATCCTTCTGTTTTAAAAATATCTTCTGATACGTCATTTTTTTGTGGCAGTCCATAAACATCTCTGATGAACCACTGTTCACAAGTGAACGACTAAGTGACTATGCCGATCTCAAATAGCAACACTTTCGTGCAGAATGATTGTCTGTTTCCCAATGCTCTTACACTTGCGCACACGCAATCGCACATACACTCACAGAAGGGGGTGAAATTAAAACCAAAAAGCAGCCAAGTATGTTCAACACTGAGTAACACCTCTATAAATAATATTCCTTAAAAAAAAAAAAAGAGAATCTTCCACAACAACAGCGACGTGGTGGAGTGGGGAGTCCCAGCCTGGTGTGCGCTGTGATTGTGGGTCACTGAAATGAGAGTCTTGTATCAAACGAAAGAGGAGAAGCCTGTGGCAGGCGTCTGGGTGGAGGCACCCAGGCTGCTGGGGGGCCGGTACAGGGCGTGCTGGCTGTGGGTCTCAGACGACAGCAGCGAAGGGGTGGGAGTCCGGCTGCCTTTGGGCCTGAAGAGCGTGCCCTGGCCCTGGGGCTGCGGGGAAGGCGCAGTGTGGGGCAGTAGAGGGGGCAGCGGGGGCAGAGGTGGAGGGTGGGGGCGGGACTCCTGCTCCGCCACGCCATCGGGCTGCCCGTAGCCATACGCTGGGGGCCGAGACACGCCCTTCTGCTGTCGCCGCCAGGAGTTGTAGTATGTGGGGTCACTGATGTAGTGGTTGACAAAGGAGTGGGTTTTCTGCCGGTTGGGATCCATCTCGTATTCGCTGTCACTGCCCTGCAATTGGACACGGAAAATGAAAGAAATGTCACTTTTTCACTTCATTTATCATTTATCAACAGTTTGAGGGGTCAGAGTCTTTCAAATAAAACTAATGAGCACAATAACTATATTTAACCTAAAGCTCATAGACTTTATTTTGAGTGCTTATTGGCTAATTAGCTAATTTAGATAATTCAAGGTAAGATAGTATTTCTAAAAACAATAATATATTTACTTGTACTTGTGTAATGTTGTTCCAGTGAGGCGTTTAAAGACACCTTTGCAAGACATTCATGGGGCATCAAGATTTCAATCAGTGAATGTTTTTCATGACAAAAAAAGACAACTTTTGGTGCCTCATTTTTGGGAGGTCTGTGAAAATTCTATAGAGAAAACTTTAGTTTGCTAAAGAGCCCTTACAGTAAAGTTTTATTTAGAACCACCAACTCTCTGAAAAAGGAGATACCGTACTTGCACTGTGAACAGATTCTTCAGATTGACGTGAAATGCACTGTAGAGGATTCTATACAGAAACATTTTGAAATTTTTTCTATGTTGTACCAAAAAAAAGACTTCTTCTTTTGTCACGATGTCAAGCTTGTACCTATAGAAGAACCATTTTGTGCCATATAGAACCCTTTTCAAAAATCTTCTATAAACATATGTAGAAATTATGGTTCTTTGAAGGTTCTTCACTAAAGAAAATGGTTCTATATAGAGCATTATTTGCAGTATGAAAGGGTTCTTCAGATAGGTGGAGAACATACTGTAGAGGGTTCTATATGGTTCTATTATTATAACATGTTTCACATCATAACAATAGTAGGACCATTTTTAGTGCAATATAGAACCCTTTCCAAAAAGCACATTGTCCATCAGTCTGAAGAACCTTTACAAGATGCAAAGAACCCTTTATTCCTGTTCTTTGAGAGAAGAACCCTTACAGAACCCTAATATTTAAGTGTGTACTACTATTACAATGTCAAACTTGTAATACTAGAAGAACCATTTTTGGTGCCATATAGAACCCTTGTCCAAAAGGTTCTATATGGATCCCAGCATATTTTCCAGCAATCTCAAGAAACCTTTCACAATGCAAAGAACCATTTATTCAGGCAAAGGTTTGGAGGAACCATCATTTTTAAACATGTACCATTGCTGATTTCAGCCTGGTTCTAGAATATTCCCTGTCCTGCATGCTGTCCTTTTTTCTTCATATTTTGATCTGGCAGTTGTTCTTTACATTATATCAGAATTTCACGATGAATGGACAAATAGAAATCCTCCAAAATGACTTGATAAATTGACTTCCACTGAAAGTGGATCTGAAGATCTACTGTCAATGAGGATATTTTGGATTTCCCTTCTGTAACACATCTGATCCAATTAATGACTACTTCACAAGCCCTTTCTGAGTGCAGGGAAAACAAACATGTGCAGGTCAAGGGTACTTCAAGACCATTATGAGATATATGGTCTATAATCCTTGTCAGAACAACATTAGATCAACACACCATACAAAAGTACACTAGAACTCTATATTCACTGACACACTGATGAACTTGATCACTGGATATCAGAGAGAACACAGCAGCTACACATTCTTCTACTGACTCTAGAAATGCTAAGGAGAAGCAGCAGAACCTCTCCACTACACTAACACACACATATGGAACAGTATGGTCTCACCCAAAGCTTTGTGGAGCCAATACCTTATATGAAAACACAAGAGCTTCCTAAATGGGCAAAAATCATGGAGTGATTTTGAATGAGTGATGGGAGCTTGGACGGATAACATACATTATATGGACAAAAGTATTGAGACACCAGTTCATTCACTGTTTTTTTTATTCTGTATCCTGCTTTTTCATTGAATAACAGTTTATAGTGTCCAGGGAATATTTTCTACTAGATTTTGGAGTAATGATGTGGGGATTTGATTCACTGTGGTCAGGATGTTGGATGATCACCACCCTACCCAAATGCCCAACTAATCCCAAAAGTATTGGATGTAGCACCAGCATTCCAGAGAACGCAGTGTGGCTGCTGAATGCTTTTTGATCGATTCTGTGTCTGAGAAATCTTACACTCCAGAGAATCAGAGAATCTGGTGAGTTTTGTTATTCGATATGATCAAGCACTGCCTTTAACAGGTACAATACATCTGTATGATGCAGAAGGATCAATCCTAATCAGTCCACACAGTGTACTTTATGTCACAAGGTCACTAAGGTGACTTTAGGTCACTAAAATCTTGCCACTCTCCAGCAGACTTCGCTCTTCTGAAAAAAAAATTTACACCAAACAAGGGCTGGACGATATATCGATATTTATATCTATATTGGTATATAAACAAAGCAAGATATGGGCTGAAGTGATATTGTTCGTATTAGGATTTACAATTCTTAAATAACATTCAGGCAAATAACATTATTAATGCTCCTTTTTTCTGCTCCTGTGCTCTGCTCTGCCCCCTGCTCTCAGCTCCTCCTTTACTCTGCTCCTTTCCACCACCATTTGCACATTTTCACATACACACTATGGAGGGGGCATAAGACTTTAAGAAGAAATGATTTCATTGGGTGTACAACTTTTTTTCACATTGTATTTTTCACATCATATCATATCATATCATATCATATCATATCATATCATATCATATCATATCATATATATAATACCATATATCATATGATTTTTTGTCCATATTGCCCAGCCCTACCAGAAAAAAATGATTTGTTTTTGTTTGCATTTAGCTCCAGGGACATTAGGTCACTGACACTCCATCACTCCATAGCCTAATGCCAGGGTGCTGACGCTTAGCATTGACGGTGACCATAGGCTCATGTGTATCCTCTCCATTGGACATACAACTAATACCATGCACTGCACCTCTGTTTGCAGAGCATCTGAGGCTGAGATTAGTGAGAGAGTGATTACAGCCTTGCAACTAAGTGAATTATGCACATCATCATTCCAGGAAGGGCATGCAGAGGCTTAGAGAGGGTCCTGCTGAGTACATTTATTTGCACAAGTGCAGCATAAACAGT
Source organism: Acestrorhynchus altus (assembly GCA_034509495.1). NCBI lineage: Eukaryota > Metazoa > Chordata > Actinopteri > Characiformes > Acestrorhynchidae > Acestrorhynchus > Acestrorhynchus altus. The sequence continues at coordinate 15,534,920 of CM067520.1, forward strand.
GTAAATTAATGCAGTGTGGAAGATGAAAGGCAGCGACTGAAAGATTAAGAGTTTATTTGTCTGCAGAAGAATGCTGTTTTGACGCTATAGGTACCTGGCAAGCAGGGGGAGAAAACCCACTGTGGGAAAGCATTGAGAGGGAAGAGATCATTGGAAAGGAAAATGCCAATCACAATCACATCCCAATATTCTACAATCCACTCAATTTTCTTTGGGTTTACATATAATAGGGCCTAGACAATTACTTGATTCCATATTGACTTGATTAAAGGAAATAAGGGAAATTTGCATGAAGATGCAACTTTTAACCAGGGAATTAAATTTTTCCCTATACGTAAAAAAAGTTGCTTCAAATTGTTCTTTGAGCAATTTCAAAAATACACAAAAATTAATGCACTTGACTAAGACAGTCCACGATTCCGAGGTTGCTGAGTTTGAGCACAACAGATCCTATCTTATACCAACAATGCACTTCCTGTTGGATAAAATCTCCCACTGAAATAAGTGAGGCACAATCTTTGGACATGACAATCAGCTTAGGCCATTCTTCCCATCTGTCTCCCATGAGGGAGGTCGCCACGCGCAGATGACTAAAACGGCAAGCAACGTCTACTTGGATCGATATGGAGCTTCATTTGTCAGGCAAAGGTCAGAGGCGCTCATCTTTATCGAACAGAATGCCAGCCTTTTTTTTCAGGGCTGAGCCTGAAGCCGTTGTGCTTATACAATGTCCTGCCACTGGGGGAGGGGTGTCTTTTCCCATGGGGAATGCTGCAATGCATAATAGAGTATAAGGAATGCCTCTTTATCTATGATGTTAGAGGACAGAAAAACAAGCAGGACTATACAGAGAAACGTCAATAGATTTAGTGAAAAGCATTCTTCAACAAAGTGGGTCGAGAGCTGCTTGGAGGATATGGGTTTCAGAAAAGGAAACACAAACTCCATACAGATAAAAATAAAGAATGAATCAGATAAAGAGCTCTTTTGCCTGTGTGGGCTCACATGTTCAGTTCACTTCACACAATGGTCAAATAGATAATGTACTCTGTGGCCCAGATTCTCAGATTAAGCCTAAGTCTGGACGAAAGTGGGATTTTAAATCATGAAACTGCACTAACAATTCAGTTTATTGCAAAGAAACTTTGTTTCATTCTAAACACAGTAAGGTACCTGTGAATCAGACACTTCAGAGGGTTTCTCAGTCAGGCTGCTGCTTTCAGCTGGAATCAGGTCATTGCATTTAGCACTCACATCCTCATCAGAGTAGTGAAGACTGCCTGGACTGGGCCGTGGTGGAGAACTGCATCAGGGGGAGAAGAAAAAGCAGGAGAGATTGACAGGGATTAGTGTCTGCAGTCATATAAAAAGTATTAGAGTTGAACAACTGACCTAGAATCATCTTTATTATACCAAAAATGATTCTGGATTAGTGGGTCTCTGAGACGATTAAATAGCCTACATCATACACAATGTTCCCTTGCCTTTTTGCAAGCAGTTCAGTTGTATGTAGCATGTGTAGTATGTAGTATGTAGCAACTGAAAAAAAAACCCAGTAAATGTAAATGTATTTACATTAATGTTTTGCGATGTCACAAAAACCAATGCATTTGTACATACCCATGAATATTAATATATTTGCATATCTGCATCAGTTTAGTCTGACTATTCACAATCAGGGGTGTTTAAATATTGATATTTTTTATGAGCCATGATACAGAGCTGACGATCAAAGAATATATTCATATATTAGCCATAAAACCCCTCTCTACTCATTTAATTATCTGTAGATTTGTGATGAATTTACTCTGATCTGCAAGAGAAAACAATTATGTCAGGATTTTCTGTGGATAGAATCTGTTTTTCAGTTTATTTTAAGTTTTGTTTTATTGGGTGGAACTAAATTTGGCACAAATGGGGTCGGATCATCCAAAGACCCAATCAGAATTAGCAACATAGCTCCCCAGCAGAACCTAGCTTAATCAACCTGAATTTGCTGGTTTTACTGACCACATGCATGCTCAAGCTCATTTAAACAATTCAAAACTGTGTTTAAAATGAAGCTCCTTGTTAAGCTCTGTGGGATAATAAAAAACTCAGAGCTAGTTTAAGCTCTTTGTACTAGAAGAAGCTCCTCATTAAGCTCTGTGTGATAGTGAAAGCTCAGAGCTATTTATGCTCCTTCTGCTAGTTGAAGCCCTTTGTTAAGCTCCATGTTTGAGTGAAAGCTCCAAACTAGTTGAAGCTCCACATTTCCACAAACACACAAACCAGTCATGAAATGTCTGAAAAAACATGGCTAAAATAATAAAAAATAACACTACGGGGCTAATCTGCAACTTTGTATTTTTCTGCCAATCATTCTGTGATCAGGTATGCTCTCCCAGTTCTGAGCAGGCTGCATCTTGTGATTTGTGGTGCATTTTATGATGATTACACTGCATTAATAAATAATTGAATATAACACTGGTAAATGTTAAGCTAAAACCTACATAGATCAAAAGATTGTCTTCCCTTCAGAGATTCCAATCATATGCAGAGTCAGCACATCTGGAGCAGAAAGGGTTAAGGGCCTTGCTGAAGGCCTCAAGAGCGGTGGTTTAGCAAAATCAGGTATCGAACCCACAACCTTGTGATCAAATCCCTGATTTGAAAAAAAAATGAATGATACAGGCCTTTTACTGTCTTAATGCATGCAATTAACAGAAGTAAAAAGCCTGAAAATTGACCATATTATTATTTATTTTCAACATAAACTTATTAATTCCACAATGTTACTTGTGGGCTTTAGAAATCGCAAAGATGATTATATCATAACTTGATCTGAAAGAAGAAGCCTGACAGGTTGCTAGAGAAATGTAGCTTTCCACAACCAAACGTGACTCTCATTACAAAATTAGCATTTTTTCCTCATTCCATTGCATGTGCCATGGTCAGTAAGGAGTGTAATACCATTACACCCTGAGGGTCTGCAGATGAAAACATTTGCTAATCGCTTTCAGGGGATTCAGCAGAAGCCGACTGTAAGCAAGACAGACATACAGAGGGCAGAAAAAACAGGATAGCTCAGAGGAACATGAAGACGAAGTGCTTCTTTCACAGAAAAGTCATTCATAATTGGCCCCTAATCTCCTGAGCTGCTCTGATCTTTGAGGAGATAGCAAGCTGTCTGGTTGGTATGTGAAAAGGGCCAAGCCAATCGGTGCTCCCAAAAGCATCACACAACACAAATTAAACCCTCGGGCAAGCAAACACTTCTCATGGAGGCATTTTCTCAGTTGATCATAACTGAATGAAGACCCTCATGCTGGCCGGGGCACCCCCATGCCAGAGAGAAACAGATGTTTCAGTGAGCTTTGCTTTGAGCCAAAGGACAGCAAAACATTTGCCTGCCCCAAGAAAAAAAACAGTGCTCAAAAGGCAGCTCTTGGACTCAGCTGGCCCACATAAATGTAGAGGGCTTTTTGAGCTCCAGCTCACTTGCTTTGTCCTAATGAGCTGCATTGTGCTCAGAGCCAAGGTGACTAGAGATCGTAGCTTTTGAACTGAGCAGAAGGAGGAAGACTGCAAAGCTTCCCTGCGTTGGTTAACTTAGCATTTAATCAAAGCAAAAATAACTAGTGCAGAACAAAGACCATAAGCATGAATGGAGACGGTAATGAGATAAGGAGCATCAGGTATTTGGATGGAGGCCTCAAGAACTGTGAGGAACTTTCGTAAACATGGCAGACAGATAGTAGCCTTGGGTGAGCCAATTTAGTTCATGTTAATGAGTACCATCAGAGAGCAAAGTTACCCAATTTGACCCCTCACTGGCTGTCGAATAATGAGAGCTCTATAAGCCTGGCAGCCAAAGTAGGAGCTTCTTAAACATCTAAACTTACTGGTAAAATCAGAAAAACATCCCATTTGCAGTTAGCTCTTGGATCACATAACAAAAAAACAAAGAATTTATCAACTTGTTTGGACTAGCATTCATGCTTTTATCTCCAAAACATCGACGGCTTTCATGAATAAAGCAAATGGCTGTCATTGAGGGTGAAAGCTGCAGCATACCAAGAACCAGTTATCCTTCAAGTTTCTGAGTGAAAATATTGGACCATGATTATTTTTACTGGTTTTAGAAGGCCTCTCTGTGGGATTCCCACACTGCAAGCCATGCTGATCATTTGAAATATTGATTGAGAGGCTCCTCCTGGCTACTGAGAACCAGTGTTTCTCAAACATGGTCCTGGAGGCACCCCTATCCTGCATGTCTTTGTGGATTTTCTGCTTTAACACACTTGGAAAGGACTTGATAATGAGCTGATTAGTGGAATCAGGTGCACTGGGAACAGGCAATGTTCTACGATATTCAGGGCAATGTCTGTAGAACTAGGGTTAAGAAACACTGCTGTAGACAGTAATAAACATCATCACGATCACACACAAATCCATTTTGACAAATTTTGACGTGGAAGTTGTTCTTTACATTGTGCCAAAATGTCAAATTGAATAGACCAATAGAAATGCTCTAAAATTACCTTTAATAAAACATTTTACACTGGCTTTCACTGGAAGTTATGTCTTTTCCTTCTCCTATAAAATAGATTTTGGAGATGCAAGGTGTTTGCAAGACAGCAGTGATGTATTTAATCAATGACACTGACAATGTGCAATTCCACTTCAGTATTTGTGGGCTTGAACATAATCCTGTTACGCAGGTTTAGTGGATGTGTTAGAATATGTTTGTGATTAAACTGTGATGCAATACACCATTGGACTATAAGATTGAAGCTGGCCACAAATATGAGATGGATACTGAAAGAAAGCTCTAGTTCTAGAAAGGTTAACAGAGGAAACAGGGCCCCTAAAATGAGCTCATAGTGGCAGGGGGGAAGGGAGTGTTATGAATAAGCATCTGCTTAAAATTCAGAAGAGGCTGAGCCTTAAAGTAGTATTGTGGAAGAGCTGTGTCAAGCTGCCCAACACCCATCACCATCCATCTAGTTTCTATTTCTCCCTCAACACCAATAATCTCTCACCACCTTGCAAGCCCTAATCCAATACTGCATATTTTGGCATTTATTTCTGTTCAGAGATGCATACATTCACCAAGATCTTGTTGTTGGTGATGGGAGATGGGACCACTATGCAAAGTCTTCTCCAGCACATCCCAAAGATTCTTAATGGTGTTCAGGTCTGGACTCTATGATGGCTAAACCATGTGTGAAAATAATATATCTGCTTCCTGAACCACTCTTTCACAATTTGAACCCGATGAGTCTTAGCATTGTCATCTTGGAATATGCCCATGCCAACAGGGAAGAAAAAAATCCATGGATGGAAAAACCTGGTCACTCTGTATATTAAGGTAGTCAGCTGACCTCCTTCTGTGGGTACGTAATGTTGCTGAACGTACAACTGCAGCAACCCTACATCATAGCACTGCCCCCACAGATGTGTACTGGCATGATGGGTGCATCAATTCAGCTGCCTCTCTTCTTCCCCTGATGCACCCATCACTCTGGAACTGGGTAAACCTCCTCAGACTACATAACATTCTTCCATTCTTCCATTATTCCAATCCTAGCAAAATGAAGCCTATTTTGATGTTAGCCTCACTGATAAGTAGTTTTCTTAAGGCTACGCAGCTGATCCCCTGAATTCCTTTCACATTGTGTGTGTGTGTGAGTGTGTATATGTGTGTGTGGAAATGCCCTTAGTTTCACTATTAAACATATCCCTGTGGTCTACTGTTATCTATCTACAATTATATTTTACCAAATATTTAAGTGATTGCTGTTCATGATCATTCAAGAATTTTTTCAACCCCATTGCTTGCTCGAAGATGATGTTTCACCACTGTCCTTCCACTTTTTAATCATGCATTAGACAGTTCATAACCCAATTTCAGTAGTTTCTCTGCTTGATGTTTCACAATAATTTAACCCTTCTAAAGCCACAGGATGTGTCTTTTGACATGGTTGTTTAACAAATGAGAAGCTACTCACGGCATCAATTAAGGTTAAATAATGTATTGCCAGCTGAAACTTAATCACCCATGCAGTAATTATCCAATGGGAGACACTTATTTGCTAAGTTAAATCCAGATGGTGACCTTTTCTTTTTGTTCAGGCAGTGTATTTTTCCAAGCAATGCTGTACAGTGGAACAGTGCACCACCCTCTCAACTTAATGCAGGTTCTTGGCAGTCATATGGGGGTTTAGATTTCCCTTTCTTACCAGCATACAAACAGCTCTCTCCAATCCAATTGTTTATCTAGACTTACTGCTCTTATTACAGTCATCCAAGTTTAGACAGTTGCTTACAAGAATCTAAAATATGTCTGATGATTGTACAGGGCCTAAAGAATGAGAGAATTTATAAAGCTTAGACATTTGATTCTGCTGCTGCTAATTAACTCTTAGAACCTGAGGCCCACATTTTGCAGGCAGCTATGTACTACTGGGCTTTGTAACTCAGTAGTTAATATACAGGCATAATAAACACATCATAGCAAAGTGCAAGACTTACCCTACCTAACCATGGATTTGATGTGTGATGTATAAATGAGTAATCCAGTTCAACAGCTAAAATTAAAAATTCACTAATTTGTAACTGAAATAAATCCCATTGTAAATGCCACTGCAGCTTTTGTGCAGGTTTACGGCTCTGTCTATGTGTATGCTTGAACTGCATGCAGACTCCCGCTGATTAGTGAGAGGGGGCAGGGCTGATGACTTCACCGACCCACATATTGGGTTACAGAGGAAAATGAGAAGGGGACGGTCAGCTTTTTCTTTGCACATGTTCAAATTTCAGAATAGAAGTCTTGATAAGGGATAAATGTGGATTCATACATAAATAAATAGCACAGCCCCCCAGAAAAACTGTTTACTACTTCTCAGTAAAAAAAAATGAAATATAGACAGTAGTGCCAAAACATTCACATAAGACATGAGACATTCCCTTTCCAAAGGTACACTAGAATGCTGTAATGCCTAGTAAACACAGATTTGTCCAATCCCTGCTTGTGTCTGCAACCTGGATCCTTCAAAAACACCTCTCACTTTCTCCCTCTCGCTCCCTCCTCCCTCCCTCTTTCCCTGGAGGGGGCAGCTTCATAGCAGCCCTACACCCAAGTGCAGATCTTCAAAGAGGCCAGGGAGCTGCTCTGGCTCTTTTGATCCCATGCAGGCCTCCTCAGCTGGGTAGCGGACCAGTGCGGCACACACATCCCCACACCCCCACCAGCGCATTCCACTCTAATAGGCCTAAAGTGTCCTCTCCAGTTACTGCTTACAGGAAACCTACCACGAGCCCAACCCTCCACCCTTTCGAGCCATGTGGCGCTTTGGCTCACCCACAGGCGACATGGCTGCAGACTGCTGACCTCAGCACAGATAAGGGCTGTACACAGAGCCTGCGCTATCTGTGTTTGCACAAACACTGCACAAACTCAAAAAGCAAAGTGCCCTTGTACTGAGGGTCAATGCTGTCTCAGTCCATGTGTGGTACAGCAGGAGAGGAAGCAACAGTCCAGATTCACCAAAAGCCACTCTTTGTCTGGAAGAAACAAACAAGATCCTCATACATGAAATAAAAGAGGCGCTTTGTTTTGAGCCATTACATAAATAGCAACTTTCTACAGTGTGCACTTTGAATGTGAATAAGATTGGGGTGGGGTGGGGGGGGAGTGGTTCTGCACAGTCTGTTCATGTTCTTTTCAGTTGACAGATTGCTCTTGGAGAACAGAAAGGGGCAACTGCAATTAGAATCTTGGCCAATTCTCTACTCAATACATTTAATGCATGCCAGAGAGCTGAATTTAAATCAGTTGTGGGCTCGAGCTCTGGGCAAAGAGGACACAGTGCTCAGGATGGCTTTTCTTATACTGTCTACTTGGGTAAAGTCAAGAAATCAATTCCACTGCAATCTCCTAAATTTTGTGGTTGGAAGACAGCACATCTCCTGCTGAAGGATCCAATATTGAAAGAAAGCACTTTTGCTATAAAGAGATTCACTCTCATAAGATGACTTGTATGTAGATTTGTTTTAAACTGAATGTAAAAAATAGGGCTTTTGTTCATCAGCTGCTTAGTTAAATTAATTTAAAGTATTTTTCATATTCATTTAAAGTGTATGATGAATAAAACTGTTAACTCTTACAACCCAAGATCCGAACTTAGTGGGCAGTAACATGCTGTTTTCTAGACTTCATAACTCAGGATCAGAGTAACCTACACATATCATGATACACACTTCCTAACAAACTACAAGACTTACCATATCTAACCACTGTCCATCATTGTTTGATGAATTATGAGTGAGTAATCCAGCTAAGAATACAACCGAAATTCACTCAGTTGTATTCTGTGAGTTGTCACTCACTCACATGCATAAATAATAAAAATAATAAAGAATATTCAGATCATTTCTTTTCTTTATTTAGGACCACTGTCAAGTATTCTGAAGAACTGATTATTTAAAATATCCTTAATAATTCATCAACATTAAAATTTATACCAAAATTTTCAACTGAAAAACACTCTGGATGATCAATTTCAGTGGTGCACAAACATTTCTGAGATAGAAAGTGTTATAAAGATATAAATCACTGTAGCCCATATATAGACTAGCTAGCCCTATCCATCAGTGGAAAGGGACCATCATTATTCCCTGTGTATTCTCACTATGACGTCTTGGCATGGAGTTGTTGAGGTTCTTAATGGTGTCCTGCGTTAATCCAACCCATGTAGCTTGAATGTGGCAAACCGTGGCAGAGTATCTGTGTGTTCAAGGCAAGCTCCTGGGACAGCAGCAGTATGCAGTAAGCTGTAAGCATTGTTGGAATAGTGCACTGGAATCTGTGTTTGCAAGACCTCATTAATATAACAATGAGCTGTTAAATGTCTGTAATAAAGACCAAAGTGTTCTGGCATCATTCAAAATTGCACCCCATACCACGCTACGAGGCTTTCTGGATGTGAGACTCATGATAACAAACAATTGATCTTGGTCAGAAGGGAGTATACACACCGTGTATAGATGCCATTCTTACGGCAGAAGGAGTTTTTGACAGAGAGGCGTCTGTTATTGAGCTCTAATGCTGGGAATCGGCCCTCGTCCAGCCTCATCATCTCTCCATGGGAGAGTGGCAGAGACGTGCAGTTTGAATGGCCCCCTACAATCAGGAAAAGAGAATATGAATAAGAAACATTCACAGTGTATTACCGAATATAAGGTACAATGCATATTAATTTGATAGCAACTCTCCTTTAATTTTGCATGCTGAATCTTTTTCTATCTGTCAGAATAATTAGGGCACATTACACAAAGAACAAACCATTGCTGTCAAAAACGTCAGGGAAGGAATAAAGTTTGCCATTTAACTAAGATCAAAGATGAATCTTGAGTGTTAATTTAGTTAGACACTGTTGCCATGGTAATACTGAATGATAGCGCTTGCACAGTGAAAAAAAATCACAAGAATTCAAGTTCAAGGGAAAATTTGCCAAGTTAAAGAATTCTAATCTGACCATTCACATTAAGGTCACAGACTTGAAACAGACATTTTTATGAACTAGGATCTCACATAGGACACTCCAATTTCTCAATTTCTGAAAACAGATCCGTGTCACATTAACTTTTGATTTGGGTCACTGTCGACAGACCATGCATAAACAGAAAGAGTTTAATATAAATGTGATCCAAAAATCTATTATATGCATGCATGAAAGTACCCAAAATGGGACAGGGCTGGCACTGCATTTACACTCATCAAAAAAAACAACAACCAACCACACACAAGAGAGCATAAAGTGCCTCCACCGCTGCACTATTCAAAAGCTGTCAGAGGCTACATTTGGGTAGTTTACCTCTTGGTGAGATATTTTTGACTGCTAGATGTGCCTCTAGTCATTTTGATCAGCTGACAGACTTTGAGAGTGCATTAACCATTACACTAAGAGAAGCAGTCTTCTGCCATTTAGGCTGTTCTCACCAGCTGTTAGGAAGTGTTGGAAGCAGTGGTTATGTGAGGACACACACACACACACACACACACACACACACACACGCACACACACACACACACACACACACACACATAAAAGGACTGGAGCTATATGGCCTTTATGGTTCGGTTTGGGATCCAAAAACAGTCAGGTTTGGCTTTGGAGGCCAGTCTGAATATGCTAGGGAGGTGTGGGGGCACATGGGCTGGAGGAGCAAATGAGAAGAGTACTAAAGAGACAGACATACAGTGCACCCGAAAGTATTCATAGCCTTCAATTTTTAACATTTTATGTTACAGCCTTATTCCAAAATGAATTACATTTATTGTCCCATTCAAGATTCTATTCACAATACCCCACAATGACAAAGTGAGAAACCTTTGTTTGAATTATTTCCAAATAAGCCACAAACATATAACATGTACGTAGGTATTCACAGCCTTTGCCATGACCCTCAAAACTGAGCTCAGGCGCACCTTTTTATACTGATCATCCTTCAGATGTTTTTACAGCTTGATTTGGAAAGGCACACACTTTAAATAAGGTCCCATAGAAGAAAGTGCATGTCAGAGCCACAAACCAAGCCAGTGCTCTGTGGAGAGAGTAAAACCATCCAAAAAGACAACCATTTCTGCAGCACTCTACAAATCAGGCCTGATTAGACCAGATAGAAGCCATTCCTCAGTAAAAAGCACATGACCGCTCATCTGGAGTTTGACAAGGGGCACCCAAAGCAGACCTTGAGAAACAAAATGATTTAATTTTTGTACTGAAAGCCAAGCATAATGTTTGCACCAGGCACTGTGTATCACCTAGCCAGTGCTATTCCTACAGTGACCCATGGTGGTGGCAGCATCATGCTAAGGATGTTTCTCTGCAGCATGAACTGGGAGACTAGTCAGGATCGAGGGAAAGACAACTGCACCAATGTACAGAGTCATCCTTGCTGATAACCTGCCCCAGATGAGCACTTTGCACCTCAGGCTGGAACGAAAGTTTATCTTCTAACAGGGCAATGACCCTAAGAACACAGCCTTGAGTGGCCCAGTCAGAGCCCAGACTTGAACCTGATTGAACATCTCTGGAGATATCTAAAAATGGCTGTGCACCAATGCTCTCCATGCAGTCTGATGGAGATTGAGAGGTTCTGCAAAAAAGAATGGGAGGTGTGCCAAGCTTGTAGCATCAAACTCAAAAAAAAAAACTTGAGGCTGTAATTGCTGCCAAATGTGCTTCAACAAAATATTGAACAAAGGCTGTGAATACTTATGTACATGTTATATTTTTGTCTTTTATTTTTAATATATTTGGAAAAATTCAACGGTGGCAACTGCAATGGTGTGCAATTTGGAATATCCTCCAAGCTGGCTTCGGACACCCACACTGCCATGAGAAGACCTTAAATGACTCCTGAGAAATGTTACTTCTGTGTGGCTCTGGCCTGTGACTCCCCACACATTTCTGTCCGTAAGGGTGATTTCACTCCCAGCAGGCTGCTGGGATAGACCAGGTTAAAATAAACAGGGAGTTAGGGGTAGATGAATGGCATGGGGCTAGAGGGCCAGAGTGGGGATTAAAGGGGGTGGTAGTCCAGGCCTTGAGAGTGGTCCTTTGTGTCTTGCACAAGAACTTCCCTTGTGCTCCTACACCAATCCACAGCCCTGTTTACTGACCTCGGTCCTGGCACCATAGACTGAAATGCTGACCAAGCTTAAAGGCAGCCATGTGAGACCCCCCACCCCCACCCGCAAACACATACACTTCTGACCTCTTCACAATCCCTCTTGCTCTCAGAGCTGGAGTGCATGTGTCCAGTCCCAAAGTAATGTCTCTCAGGAAGTCTGTGTGTGCTCAAATCACTCCATGCTCAGTTAAACGCTTGTGGTCCATTTTTTAGGCTTACAGGCTGTGGTATATGTCCTGTTAATGATGAGGAATCACTTTATATATGAGAAGAGCAGGGAATTAATTTAGCACATTTAAAGCAGTATTATGTAGCATTTCTACCCTTAAACATCTTTAAAATGGACGTGCTGTGCCAATGACAGGCAATAATGAGATTATGTTAATATTATGTTACTGCACTGGGCTCAGCACCTGTAATATTACTCCATCTCAGTCTACATGAAAGGAGGAGCAAGAAATACACTATATGGAAATAAGCACTGGGCCACCTGCTTATTCATTTGTATTTAAAAAGATTTTTTTCCTGCTGTTGTTGGAGTAACTGACACTATTGTTCATAGAAGGATTTGTTATTAAACACAGTCCACTGCTATACGAGTTAACGCTGAGGGGGCTTTATACCCATAAGTTCCACTCCAGCCATTAGGTATGATGGCTCTGCTCCACAGAGTCCTATTCTATTGGCAATACAGGGATTAGTAAAGCTGTGTGTGCACATGCACATCTGTGTCAGCAATGGGTGCTGAATTCAAACCCAAGATCTGCACATTGCAAGCAGTTACATGCTGTTTCTAGGCTTTATAACTCAGGATCAGAGTAACTAACAGACATGAAACACATAACAAACCATTAAATTACTTTGTGATGAGTTACCCTTGCCGTATCTAATCATGATGTTCTCATCATTGTGTGAGGAACGGTCAACAAGTAATTCAGATATTGAGTTATAGAGGAAAATGAGAAGGGAGGAGTTGCTTAGGAAGGGATAATACTGATACCTACATAAATATATAAAAAGAGTTTTTATGGCATACCCGAATCAGTCTTCTTGGTGTATTTTTTACTCTGCCCACGAATAATGAGGATGAAGATCAGAAGGAGGATGAAGATCAGGCCTACAAGTGCTATCACCACCAGAAACCACCACTCCTCATAAAAGGGAGAGACTTTCTGGGCTGGGGAATGCAAAAGATGACAACTTCAGTGAAGAAATACATACATAGAAATACATAGAAAAGCATGAAAACGAGCTATTATGTTTAAACCCCATAACTCCATTAAGTCCAGCAACTAAGCCTTGCTCACCAGATATGGAAGGGGAAGGAGCGCTGGGAGAGCCATATCCATAGTCATTGACTGCAATAACCCGGAAATCATAGGTGACCCCCTCCCGCAGCATGTCCAGGTTCAGAGTGTATGAGGTCACCTCTTTGGGGATGTCTTTGATAAGGATATCCCACAGTCCTTCATCTGAGGATCAATGAAACATTCAGGTCTACTGATCATTCTTCAACAAAGTAGGTTGCGAGTTATATCTGGCTTAGGGACTGACCTGAAGGTCTGGCTTCAATGACATAGCGTGTAATGGGGGATCGACCTGGGTCACCGCTAGTCCAGTGGAGCGTGAGGGCTGTGCCATACCGAGAGATAAATGGCTCACCTGGAGGTCCAGGAGCACCTGCACCAACAAGGTTCAACAATAACAAAACAAGGGGGTATGAAATAAAAAGGTTTCAAATATTTAACATAAGGAATGATGTCACACGTCAAGCCTAAGCTAAAATGTCTACTGGCTGGTTTCCTCAACATGGATTAAACCTCGTCATGGTCTTCATTGCAATTCTAATAGTGTTTTACCATTAAAGACCTTTCTTTGTCTACGCTTAGGCATAATCTGTGTCCAGGAAACCAGCCATAGAACAGAAAAAGGAAGAACTCAGACAGCCAGACCTTCTCCTGGCCCCGTGGTGATGTTGGCCTCTACCTCTGGCCCGTAGGTCAGGGTTTTGGCACGGATGCGGAAGTTGTAAGTCACCCCGTCAGCCAGATCTTTGATTTTCATCCACAGAGGAGCGCTGCCTTTCACATCCACTGTAACAACCTTACTGACACCTGGAGTGTGAGGAGAGGAGTCTGTAAAGGAGACACTACAACTCTAGATACATGCTGAAAGCGAGAGAGAGCTCACATACACATGCTGGCTGACAAAACGTTGGTGACACCTTGACTTCTATGATGATCTTTTTTTATCATGTAAGCAGGCTACTGTGCCTAATACGGAAAAAGGTAGTATTATTCAGATTTATTTATGAAATCAAGGGTATTATAAAATGAGTTTGTTCTGCTCTTGTTGGAGTAACTATGTCTACTGTCCAGGGAAGGCTTTCTCTTTGAGTTTGGAGCATTGCTGTGAAGATTTGATTGCATTAAATAGTAAGCATTAGTAAGGTCAGGATATTGGATGATCAGCACCAAACCGCATTCTCAACTGCCCAGTTCCCTAACATGGCTAAGAGATGTCAACCAGCATCACACTGGTGAGATGTGGGGAGAGATTGCCATCTACCCAACCAGAAAAAGCCCAATTTTGCTCTCTCAGACTCTGGCTGCTGATGGCAAGCAGCATAGTGCTCGCGGATTAAACCACTGCACCACTTGGAGCCCTTTTTGTTGACGTTCAGATAAAATCAAGAGTGTTTAATATGATCTGGGTTTTAATCTTGGCTTGTTTCATAGATTCTTTGTTGGTTATGTCAGATTTGTTTTCTTAGAAAGAGAGCATGACAGTGTTGGAGGTAAATGAACACTCATTATTCAACTCTGCTAAGGTAAATACAATTTTTCATTCTAGAGCACCTTTAACCCATTTATGTATGTATGTATGTATGTATTTATTTATTTATTTATTTATTTATTTATTTATTTATTTATCCCATGATGTCAGTCACTGCACCTGTTCAACAACAATGCTGTTAACAAATCTTCACTGAACAACTGAACCTTAAGTACCAATTCTGCTATGTAAGTCAACAGACCTCACCAGGGAGTGAGAGTGGATGGGAGAGTGAGAATGCCATCCTAGCCACCCATAGAATGTGAGACACTTGTGCTCTCATCAACCCCTAGCTAAAGACGGTTATAAAGGGTGACCCAATGAGAAATAATGTGTGGGTATTGCATGATTCCCAATTCAGTGGGTCTAACTGGGTTTCAGATCTAAACAAACCACTTTTTATATAACTCTAAGAGCCTGAGATGTGCACTTTGTGGTCAGTTACATGCCGTTTAGTAGGCTTCGTAACTTAGGATCAGATTAACCTACAGACAGGTACACATATAAAAAGACAGCAAGTAATGCAGCTTGGAAAACAGCCAACTTAATAAATTCCAACTTAATAAAATCCCAGTCACTGATCCAGATATTGGATTATAGAGGAAAACACTGTTCAAATTTCAGAACAAAAAAAGTACTGAAAAGGGATAAGGGATACTGATACATACACAAATAACCAAAGCAATAAAGGACATTTAGGTTGTTTTTATGTATGTCATGTTGTTTTTGCAGTATGTCATACTGCAAAAGCATCCCAAAAAAATTGGCCTAGGGTTGCAAACTGCAAGGTGATAACTTACAGAAAACACTGAAAAACATGGTGTCCCCAACCTTTTGACTTCTGAATTGTACATTCAATATGCAATATGACCAACAACCAGAATGATGCTGCTGTGTTCTTGTTATCCAACATAAATACATGTTCCCATTTATGGCCCACATGTGAATCATAAGGCAAAACATGGTCTAGATTTGGGGCTACTGTCTGATATCTGGAACGTGTGTTCTTTGGGTTCAGCAAGATAGATAGATAGATAGATAGATAGATAGATAGATAGATAGATAGATAGATAGATAGATAGAAATTTATTGATCCCTTGGGAGGGTTCCCTCAGGGAAATTAGGGTAAAGATAGATAGATAGAGAGAGAGAGAGAGAGAGAGCAAGAGAGAGAGAGAGAGAGAGCAAGAGAGAGAGAGAGAGAGAGAGAGAGAGAGAGGCCCTCTGTAAACATCAAATTTTCACATCTGGTTGCCCCCACCCCTCCCCTAGTTGTGACCAGTCTGGAGACATTAGTGAATTACCCAAGAATTCAGAGAATAAGCCACACTTAGGCGTGTTTAAACCATGCCTTGCTCAATGACAGGGCTCAAAACGTAGCTGAGGTATGCCAGCTATTACATGTTCTGCCTTCATAGGGGAGGCCCACAGCTTGAACCAATTTCGAAAGCAAATTTCAGTTTAAGTGTGGTGAAGGCAGGGTATAAATCAAATAGCCTTACAAAGTCTATCTCATTAATTTGTTGGAAGTTTCTCACCGTCAACAGGCGTGCAAGGCTCGTAGACTAGGCGGTAGCCCTCAATGATGCCATTAGGCTGCTTGGGCTCTCCCCAGGACATGTTGACCGAGGTGGTGGTGAGTTCACTGAAGTGGATGAAGCTGGGAGCGCTGGGAGCTGTAGAATAACACAAACAGGAAAAAAAAACATGGTTTAAAATTTCAGGACACTTTGTCTTCATTGTCAATAGCCAATGAAAATGGAGCACAAAACAAAATTGATTGATAAATAAAATTGATCTCTGATGTCTCTTGTCAAGCTGTTCAGTTGGTCTCAGATGGACTTGCTTATAATTTGAATTCAGTTGGTTTCTGATCCTACTGAACTCCTTATTTCTAGTTATAGGGCACAAAAGTTAACACATTCAGTAATCTGACTAAAATGACTTTTAATTTGTTTCACAAATCTTGTGGTAATGCTAGCCTCTTCTGCAGGAGCAGAGACGCTTGTGTTGGCTTATCTCCCAGGATTTCAGCACTGAGCCTCCTGTGTGCCTTTTCTGTTCCCGCCATCGACTCTCTGTTACACTGTCAAGAGTTTTCAAGGGAGAGGAAACTCTAGAGAAAGCGCTTTTTCGGCCCAGACCACAGTGGAGAGCATGGGACAGTGAGAACACAGAGCTCTTTGTTCGGTCCTGCCAAAACTCACACCACATGCCATCCATACCATCAACTTCCCTCTAGCAGGCTGTCATAGGCTTCCGGCATTGGGGCCTTCCCATCCCAAAGTGCCAAATGACTCCCTTTAACAGTCATATCCCATTAAAACCACCCAAAACTTAAGTCTAAACACAACCCATCTCCTTCATGTCTAATTATCATAGCAGTTATTTATGCTTTCGTTGAGATGTGTGACCTCTTGTACTGAAATTTCCTGAGTTTTTCAATGGGGAGCTGTGGGAATGCAGTGGGCACAAAGAGCCAGAATATTCTCCCACGCTTTTGTGTTTTGTCTTAGATCCATAACTGTAGATCCATTAGATCCATAACAGCAACCCAATTTTGTCATTTTGAGACAGATGCTGTGCTGGAAGAATTTTGAAGAAACTAGATTTTAGGTCCAAATTTTTTTTTGCATCTTTTGACATCTCAGTGTTTGGGAAATTCAAATTCCTTCATTTCAGTGAAGTCAAGATTTTGGAGCATTTCTATTGGTCTAGAACAATGTGAACTGTATAATCAGTCCAAGTTAATCTACATACTCTTTAAAATAAAGGTGCTACAAAAGATTTTAGTGATGCCACAGAAGAACCACGTTTAGTTCCGTAAAGAATCACATGTGAGTTTGAAAAACCTTTCAATGGCTTTAAAAAGTCTCTTATGGTGTAAAGGTTCTTTGCCAATGTAAACATTCTTCACACTCTAACATCTCATTTATGGCATCACTCAAAGAACACGATAGTGCATGTTTGAGTGCACATGCCTACTTTATTACTACTAATATTAATAACACTACATGCAAATGTCCAAAGATTTGAGGACAGCTTATCTAATGCCTGCTTTCAGCTACCTTAAGACCCATCACTGACACAGATGTGCAAATGCACATAAACAGCTTATCTACTATCTGTAGAAAAGTACTGCCAACAGAAAAGGACTCTATGGAACAGATATACATGAACCTGTTGGCACCATGCCTAATGCCATGCGTGGGCAAGAGAGGTATAACTAAATAAACAAGTGAATAAATAAATAAACAAGTAAATAAGTAAGTAAGTGAATAAATAAATAAATGTCAGTATTCTTTCTTCTTTTTAACCAACATATACAACTCAGTTATGTGTTTCTGGTAAATGATGTCACTCAATTTGACAGGCCAGGTTGATTGACATCCTGTATGAGTCAAGTGCTGCAGTGGCATACCTGCTTGCTGAGTGCGCCCTCTGGTGGGTGGAGAGCGTGGGCCATCCCCAGCAGCATTAAATGCAGCCACACTGATCATGTATGTGGTGTAGCCAGTCAGATTCTTTAACTTGACCCCTAGCTCAGGCAAGAACAGCGTCCGCAGCCTTTCGGTCTCATTCTGCAGCTGGAACTCCCAGTAATAGATCTGTGATGAGAGAGACACACATAGAGAGAGAGAGCACGTGAGAAAGAGAGAGAGAGAGAGAGAGAGAGAGAGAGAGAGAGAGAGAGAGAGAGTGTGTGAGGCCAGAAGGGGTCATTAGAATTCACGACGCAGATGAATGTGTTAAGATGGAAGGTTTTATCTGAAGCTGTACTGTTAATAGGGTCAGGCTGACCTTTAGATGAAGCCCGATTCACACTTCATTTATTGATTAAAGTCACTTCGTAAGATCTTATTTCCGAACCGTTTGATATTGTAGAGAGCTGTTTCAAACTACATGAACTTGTTCAAATATTAATTGTTATTCATGCCTATTATTTATAAATATTGCATATTTACTCACGCACAAAGCAACAGGATAGCTTTCCCTTAGGGAATGCAGGGAAGTCACAATGCTGTAAACTGTGTAAATTAATATCAACATTAACAGGTATATAATAAAGTGTATACATTAATTCAGCATAGCCTGGTTTAGAGAAATCACACAGATTCCCCAGTGGACCTAATTTAAAAAGACAGCAAGAAGGACACCTCAGTACACCTGATATATGAATAAAACCCAGATATTCACTTTATGGAAAAGTCTCAATTTCATTAGATGCTTTAAAAAACTCAATACATTCTCCACTTAGAACTATAAGGTTCTATCTGACATTTTTAAAATCAAAATTGAGTTATTTACATATTCTTATTCTGTGACTTCTTAACATTATGTACTTATCTGCTTAGAATGCAGATAGAACCTTATACTTTCAAGGGGTGACATTATATTGGGTAAAATTAGCTTCAATATCAGTAGGTACAGTGTAAGTTAAAGAAATACATAAATGAATTCAGCTACTTGCACCCTGATGAAAGCTTTCCCTGGACAGTAGAGACAGTTATTCCACTCTTAATTTCAAAAGAAACAATGAATGAGCATGTGTCCCAGTACTTCTGTCCAAATAGCCTACTTTCTGGAATCTCATATTCTTATAAAGTATATAAAATAAGTCAACTGACACAAGGCACCTATTTTTAAAGAAGCCAAAGTCACTCATTAAAAGGACTGAAAAAGGGTGATATTTCCGCGTGTATGGTGTACCTTGTAGCCCTGAATGTCCCCATTCTGAGCTTCCAGTGGTGGAGGGTCCCAGGTAACGTCAAGCTGGGTTGCGGTAGAAGACTGGACTGCAACGTTTTGAGGTGGAGCAGTGGGCACTAGTGAACACACACAAGATCAAACTTAAAACATGCTGGAGGATAATTGTAAATTCATGAACAGTCACTCATTTGAGCAGCACGTCAATATGGATGAAGTAGCTGTTAGGGTTGGCTGCTTGTGTCCACGCTAACCTGCTTCTCCTACAAAGACTTCCTGTGGTGAGCTGATAGGTCCCTCTCCCACAGCATTATACACGCTGAGTCTGATCTCGTAGCGCTTGTGTTTACTCAGGTCTGTACAGGGCAAAACACAAACACATTATACAGTAAATAGTTTTATACAGTATAGTATGTTGATAGTTACTGAATATGAAAATGCTTATATTTCTGCACACTCATGCAGCATTCCACAAATTTTAAGTCTATTTGAGATCACTTGCAGTTTTTCTCAATTGTCAAATAACAAAACCCTGTTGTCTGAACCCAGTGCTTAGTGCCCTGAGCCCATTTATTGAAATCAAGTCACTCTTTTGGCAGAACCTTATGCACTTTTCAACCAGTTGGACACCACTTGCAAACATATTTCCACCCATTAAAACACATTTTGCATTTTGATGGGATAATGGGTTAATGATGGGAAGAAAACAGTATAAGCCAGTACAAGGCAGTTCCCTGGTCGTTGAAATTTCAATATGGATATTATTTCAAAAAAAATTATGACCTGATCATTGTGTTCTCCTTTTTTCTATGGTGTGTGTAATTACTGTTCAGTGGTGTTTTTCATTTTGATTGACTCTGGGTCTGATCTGACAACATCGCTTGGTTGTGAGCGCTGTTTGAACTGCTTCTAGGCAATAGTTTGGTTTTACAGAAAGAAACAGGTTTTGTGAATTTAGTTAGAAAATTGGATTTTGTGTTTACAGTTTAGAGAAAGGGATGGTTGGTTTCAGGAAATGTGTCTTGGCAATTGAGAAAATCTGTAACTCAATGTTATTATACCAAACCCATTTTAACTCACAGCTCCACTGCACAACTAAAGCACCTTTAGTTCAACCTTTAGAACAACTTTGGACACCAAAAATGTGTTAGCTAATGTCTGAGGGGCACAATTGTGTGCTGTGCTGCACAACTGTTCCATATAAACATGTATATAATAAAAAAAAACCTTTACAAAAATGAAAGTCCTTTCTGAATGTAAATGGTTGTATTGAGCACTAGAGAAATGGAGAGATGGATGGAGTCTACAGACTTACTGTCCAGCTCGTACTGGGTGAGTGAAGATTCACTCAGGTTCCTGACACTGTAGGGAGCTGAGAAGAGCAGCAACAGAGTACAGAGAGCAGAGACACAAACCAAAAGGAGCAGGCCAAGAGAAGAGAAGAGAAGAGAAGAGAAGAGAAGGGAAGAGAAGAGAAGAGAAGAGAAGAGAAGAGAAGAGAAGAAGGGAAAAGAAGAGAAGAGAAAAGAAGAGAGGTATAGAAGAGAAGAAGAGAACAGACAACATAATTACAGAACAGAGAAAAAACAGAGAGAGGAAAAAGAAGAGAAGCAAGTGAAAGCAAGTGAAAAGAGAAGACAAGTGAGGAAAAAAGGGAAGCAAGAGGGTAGAGAAAACAAAAGAAGAGAATGAAAAAAAATGGGACCAGAGAACAAGAGAAAAACAACACAAGAAACAAGAGGAGAACAGAAAAGATAAAAGAATTTGAGAATAGAGAAGAGAAAAAAAGAGAGAAAGAGAGAAATTGGATTAGCGCATTAGTGAGGAGCAGCCTGTTTGCTAAAGCTCACTGCAGTGGCCGCAGTCCAGCCTGGGAAACAAACACAAAAGCTTTCAGCCGTGCTGCAGCTTTGATTACATGCCTATTAATGAGACAAGTCAGAGCCCAGCCTGGGCCTCTGCACAAAAACCCTGCAGAGATGTGCGAGCATCTGGGCAAACAGGTGTGTGTAACAGAGAGTCCATTTATTTATTCATTACCCGCTCTGTGTTCGAACTGTTTACGAATTGGCGTCCTTGAGTGCGAGAGGCGTTCTGGCATTAAACAATCAGGCCAGAGCAGGCATGTTGCCCAGCTGCCCTCAGGTGTGGTGGGAGGTTAAATTTAGACTCACCCGTGAGCTCTGCCCAGTTGGCTGAGGGGTTGTTGATGGTGCGGACTGTGAAGCTGCGCAGGCGATCATAGTGCAGCTCTCGATACCGAACACGAAAGCCCAGCAGGATGCCATTGATCTGCTCCTCGGAGGGGGGCTGCAAACGAAGAGATTAGACATTTATTCAAGTTTTTTGTCCCCAACTCTGATGTAAGGCATTTAATAGTCATAAAGTATGTTGGGGCAAATAAATCAGTCAGGTGGCACACATTTCATCGGACATTAAACCAACATTATGGAGCAATTTTACCTTAAAATAGATTTGGGTAACAAAGCATACCAGCCATGCTCATCTGAAAGTTTGTATTTTTATTCTAACGTCCCAATCCATAGGCTTCTTTCACTTTCAGTGACATTATCCTTCTCTCAGCTTGTCCAGAAATGCATGTGCAACACATATGTAAATTATGTATTATGTACACTCCCCAACTCTAAGGAGAGCCCAGCAGCAAAAATGACCAATTTCACATAATGCTTCTTTAATTAAGAAAAACATTTGCCTGCTAATTATTTTAAAATGCTAAAAATAAAATGACTATTTTTGGGACTAGCTATTGATAATGACCATTTTCTGTTGTGTGGAATATGCCCCAAATTTAAACATGTTTATAATGCCATATAGGGCTGCCCACTGCTCCAGGCATGTGTGCTCACTGCCCTCTGTGTCTCACTGAGTGAATGGGTTAATGCAGAGGTCAAATCTCCCCAGATACAAGCACAATGGAGCTAAATGCACATTACGTAACCTGCACTCTACTACTGCCTGAACAATTAACTACCATTTTTGACAAAGATTGCTGATTGTGTTCAATATTTTGGTTTCTTTGAAGTTGACGGCTACCCCAAATCAGGGCCACATTTGGCACTTATTGCTATCTGGGCTCGCATGTAAAAACATTTGTATTTCAACTTGTTAATGACCTCAAAAATCAGAGGATGGCAAAATGTGTCAGGTTTGGAAAATGTATCATTTGCCATAATAGGATGTGATAACGTGTTTCATTATGGACATGACTGCAACTACAAACTGCTTGCATTAATTAAACATTACTGGTGGACTTTGCTTTGAGGTGAAATTGTTTCTCTGCGTTTCAAAATGAAAAAACAGAGAAATCACATTATTAAAAGATTAACCATGTATTTGCAGCTGCCTTCACATCTTAACACATGGCTGAGTACTTATTTCTTGGATTTGACTGTACTGCTCCTCCTAGTGCTGTGTGTGTAACAACCACCCAGTCAAATGTGACGCATGGCTATGTTAACCATGTTTTGACAAAAACAGGCTTAAACCTTTGTGGGTTAAATTCATTTTCTCCATTAACAATGTCTCATCTCTGTGCTGTTTTGGGATTTATTTGATATTTAACAAATCTAACAACCCTGAAAATGTACACATTGTGTTGTTTAAGTCACAAATGTACTTTCTAAGGAAGACACTACATGAATCTGACTGTGCAGCTGCAAGAAAAAGAATGGAAATTTGGAATTATGTGGAATTCTGCACTGGAATGGCAGACAAATCCTCCTGTACATTGTATAGATCTCATAGAAACAGGAAATGTTTGGTGGAGGTAGATGCTTAATTGGCACCTACAGATTAATCCATTTACTTTATCTAGCCTGTGGATGTTATTATTGGTTCACTTTGATTTGCAAATGTACTTCCCTGGTCATTTGCCTTTTATTGTTATTTTGATGAATCCAATGATGATCCATGTTCTACTCTGAACATATGGGCATATTTAGTCAGAAATGATCACAGTGCTTGGAGGAAACAAACATGTGATACAACATGTGATTTCTTACAAGCTATAGGATAAAAAAAAATCACAGTCGCTCCAACTGCTCTTACTGATAACCTGACCCACATGCAGGGGAACCAGTCTGGGAGTGGACCATTAGGCGTTAAAGTTCAAGTATGTCAGATCAAACTGCAACATCCCTTGTGAATCTAAGTATCGCCATTGCTTTAACCACAGCAGAGGATTGGAGGCATACCTTCCAGCGGACCAGCACAGAGGTGGTGGTGTGTGGTGTGACAGAAAGGATTGTGGGGGCTTTGTCTGGAGCTGAAAGGAAGACAAACAAATGGTCTGTTCAGTCAACAGCTCCTGAACTGTACAAATCCTCACATGAAAAGCTAGCCAAAGATAAAGCTTTCACATGCCGACGGCAGCAGACACGACAGTATTCTAACAATTACAGCAAAGGCACTGTCATAATAAAGTCTGACTGTAGATGAAAATGAGAATTTGCTGGGCAGAGTCCTCATTATCAACCTCATTTATCCTGACATGATGCCTGGGGTCAGCCAGCCTTACCATCCTGCAGAGTGGTGATAGCCTCACTCTCCTCGCTGTATGCACTGTCCCCTATGTCGTTAGTAGCCTTCACACGGAACTGGTAGGAGGTAAAAGGTTTGAGCCTGTGTACAGAGAATAGAGATCTTTGTATGATTCTGAATACTGATGTGTCAGTACAACATTGTCATGAATGTTTTGATATTCTAATAATGAGTGAATGTTTTGATATTCTAAATTAGACACTGCACTCTTAATAATAAAGAGAAGAACCACTTTTGATTTCATTAAGAGCCATGTTTGTAATAGTGTAATAATGTGATTTTAAATGTCTAATACACTCATCAATTGTTGCACAAATAGTTGCACTCAGAAAGAAGTATTAGACTGCGATGCTATTTGGAAGGTCGATAAAGGTCTCCTAATAAATGATTAAAAATGTATACTGATAAGGGCAATATTTATTGATTCATGCACACACAATTAGTGTTTCTCCTTATGGCGATGGGTTCCTAATGGTGTCCTGCAATAAGCTATGCCATGCATCTTGAATATTCTCACTCAGTTCCTACAGATTTCGTTGGATTGAGTGTTGATAGTGTGTCCAATAACATCGTACACATTTTCAATCAGGAATAGGTCTGGAAATGTGACTGGCCATGGCATAGTATCTGTGTCTTCAAGGCAAACTCTTGACACGTCAGAAGTGTGCATCATTTGTGTTCAGAAAAGCCAGGACATTGGATGCAGGACCTCATTAATGCCTATAATTGAAACCAAAGGTAATCTGGCATTGTACAAAACTGTCCCCTACACCAGGACACAATCCAGGCCTTCCCACATGGATTTGTTGGTCATCAGAAGCATGACTCATCACTAAAGATAACCTACTACCATTCTGAGTGACTCTATGACACCATTTCTGGCATGATACCATTGCAGCTGTGCACTGCAACTGGTTGTTCTTTTGGATGTAAATATTTGTTTGATGGTGAATGTAATACAAACATGGTTCTATATGGAACCAAAAGCGGTTCTTATATGAAAAGTGGTTCAAAGTTTAAAGGAATTTTGAATTATCTTGATTTTTAAGAATCCATGTTCACAAAACTGAGCATATAATTTGTACAAGATTAAAAAGAATAAGATAATATTTGAAACCAAACTAGTTTAATTCAAAACTTCCAAAATATTAGTGTAATAATGTCAAACGTGAATACTTGCTGGCGTACTTGTCTACTATATAAGAGCTGGCCTCATGGTTGACTGATGCTGAATGGACAGTCCAATTGTTATTGGGCAGTTCTTTGTATTGAACCGTGTAGTAGCGGACTGGAGACAAGCCATCACTGCCTGGTTCCCATGACAGCAGCACACTGCGGGCCTGTACATCCTCTTGGGGGACTACAGGTCGACTGGGGGGCTGTGGGCGAGCTATGGTAGGAAGGGTTAATGGGTGCAAAGCAGTTAGTAGGCATTTACTATAACATTGCTGTCACACAAAACATTGTATCTCCAAATGTACTATTTAAAAGGAGAAGAAAAACCTAACTTATAGTTAAAGTCAAAGGAAAAATGAAAAATGCAAATTGAGAGTCATTCTGGGGCTTTTTTTTGGTTCACTCATCATTAAATTTTGATATAATGGAAAGAACAGCTGCCAGATTTAGAATAAAAAATTTCAAAACATCAAAAATGGAGGTTATTGCATGACAGAGACATTTTATATAGCTATAATTGCCAGCTTTATATATCATGTGCATGAATATTTTTTTATACAACTGTATATTTCTGTGGAACGTATTGAAATGTGAAGAATGTGTGTGGAATCTTGTTTTGTAAAGAATGGTAATTATAACTATAACCGCTAATAGCTTGTTGCACCTCTCTTTTCTGTAGTGACGACCAGTGCCTCAGCTGCCTCCCCCCAGCCCTTCCTGGTCTGTGCTGTAAGACGAAACACATAAACGCTTTCTGGTTTCAGTCCAGTGGCAGTATATTGACGAGCGCTGGGGCTGAGCACATCCACTGTTGCTGAGTTGCTGTTGGAGGAGTTTCGCCTATAGGCGATCTGATAAGCTGGAAGAGATAGCGCACATGCTCAGAAAGACAATAACATAATAAATCATATGATATCACACAATAAAGCCCCAGTGTGCTTTGAGTTACATCATAGTTTCAAGCTCACCAAGGATAATGCCATTGGGTTGGGCTGGGGGCTGCCAGATGAGTCGGACTGAAGTGGTTCTGACCTCAGGAAAAAGGATTCCTACCGGGGGTCCAGGCACTAAAAGCAGTAATGACAATAGCATTTAAGATGTCGAAGCAAGGGAGATATAGCAAGTAGCTGACTCATCTGTTTCAGAAAGGAAAATGATGTGATGATCTCCTACCATCATCCAGAGTGCGCTCAAGGATCGGGAATGCGCTGGGTGCACCATCTCCAATTCGTGTGAAAGACAGAACCTGGATCTCATAGAGGACATATTTGTCCAGGCCAGTCAGCTGGACACTGTGGCTGGTGTTCCCGTCCACAGTCCAGAAACGCAAGGAAGAGTCTGAATCTTTCTCCCTATACACCACCTGAGAGAGAGAGAGAGAGAGAGAGAGAGAGAGAGAGAGAAAGAATCTGAAGGAAGTTTTTTTTTTTTTTTTCTAGATTGTTTAGACTGTCCCAGCCTTCCCAATGTATATGTATTGGGACATTAATTGAAAATATATGAAAAACATGAATTGCCTTGTAGCCCAGAATAAGCCCATTACGATCTGGTTCTGGCACCTCCCCCCACCGGACCAGGATGCTGCTAGATGTTGTGGCAAAGGCAGAAACATTGGCCGGACCACTGGAAGGCACTGCAACAGAACAGTTTAACAAAAATCCGTATAAAATCCATATTCACTTTAGAACCCTAATTTTCATAGTTTGACATACTTTAATTAAGCAAAACATTCAAAAAGAATTTTTAGGAGACAGGCAGACATGCCAGACAATGTTATTTTCAGGAAATCCTAGGCTGCTCAATATTGTCCTGATTTGAGATGTAAAAATTAAGAAATTTTACTTGCACTTTTTTGTCTTATATACAAAATAACACTTTATATTTGAGAAATCCTGTAGAAAATGTAAATTCTAGAGTGTTTTTTGCAGTAAAAATGTTCATTACTGTTCATCATGTATCATTAAATGTTTATGTCAGTATTATTATTATTATTATGTTTTAATGGATTTATTGGAGGCAGCTGGATTACTCAATGATAATTGCATATGATAAGGAAAGGGCAAGTCTTATAGTTTGTTTTGAAATGTGTATAATGTCTGTAGGTTACTCTGATCCTGAGATATGAAACCTAGAATACAGCATGTAACTGCGCATAAAGTGTGAATCTCTAAAAGCTACAAATGGTGACTACTGGTAAAGCTGATTTTGTTTGGGAAGTGTTAGGTTTATGTTTTGGGCTGAGGTTAAAGTTAGAGTAAGGACCAGGATTAGAGATAATTTAAACTTAAGTGAATTTATTAGATATTTAGTTGAATGTAAATAAAAGGGGATGTAAGTGTCTATAACACATCATGTGTATTACCCACAAAAAAGGTTCACACAAACCTTTTAACTCCAGCTGATATTATCAGCATAAATATTTGTGGGAAAAGAAGAGTAATAACTTTGATATTTTATTTTAGAAGGACTTAATATTTACTATACAGCCCACTTTAATTAATCTGGAGTGTGCACTCAAGCTGGCAAGGACTTTGCAAATTTGTGCCAAAGCCTGTGATGAGTAAATAAGAGTCGACTGAAAATAAGCTTTGATGAAAGAGATACCACTCAAAACACATCAAAGCATTTTATACAAAGGCCCTAACATTGCCAAGGTCACACATTTACTTCAATTTGAATATTTATCAGTCAAAAGTTTGGACCCACTTGACTGAATGTTATGATGACACAATGCTACTTTCAATATCCATATTAAAATCATGAGTATTGGCTAATTACTATAAACACCATGTGCACAAATATATTGGAACATCTGCTCATTCCAAGTTTATCCCGCTTTTGTTGGAGTAACTGTCTCTACTGTTCAACAATGCACACCAGTTTTTGTAATGTAAGCACATTGCTGCACTATAGCATGGTTCATTATTAGCCTACTTTAGATTCACTGCATGATGCTGCACTATAAATGCTGTTATAAGCCTTTTGTGTACCCCGAAGATAAGGTAATCGTTCTGTCCAGTTCAAACTTGCCTACTCTGCCAAGAGTGAGAAAAAGAAAAGGCACAAAATTATAGCTGAAAAAAAAAAAAAAGAGGACAGGGCTAGGCGGTGAACCCTTTTACCTGACTCTCTGGTTCTGGAATGGACCGGCTGGCTCCATGGTCCTGAGCCGATGCCATTGATTGCCTGCACCCGTACCTCGTACTCTGTCCATTCCTCTAAGTCTTCTATGGTGAACTCTCTCTCCAACCTGTCTGAGATGACATGGGAGAGCACTCCTCCTTTTGCACCGACCCGAGAATACTGCACCCTGTAACCCACCAGCTCTGGATTGCCATTGTACTCCCACTCTGGTAAGGGCTGCAACACACATGTATCAAACAGCACACTTCATAACAGGCCTATAAAAGCTGCATTTTATTTCTCATTCATAGCTTATGATTTACTTCATTCTTTACATTAATTTTAAAGAGATGTACATCCAGAGCGACTTACAAAAGTGCTTTGCTGTTCACTCAGAAGATATCCTTAGCTAGTTAGTAGAGGCTAGAATCCAGAGATTCCTCAAGTTTAAATGCTGACAAAAACAAGTGTCAGATTGGAGACCAACAAGATTCAATATAAATATAAATCTTTAACGAGTCTGTGTTTGAAGACCGCAAATGAATTAGCTGTTCGAACACACAAGGGAAGTTTGTTTGCACCATTTTCTGCCAGGACAGAAAAGAGTCTGGATGCTTGTCTTCCTTGTATCTTGAGGGATGGTGAGTCAAGCTGAGCTGTACTTGATGCTGGAAGGGCTCTTGGTACAGCTCGAGTTTTGACCATTGCCATCATGTATGGAGGTGCTGGTCCATTTTTGGCTTTGTAGACCAGCATCAAGGTTTTGAATCTGATGCGGGCAGCTACAGGAAGCAGCAGAGGTGTTACATGAATGAACTTGGGAACACTGAAGACGAGTTGTGCCACTGCATTTTGAATGAGTTGCAAGGGCCTGATGGTCCACATAGGAAGGCCAGCTAGAATGGAGTTGCAGTAATCTATTCTTGAATTGACAAAAGACTGAACAAGCACCTGAGTGGCCTCTCTAGACAGAAAAGGTTGAATTATCCTGATGTTGTAAAGTAGAAATCTGCATGACCAAGTCAGAACAAGTCAGAACTGCAAATACAGAATGTAAACTGAAAATAAATGCAACCAATTTTGTAGCTAATTATTTATTTACTTATGCTTCTGTTATACAGCAAAATAACAGAAATCTAGACTCTAAATATTTAAATGTTAAACACTTGTAGCCTGAAGGGATTTGATAGCAATCTGACAGTGCACGTCATGCTGATACGCTTAATTTTTTGGATATTCACATACCATCCATCGCAGCCAGAGGCTGGTTTCGCTAGCTGTTCGCAGGGTGACGTTGGCAGGGGCAATATCTGGAGGAGCCTGCAGGGTTTGGATCTTCCTGGAGGGCTGGCTGGGAGGACTGGTGCCCACTATGTTTACCTGCCGCATACGAAATCTACAAGCAAGAATTTTAACTGGGATTTAGGTGTCCGGTTTTCATGGGTAAAACTCTACATAAAAATGTATTTAGTGTGACATGTATCATTGAGTTAGTTCAGTAGGGACACATTTTAACAGTCTATTCTATCTACTATAGTTATATAGTATATATATATGTAACTATAGTAGATAGAAATTTGTCCCTTTATACACATATAGTATATACATATACATCTAAAAATGAATATCATGAAAAGTTCGTGTTCATAATTTCAAACCTGTCGAATATATTAATTATGTTTAAATGACTTTTCAAGGCTGTTTGTTTTATATTTGTATACATATAAGTCAGGAATCCATTATATTTCAGTGTGTTTCAAAAGTGTGTTTCATGAGTTTGAATACATTTCTAATCAGACAGTATCAACATTACAACACAAACCACTGGAAATGTCACCTTATATTTAATGAATATAAATAATATTTCTAAATTAAATTATAAACATAATCATTCAAAGGATATTTGTTGTTAATGCTCATCAGGCTGAAAAAGCATTACCCTCCTCATGAGTGCTTGGTCAACAAAGATCAAACCAAGTCATAGGGACCCAAGGAAATCTCTAATCAACTAAAAGTCTGTCTCACGTTATCTAAAGTTAATGTTTATGTGTCTACCATAAGGAAAACACTGAACAACAGTGGTATGCATGGCAGAGTTGCAAGGAGAAAGCTGCTGCTCTCCAAAAAGAACATTGCTGCTTGTCTGCACTTTGCTAAATATCCCATGGACCAGCCAGAAGGCTTCTGGAACAATGTTTTGTGGACAGATGAGACCAAAACAGATCTTTTGGTTAAATTAAGAAGTGCTTTGTTTGCACAAATTACAACACTACACTACACCACAAAACCCCTATTACATCTGTGAAACATGTTAGTGGAAATGTCATGGATTGGGCTTTTTTTGCTTCATCTAGGCTAGGAAGACTTGCCATCATTAATGGAACAACAAATTCTGAAATATAACAACAAGTTCTAAAGGAAAATATCAGGGCATCTGACAGTGAGCTGAATCCAAACTGAATGTGGGTCATGCAAAAATGATAATGACATTAAGCACACAAGTGGTTCTACCAAATAATGTAAGGTTTCTAGGTTAAAGAAGAAGAAATTAATGTTTTGGAACTGCAACGTTAATCCAATAGAACTGTTATGGATGTTGGGCCCTATGATTTCTACAATGCAGAGAACATGGCTAGAATTGTGGAACTAATGCATCAAAACAGATTTCAAGTATAAACACATAAATGCAGACTGTAATAAAACTGTAATAAAACATATTGTGTATTAATGAATTATATGAAAAAATAATCTATTCTTTTAGCACCTAAGATGATTACACATGTTGACATGCTTCTGTCTTGATGTATGTACTTCAGTGTATAGCATGGGAATAACATTGAACAGACTATTTTTGGGTCCGCCAATAGACACCATTAAATTTGTGGAGGATTTTATTGCTAATTATATGTGCAGAGTTGAACATACAAATAAACGAAGATGAAAAAAATAGAATTTGGGAAGACACTGAATGGATTTCTTAGCACCGTTCAGAAGGACCTGATGCAAGAAATTTGTTTGAGAAAACTCACCAACATAACAGAGTGGAAGCTGTTTTGTATGGAGGAATGGGATTCAATTTCTCCAAGATGATGTGCATGACTAATCAACAGTTACTGGAATTGTCTAGTTGCACACCCGACACTGAAGAAAAGAATCACATACTTTTGCCCCTCACAGAAATATCAAAAGATAAATGACAATAAAGCGTAGCATTTTGATTTGATTCTCCTTATCCACTTGTGTGGATGTGTGAAGTTTTATATCACTGTCACACTTCTGTCTGTTCTAGTTCCCATTCTGTTCTTTTTCTGTCCTTCCTGTCTTCGTTCTGTTATATTTTGGTGTTCCATGTCCTGGAAAAGACTGTTGTGTCCTCAGTCTTGTCTCCTCCGTAGCTCCACCCTGTCATCAGTGTTCCCTCTTATGCCTCATTTATAACCCTGCCCTCTCATTGTCTTCCCCAGGTGTGTCTTGTCTCTGTGTATGAGTAGCCTGTCTTTATCTGTCCTTGTGCATGTGTGCTTGTTCATTGCTTGATTATGTTCAAAATAGTTCAAAAAGACTGATCAAAATGAAAAAACAGCAAAAAAAAATCTAAGTACCATAACATAATAGATCAAAGTACAGTATGTAACAAACTGAATCACTACAAAATGGCAGGGAGGGACATAAATGTATTTTCATCATTATAATTAGCAGAACAAAAGGGAGTAGATATTCTACAGTCATTAGGCATGTGCATGTTCCTATGTAGGGGATGTTCTCTAGTTAAACAGAGACAGAGAGATGAGACATATTGAGAACTGATTCTCATATTGCATCAAAATGGTTCACAGGTCACTGATTACTGCATAATCACGGGAAAGTGAGTGTGCTACACAATGTACCTGTAGAAGGTGTAGGGGTTGAGGCCCTCCACCACCAGTGAACGCGCATCAGGCTCGTTAAACAACTGATGAACCATGACCCACTCCTCGTTCTCCCCTATCACACCAATCTGGCCGAGACAGACAGGGAAATTCTGATTATGCTGAGGTATAATACAGAGACAGAGCACAGAGACATGAGGACTGATGGTGTGTGCATTACCTGAGCCTCCACAACCCAGCGGGAGATGGAGGTTTTGCCGTCATAGCCGGGTTTGAACTGCAGTGCCACTGAACGTGGGCCAATATTGGAGATGGCAATGTTGGTGGGAGGTCCTGGCATTTCTACAGACAGGAACAGATGAGAAGAGAGAAAATGGAGATGAGCTATCAAAACTGTCTAGCAGGAAATAAGTAAGTGCTACAGACAAATGACTATTCACACTAGCCATATCATGAGGATGAGTCATAGCACGAAAAATGTTAGTCACATGATATTCTATAGATTTTGTACAAACGCTTTGCTGTGCCAGGTTTAGGGAGGTGTCTTTTAGTAAACTCTATAGATAGTAGAGTGTAAACACGCCAGAGAGATTTAGATCTCTTTGTATTCCTTGTTTTCATATCTGTTTTCGGTATTTAATAAACAGCAATCAATTGAAGTCAAGTTGTTTAGAAAATGTTACATACACTATGCTCAGACTACCAGCCCAAATCTGATTTTGGCATATCTAGATTATATCCAGATTGGATTTCAATAGCTTAGTCTGCTAAAAATCACAAGCAATCTGATTTTTACAATCGAATCCAAACCACATTTGGAGGTGGTTTAAAAAGTGATTACAATTGAATGTGCACAGACACATCTCAGTCTGGATGCTCTATACTTTTAAATCAGATTACAAAGTGAGAAACAACATCCACATCAAACCCAGCATGCTGGAAGTGCAGGGATCCAAGTAGTGCATAGTAGTCACTGAGGCCTACATCGATAGCACAATAACTAGAGATGTCCCAACCAAGTTTCCCATGTGATTATCTGAATTACATAATCACATAAAAGATTATGTGAATTTCAGAGGTTTTTAATTAAATGCAGCAGTGGACCAACACTGAAAGGACTGAACTCTAGAAGAGCAACACGCCTTGAACCCTTCCTCCTCCTAATATTACATCTTATAAATTCCATCTTTACCTCACCTGTTGATAATTAGTTTGTTTCAACCCACCACCCTGTCTCCACAGTCATATCTCAGTCTCATATCGCTCCAGGTGGTCTGGCTTTCTCCCTATTTAAATGTACCAGTTTCCCAACCCCATTAGGACTCTTCCCTTATCACATACAGTACAATGTTTCTGGCACTAGGAAAGTGAAGATAAGAACAGATACAACAGCTAACAGATGCCTGTGCTGTCACTGGTTGTGATGTGGGGAGAGAGTGCCATCCATCTACCCAGAGAGATCATGGCCATAACCTGGAATGAGCTAGGTTAGGTGCTTGGTTTTCTAACTCAAAACAGAAGCCACCTCAGCTCCACCCCAAAGTTCCCTCCTTCTTGTGTCACCTCCTTCATTATCTGGGCATGGTCAAAGCTAGTAAAAAAGTAACTGGAAATTTGCAAGGAAACATTAAGAATGGCACCCATTAAACTCTGTAAAACATTATAACACATCTGCTCTAAGTAGGAGTGAACATTATGACCACATATTCTTTAAAGGTTAAGAAAAAAATCAATAGAGTAATTGTACTTTTTTGACCCATTGTGTTTTTGCACAAAGGAATTAGACCTCCACAGTTTACCCATCCTCACACAGTGATACACACATACACCAGGGGGCAGTCCTATCCTCAGCACCCAGGGAGTAGCTGGGGAGTTCAGTGCCTTGCTCAAAGGCACTTCAGTCATGTCCTACCAGTTCAGGGATTCAAAATGGCAACATGCCAATAACGAGGCTGGTTCCCGAACCACCAGAACACGGCTGCTTAATATACTGAAGTATCAAAATGTTTTTAATGCATTGTTTCTCAAACGCCCAGTACTGATTTTGATAAATAGTTTACGGACATATATTGGCATATATTGATATTAGACAGTGGTACATTTTGTATCTACCCTGATGGCTAGATAGCAGATCCTCACTGTCTGAAAAGTAAACTTTGGTATATGATGTTTTTTTATACTATAACAGGTTTCCTAAAATGTTATTAAAAATCACTATATGTTATCTTGCGTAGAGTATAACAATATATTGCAAAATACTGAACTGTAACACCTGTATCACGACATATACTTTATTGCCAGGCTTTTGCCAACATTGTTAGCATATTGAGGACACCATCAGTACTTGCATAACACTGAGTGACTGTGTTTCATTAAAGAGACTCAGAAGAGGCTTTCAACTGAAGTAGCTGTCTAGGGCCCCAGACCCACCACGCTGATGAGGAAGAACTAGGTGCCTTCTGTCAGCTCACCATTGCCTCTCGTCTTCTTTGAAAATTTGCACTCAGACACACCGCAAAGACAACCATCAGCTGACGGCTGACATACATACTTAATATTCCTTGCAAAAGGGAACAGCTCTCCATAGCAGGAGTGGCAGTCTATAATACAAAGTGAAGTGTGTGTTATCTGTATGACTTCCAAGCTTGTTTAAGCTAAACCAAGTGTGTGAAAGTGAAACTAAACAAGTATTAGCTTGGTGTGCACTATGGAGGGAGCCTTTTACTCGCTCTGCTTTGTTTCTATCCTCATGTGATGATTCATAGTTCTCTCACATCTGACCTCCTCAACAAGCTCAATCGACCAAAACGGTGCTGACAAGGACTGTCAAGAGACAACAATGCAGGACACAATTCCCAAACTATGGCAAATGGTGTCACTGAGAGCCTGATCGCTTTCAAAGGTTGACTGTATGCTTAGAGTCTTAGAGGCTTAAGGCTGTGGTAGGCTTGGCAGGATTTAGCAAGTTGTAAAACACAGAAATTCTTGCAGAATCTGAACCTTAATCTTTACCCTTCAAGTACAAATGAGCTTTATTGTGTGTTCAAGACACTCGGAAGACAAGCATCTACAATCTTTCTGCCCTAGACTTTCTGGTGTCCAAACAACTGAGACTGACTGAATATTCATCTACACTCACCGAGAAATGTATTAAGAATTCTGCACTAATACTGGGAAAGGCATCCTTTTACTCTCAAAAAAGCCTTAATTATTCATGAATTCCACAAGATGTCAGAAATATTCCAGTGAGATTCTAGTCCATGTTGACATGATTGATTTATGCAATTCTTGCAAATTTGCAGGTGCACTTTGTGCTGCCAAATGCATATTCTACCACTTCCCAAAGGTGCCCTATTGGATTCAGATGCAGTGACTGGAAATGCCACTGACTACACTGAACTCCCTGTTATGTTCATGGAACTGGTCATTGTCATGTCCATGAAACCAGTTGGAGAAGACTTTTTCTCTGCAACGTGGTGAGAGAGCACCCCCATACATTCACTTTAGGGTTACAGCATCTTAAACACCCTGGTCCCAGTTTCCCGAAAGCATCTTACCATTAAGAAAGTCTTAACTAGGAGAGAGAGAGCTCAGTGTGATGCTCACAAAACCCATCTAAGAATTATCTTACTGAAAAGAAACTTGAGGGAAATCCACCACTGAACTGCTGAAAGATGTAAAGTTGAATGCATGGATTCAAGTTATTGGAGCCACCATCAGATTCATCAGACCAAGAAATATTTTTCCCGTCCTCAACTGTCTAGTTTTGTTGTGCACGTAACCTACTGCAGCCTCAGGTTTCTGGCCTTGGCTGAAAGAAGTGACACCTGGCATAACCTTTCTTCAACTGTAACCCATCTTTTTGCTTGACATGATTATACAAAGTGGTTGGTGTGTCGTAACAGCTAACATGGCCAATGAGCTACCACATGATGTGGGAGACTTGGGTTCAATTCCCAGTCTGGGCAACTATACATCATCACATACATCACAAGTCTTGGGCAAGACTTCCTAACACTACTCTGGCCCACCTGTGTAATATGAGTAACTTTGTAAGTCACTCTTGATAAGAGTGTCAGCTAATTGCTGTAAATGTAATCTGAGTTTGCATTGACTTTATATCAGCTTGAACGATTCTGGCAATTCTCTGTTGACCTCTTTTATCAAAAAAAAAAAAAATCTGTCTGCAGACACTCCCTGGATGTTTTTGTTCTTTGCACCATTCAACTCAAGAGACTTTTGTGCTGAAAATCCCAGGAGATCAGGAGTTCTAGAAATACAGGAAAATGCCCATCTGGCACTAACAATATTTTCTGTGTGGATAAAAAAGCACTTTTGTAACCTCTGGATAACATCTGGATAAGAGCTTCTACTAACTGCAACATATATAAAAACATTCTCATTGGTGTTGTCAATCATGAAAATGCCCTATTCATGATAATATTGCTTTTTTTTATAATCTAATATGTATGAGATGACAGATTTGTTGGTTGTTTTTGAAGGCAGAACTAACCTGGGGGTACTCCGGAGGATATGGTGGATGAGGAGAGTTGGCCCTGACCCTTAGAAGTCATGCCAGCCACCTGTATGGTGTAGGTGGTGAGAGCAGTTAGGCCTGTGACGCGGTACTCCTGCGTCAGGTTGGGCAGGTAGTGCGTG
This sequence comes from Acestrorhynchus altus, assembly GCA_034509495.1. Lineage (NCBI taxonomy): Eukaryota > Metazoa > Chordata > Actinopteri > Characiformes > Acestrorhynchidae > Acestrorhynchus > Acestrorhynchus altus. The sequence continues at coordinate 15,571,531 of CM067520.1, forward strand.
ACTCGCGTGTTAGTACGGTTGAACTCCTCCCAGGAGATGCGGTACCCTACAATATGAGAGAGGGGTAGGTTGAACAAGATGCCACATCCAAAACAAAATAAAAATATAGAACACAGATTATTTTCTCCAAAGGGGACAGCAAAGAGGAGGTTATGATGAAAGTTGTGTGCAGCATGGTCACCTGTGAGAAGGCCATTCTTTTCGTGCGGCTCTTTCCAGCTCACTTTGAGTGATGTATCTAGGATCTCAGTGAAGCTCAGGTGGCCCACTGGCCCTGGGGCTGTGGAAACACTCATAACATTTAGAACAAATGTAGGAGCAGATTCTCCATTTCAGTGGTTCTCAGTGTAGTTCTGGTAGCCCTATCCCAAATATAAGGGTCAAAAATGTCCAATAACTTATTATATGAACTTTTGGTTTTTGATTATTAGTGCCTTCCTTACAGATATAATTTTTAGGTCTTATCAATCACACTACCTCAACTCTAGTAGAAGCTGAGTCACCACCTTTCAACCCAATTTTTGCATTAATTCACTAACACAAATTTTGCTAATATGTCCCATGCCCCCGAAGACTGGAATGGAAAGACAAACTCAGAGGCTTTTGAGCTGGACCTCAGAGCAGCTTCTGGGTAGGTGCGTGAAACCAAAGCCTCCATGTGAGATGATATAAAACGAAATAAGGGAGGAGACGGGAAGATGGAGGGTACAAAGTTGTTTGACACGACGATGCAATAGGAGTTGAGGGTTTATATAGGCTGAGTAATTTGAAGTTAGGTCAATTCCACCTGAAGATGTGTTTATTATTAGCCAATTGATGTATTGTCAGGTCCTAACCCAAGCACACCTAATCCACCACCAATCTATACTGAGGCACTTCTTGTTTTCTGAGTTAGATTAGGTGTGTTGGGGAAGAAAATACTGAAAGCTGTGTCCCTAGAACTGGAATTGAGAACCACTCGTCCAATTCTGTCCATATTATTTACAACTGTGAGATCTGGCATGGTGCTGAAGAAACACAACTTTAATACATTTGGTCCTCTGACACTCACTATCCTCATGTGTACGGGCGCGTTGTGGGGGGCTACGGGGGCCATCCCCTGGTGTGGTGAAACACAGTACTGAGGTAAAGTACTCTGTGAACTTCTTCAGTCCAGTGACGTATCCAACATGCACACTGTCCTGAAAGTTTGGTCTCACTGTCACCATGGCAACGTCCTCCTCATGGACCAGTTCCCAGGCCAGCAGCTGGGAGAAATAGGAATAGGTGGGAATTGTCATTGAGAAAGAAAAGAGGAATGATTCATAACTCATGATGAATGATTCATATCTCGAACTTGAATAACTTATTGGATTATTGTTGAGTTTAATATACAGTGTTGGGAAGCTTGTAAGCTCATCTATTTGTGAATACTCAGTGTGGTTTGTTGAGTGTTGTACAGTTCTAATTGATGAGGCTTGCTGTCCTTGCTAGTTACATTAACCTGGTATAATTAAACACGTGGTTTAGGGAAAAATTAAGTAAATAAAGTACATTTTTCTACCTTAAACCTACCACAGGTTCTGAGAAGGTTTCCGCTCTGAATGCTAGAGTGCAGTAGGAAGGTGCTTACCTTGTAGCCCTGGTTGATTCCATTGATAAACTGTGGGCTCGGGGCACTCCATGTGAAACGAATTGTGGTGGAGTTGACAGCTTCGGCCTGCACATTGCCCGGAGGGACCGTGGGCACTGTGAAGCATGACCCATTTAAAAGGACAGGGATAAATGAGAAAAGAAGTGGAGGTAAGTGAATTTTAAAGAAGGACAAAAACAGCCCAAAAGATTAACCCACAAAAATCTTATCAGACAAATCTTCCATTGAGTGGATCAATACTGTTTACAACTTTACAGTAGAGATGCCATAATGGCCTAGTCAGCACCAGTCCTCACCTCCCTGTAGTGTCCACTCTGTGACCTTTTGGCTAAATACGCCCTGACCAGCGCCGTTGTAGGCAGCCACTTCAATCTCGTAATTGGTCCAGATGATGAGGTCCTCTAGTAGAAGGTTGGTCTGGTCCGGATTGGTAATGTTTTTAATCTGACAGTCCACTGGTAGACCTGATAGACAGTACCTGAGCCAGCATAATTAAACACAGTTCAAGATAATGGGTTAGATTCATATCATCGGATGGTTTAAAGTACCATTAAAGTTCCATTAATAATGTTACGGAGGATGTCAGTGCACTGCTTCTTTCTATCTTCGTCCTCAGTAGCAACCAATCTACACTGACATGTTAATGAGCTCTACCACTGAACACACATTTTTCTGACAAATGAACATGTTGGCACCTCAACTGAGGAGAAAAGACCTTGTGTAGAAGACAACGTGACAGTATCCAACACTGTACTTGTAAGTAGTGCTAGCTCATTAAGTCTATTAAGCTCATTAATCTACAGAAATAGCCCCCATTATTCATTCAGCATGGAAACCTTGCGACTCCCCTCAGCTATTATGCTAAAACACATTTTTCAAATGTATTTCTCTTGATGATAATTTTGTTGTGCTAATATAGTAGTATGTTAACTTTGACCACAGTCCACTTTGTGGCCACTTCTGTTCCTATGGATATGATCTACCATGACCCCTGTTGTATCCTCTTTCAAAAGCACAACCCATAGAAGCAGAACATTTTTATGTTTGAAAATTTACATAAACCCAGTCCACTTGCAAAAGCTTTTGAAGACTAAATGCATCCACTAATATGGAAGCAATGCTGGACAAAGTGCTGTTGCAGGCCTGTGAGAGAAAGCCGTGTCACTGGGAATCCATTGAAACGACCCTGTTGCTTGTTGGGTGGTAGTCTGAAAGATAACTCCAGACCCTTTCAGAATCTTTACAGCTATCTATCTGCACAATCTGCCAATTAGAAACAAACACTACACTGAGAACAAAGCAAAAAACGATCTAGTAGGACTTGGAATAATAAAGTTCTGGTTACAGTTTTAAAATCTAGGTCTGGCCAGGCTTGACTAGGCTAGATGGGACTCGTCTTGGCTGCTGTGGGTTGATGTTCGGTCCTAAACCAGCCAACAAAGATAATGCTTATCATTTTATTTCCCATGAGACCATCATAAAAGGAATACCAGCAGTTACATTCCATACAGAGTCCCTTAGCAGTGCTCTTGCATTCCCTACATACTAATCATCAGGGCTGGACTGACATATTAATTCATCCAAGGATTTTTACAGACCGGCCCCTTTTGATCAGTTTTGTCTACGGGTGGTGTGGAGTGGGGTGGGGGAGTCGGCCCCTTTTGATCGGTTTCCTTTGTGAAATGATGGCAAAGCCCCTTTTGATTGGTTACATCTTCACCCCTTCAATCTCTCAGTGGCCCACATCCATAGCAGCCCACCGGGATTTTCCCGGTTCTTCCAGCGGCCAGTCCATCCCCGCTAATCATTTGATATTGGCTAAAGCCCTATTCAGAAGGGATTACTTTTACATGGGAAGGTGTGGTAATATAATTTTTACAATGGGTTCTCAGGGAATTTAGTCCCATTCGCACACACTCTATCAGTCATACTGTGTGCTCCTATGTCAGTAAAGATAACCTGTGCAAATTGACGTGTGTAAATATTCCCTCATATCTTGTGAAAAATTTGATTATTTCACCCGAAGAGAACTTCAGGTAGTTAAATCCTTTTGGGATCCATCTTGGAATCACTTGCAACACTATCACATAAAAGCTTTCGCTTTCACAGTAGTCTTAGACGGCTCCTTTGCTTTCAAAAGTAACTGACGCAAATGAATGAACTGCAGCGATGTATCCTATCATGCATGTAATATGGAAATAAATGTGATCTTATGTACATACAACAGATTTTTGTTTGCACTGTGTTCATGATGAACACTAGCTGTTTTAACTCTTACAATCAGAGATCTGCACTTTTGTGGGCACTGTTTTCTAGTCCTCCTAACTGAGGACCAGAGCAACCTACAGACATGATGCACATAACACACTACAAAGCTTAATATATCAAACTTTGGCTTCATCATTGTATGATGAATTATCAGTGAGTAATCCAGCTCAGACAACTTGTTTCCAACTGAATTAAATCCCAGTTTAAATTTCCAGTGCATGTTCCACATGAACATGCCCAACCTGCATGCAGGATCTGACTGATCAGTAAGAGGGGTTGGGGTTAATGATGTCACTGACCCAGATATTGCATACTGATGATGCAATTGCCATCAATCTGCACACTGCCCTGTCCCACCTGGATAAAAATAACACATATGTGAGAATGCTCTTCATGGACTATAGTTCAGCATTCAACACTATCCTTCCCCATGACTCGACACGAAGCTCCGGGATCTCGGTCTGAACAGCTTTCTGTGCAGCTGGATCCTAAACTTTCAAACAGGCTGTCGACAGGTGGTGAGGATGGGCAGAAACACATCCTCCTCACCCACCCTCAACAGCCCTTTAGCTGCTCAGCCCACTCCTGTACTCCCTTTTCACCCATGACAGCAGAGCCAGACACAGCTCCAACATCATCAATACATTTGCTGATGACACAACAATCGTAGGCCTGGTCTCCAATGACAGCAAGGGAGAGAGTGTCTCTCTACATGTCCACAAGACCAATGAGCTGATAGTGGACTTCAAGACACAGACGAGAGAGAACTCCCCTATGTTCATCTATGGGACCATTGTGGAGAGTGTGAGCAGCATCAAGGTGTTTACATCTCTGTGGAGCTTACGTGGTCAGAACACACTGCACGAGTGGTGAAGAAGGCACAACAGCACTGCTTCTACCTCAGGAGGCTGATGAGGTTTGGTCTGAATCCCCATATCCTAAAGATGGTCTACACCTGCACAGTGGAGAGCATCCTGACAGGATGCATCTCCACCTTGTATGGGAGCTGCACCGATCTGGAGAGGAAAAATCTGCGGAGGGTGATGAACACCACCCAGCACATCATCGTGGTTCAGCTCCCAAACCTTCTGCATTTATACACCAGACAGTTCCAGCCAGTCACAACCCATCTCACCTGTTTCATCACACCATCACACCACATAAACTCTTTCTGTCTCCCACTGCACCCACCAAATACTGTTTCCCACTACCTTCTCCCACAACAGCCTTTTGATTAAAAGATTGTCAGATTCATTTAAATTCTAATTTATTTTTACATCTCAAATTAAGACAAATTTGAGTAGCAGCCTGTAATCTCCTGAAAATAACAATATCTGGTATGTATGACTGTCTCCTATAAATGCTTTTGTAATTACTTGTCAAACTTCCTAAAATATCCCACATAATTAGCCCAGGGTTCTAAAGTTTAACCCTGAAAACACAATGACGGATGTGTACACTTTGTTACCTTCCAGTGTAGTGATATATTACTCACTATTCTCTACTTCATTTGAAGTTCCCTTTGAACTGAACTACTTTTGCTCCCTGTGGCTTGGAGTCCCCCTAAAATAACTGTATTGGCTGTGTAATCCACTTCACTGGGGTGATCAGTATGCACCTAATGTTTTTCTTTCTGTGGACAATTAACAGGCCTGTGAATCGTCTTAGACAACATTAGCTGAGGATTTTCACCCCAAACAAAACCACACACTTACTGTTTATACATCAAAGAACATGCTCTTTATTCTTTGGTATTTTTCACTCTTATGGTTTACTTGAATATGAACAATAGTCAGAGAACGCACCTCCCTAATTCACATCCAATTTTGTTATTTTCTCTTTATCATTTTTCATCATTTCATCATCATTTTTTGTGCAGATTTCATGATGAATGGACCCAAAGAAAAGGTATAAAATTACTTGTTACATTAAAATGCATTTGCCTTATTAAGTTAGGTTTTCAGAGACATGATGACCCGTTATGTAAGCAACAATATGTATATATTGTATAGACCTTGGTTTTGGAACCTTGTGCACTGTGCCTTTGTGCAGTTTCTTTTGTTGAGGGTTTGATTATGCCACTGTTTTGTAATGTGTCAAAGTACGCAGCTGTGATTTATCTGTTTTTCACTAGGCTAAGGATTTTCCTCTTCTTTCTCTGAATCTTCATCATTCCTGGAGCAACATAGTAATAAAACAAACCCCCTGCATAGATCTATCTACTCCCCATTGTTTCATCTGGGGTGTGCTATGGCGAAGGCAATCTGTTCCATCCTGTTCCAATCCGTATATCCAATTTATACACGTGGTTAAGTCACTGGAGGACATTAACTTTAACCCTATTCAGATCCAATTTATATCACATGGTGTTCCACTGGACTCCAACGAACAGTGTAAGAGTTAATTCAGCACTGGTGAATGTACAACACTGCACTTTATGTCCTGAAGGGAATGCTGCTTGGCTGACGGTGCAGGTTCCAGTAATTACAGCAGAATTGAAGCTGACCTGTCTAACCAACTCTACTAGGAGGTGTGTGAGTGTGCGTGTGTGTGTGTGATGATGAAGTGTGTGTGTGGGCTTACCTGATAATGTAGCCCTGCAGCGGCCCGTTCTGGTGACTCTCTGGGGGAGGCTGCCACTGGATCATGATGGACTGGTTGGTACGACCGCTGGCGATGACCGTCTGGGGAGGGGCGCTGGGTGGCTCCTCAGGCAACGTCAGTCTGAGAGGAACAGGGATAGGAATGAGGATTGTTAGGACTCTAACAATACTAACAATCTTATTGATATTGCTTATTGATCTGTTTTGTTTTTACCACTATTCTAACTCCTCCAACTCTGGTCCTATTCCATCATTATTGATTAGAGTTGGAAATATTTAGATAATTAGCTAAACATTTAGCTATCGTTAATAGTCCTCAATGTGACAACATTTCAAAATGTTATCATAAATGGACCAATAGAAATGCTCCAAAATGACAAAATGGCTAACAAAATCTTGTTATAAATTTAAGTTTTTTATTTGTGTTACAGAACCTGTATGGTTGATATGTACGGTATACATTGTTGCAGTTGGCTCTATAGTACAGTTTGCATTTTCAACATAGAGCCCAGACTGACACCCTCCTACCCATAGCATTCCCATCTTCACAGTTTTGTCAAAGCCAACTAAGCAGAGGAGGTGAAGTAATGGTGGTAGAAGTAATTTGTGATTAGCAGATAAAGTAAAGAAGTGGTGAAGTTGCAACTGAATGATCCTCAGTGCAAAGAAAAGTAACATGTCTAATGCTGCCTCTTTCTTCAAACATCTGTCAAAGGCTGAGGAAATCAAAGCAATTCGACTTGAAAAAGGTCACTCCCGGCACTAGGTAAGTGCAGTAATGCAAGAATATGTAAATGCAGAGAGCAGAGGTGCCTTTTTACATTTAAATGCTGCCATTCTTCCAGCATGTGGTGAGTATATAATTTCAATCAATCCAGTTTGGGGGACACACTTTAATTTTCCAAGCTGCATTTTAGCTTCAATGTAGCTATTCATAAGGAAATACAGAATTTCAATTTTTCATTTTGAGCTCAAAAAATGAAATAAACGATTAGGAATCATTAAAATTAGAAATACATTTCCATATTGTAACTGTCATGATAAAAATGTCTATTTGCATTTTTGCTGTTCTTTCTTTTACATAATTGAAATCTGAGATCTTTCATTACATTGAATTTGGACTCGTAGAACCTGAGATCCACACTTTGTGGGCAGCTACATGAGTAATCCAACTCAAAAAAACAGCTAAAATTTACTTGTTTCTAACTGTATTAAATCCAAGTTTAATTGCAAAAACATGACGACCTATTACCAAATTGCTGAGAGGTAAAGTGATTTTTACTCCTTATAAGCAGGCACAAACTTTTTTGCAGTTTCTTGTAGGCACAAGTACATTTCTGACCAAAACATGATCAAATTCATACAAATATGTGAATTTTCTAATTTTTTTACATCTCAAATAAAGACAGATTTGAGTAGCCTAGGATCTCCTGAAAATAACAATATCTGACATGTGTGATTGTCTCCTTTAAATACTTTTTGGTGAACAAAAGTACGTAAAATTACAAAAACATCCCACAGAATTAGCCTATGGTGCTAAAGGTTTAATCTCATGATAAATGGACCAGTTTGGAGATACAATGTTCATTTTCATTTGGAGTCTCGATGCTTTCATACAGATTCTGAATCAGTATTTGTTATGTAAAAAGGCCTAAAATGTATCTTGCAAATATGTCATAAATTTCAGATCCTCCAGTTCTGACATGTTGGGTTATCAAAACAGGTACAAACACTGACTTCCCCATGGCAGACTAGGATTTGATTCCCCAGCCATGGATGAGCTCACCATACTACACCAATAAGAGTCCTTGAGCAAGACTTCCAACATTCAGCTACTTGTGTAATGAGATTCAAATCTAAATTGCTCTGGATAAGAGAGTCAAACAAATGCCAAATATAAATGTCAGTCAGAGCTTATCACTAACCTGCTTTTTACTAATTTCTAATCTACAACCATCTTCTTTTCAGAGCGTGGTGAGGGTAAGGGATCTAAAATTGGAAAAGGCAAGGGGCAGACAAGGTCCGAGGAGGAGGTAGGGGGGAGGAAGTGCGTGGACAACAAAAGGAAGTTTGTGGGCAAGTTATCAAAGAATGTTTGGCTGTTTCATGTGAAAATCTCTTTAGAACAGAAACCAAAGTCTTCATCACAGAAAGATAAACACTAGGACTTCCTTTGTTGTGTGTGTGTGTGTGTGTGTGTGTGTGTGTGTGTGTGTGTGTGTGTGTGTGTGTGTGTGTGTGCGTGCGTGTGTGTGTGTGCGTGATTTAAACGCCCAGAAAAGCCAGAGAATAACGATTAGGGCCCTGTCTTCTTGTGCTGGTTCAGGCCGTCTGAGTCCACAGCAAAGGGCCAGGCTGCACGCAGGAGACCCAGAGAGACGAGTTCTAGTCGAGCATGATGATGATCAAAGGTGCCAACAGAGAGAGAGAGGAAAAAAAAAACAGGCTAATGCTGTGGAACAGGAAAGCAGCCGGGCTCTCCTTAAATCAATTTAAGTTGACATCTTGATTTCTCCTGGGTGAGAGTGCAGTTCTGGGGCCAAGATAAAAACGCAGCGCTTACGATCAAAGGCGGATGACTCGGAAGCTACACACTCTACGAGCTGTTATGTCACCCCCCCCATGGACACCACGCTCACAGAGAATAGCCTGTGATCTGAGGAGTGAGTGAGTGTGCAGGTATTAGCAGGGAAAAAGTGAAATGTGTTTGACTTGATTGAGACATATGCACTGAGTTAGATGGCGTAATAGATCATTTACAGGGTCCTTTAAAGGAACTGTTCCTGTCTATTTTATATTTAAATATGGCTTTATCAATCACACACCGACCTGTTCTACCCTTAAAATCTCCTACTGTGCATTTAAGACTGACATGATATATGGACACCTAGAGGCGTTTTTATGACATCATATTCTACACCCACTGGCATTAATATGAAGTTTGAATATGAAGCTATAGCAGCTATAATAATACTTTGCAGCTATAACAGCTTTCTGCGAGATTTTGGAGTGTGTGGAAAAGCATTTGTGAGTTGGCACACAATCTCCATTCAACTTTATCCCAAAGGTGTTTGATGGGCTTAAAGTCAGGGCTCTATGCAGGCCAGCCAGGTTCTTCTACAAACTGACTCAACCATACCTTCATTCCTAAGGGATGTTGCCTGATGGCTTGCTCAATTGAGGCTTGGACCTGGATTTCCATATTGTAACTGTCATGATAAAAATGTCTATTTGCATTTTTGCTGATCTTTCTTTTACACAATTTAAATCTGAGATGTTTCATTACATTGAATTTGAACTCTTAGAACCTGAGATCCACACTTTGTGGGCAGTTACATGAGTAATCCAACTCAAAAAAACAGCTAAAATTTACTTGTTTCTAACTGTATTAAATCCAAGTTTAATTGCAAAAACATGACGACCTATTACCAAATTGCTGAGAGGTAAAGTGAGTTTCACAGGTTCTTCTACAAACTGACTCAACCACACCTTCATACCTAAGGGATTTTTTCCTTGCCACTGTTGCCTGCTGGCTTGCTCGATTGAGGCTTGGACCTGGATTTCTTTGTGACAACACTGTTGTAAAAAGCACTATATAAATAACTTTGATTGGTTGATTGACCTTGCTTTTTGTACTGGGGCACAGTGATGCTGGACCAGAAAGGGGCCTTTGCCAAACTGTTCCCACAAGTTGGAAGCATTCAATAGTCCAACATGTATTGGTATGCTGAAGCATCAAGATTATCCTTCAGTGGAAACTGTGTGTCCTAAGCCAACCCCTGAAACAAAAGCCAATACCATTCATCCACCTCCACCAAACCCAGTCTTGCAACAGTGGCATCTTATAACAGTACTATTAACAAGGAGTCAGTCAGTAAGTAAAGCTGTAACTTTGTTGCTCAAATTCATTTACATTGCAGGGCACAACTCAAATACATCTAAATGGCATCCTAAGCTTGATCAAATCTTGAAAGCTTTAACATGACTCTAGCATAGGTATCCAAAGAACTGATTAATGGCTTAGAGGCTGGTCTCACGTCAAAGTAAGTTTTGGATGCAATCAGGGAAGTGCATATGTATCTATTTTCTATCTTTGTATTCTTATTGCACTTCATTTGACATGAGCTAATTCATAACATGCCCATCTTCCAACTTTCACGAGATTTAACTTTTTTGAGATGCACTAGTATTAACATCTACATTTACACCTATGTTTAAACAGAAGAGTGCTGTACGTGGTTGCATGATCCAGCATTTATATATGTGTCAGCACTGCAGTGAATCCTGACTTGCTTGTCAAACCCTGCCTATGAGCCCAGCTTGTGTTGCAGCGAGCAACTTGAAAGAATTCTTTATAATAAGATAGAAGAGCAGCCTTTTGCCTTACTTTGCCTTTTCAGTGTTTCGCTCTTGACTGAGGGGTTGCATCAGCAGCCAGTCATCCAGCTTTGCTCTCTTTAAATATTTTGCAGTTCCTGTTGGAGGAGCTTTCTCTTTCTCAAGACAGCTAGGTCAGAGCTTTTGCTTTTCTGGGTGGCAGGATATTGATTTGCAATAGCAGGATATTGCAGCCTGACTGAGACGTTTACTTTATCGCATTTGGAAAAAAAAAAAGAAAAGAAATTGGTCCCAATTTGATCTGATCCTGACTCGATTTTCAATAAACATCATCATCCCCGCGGCCCCAAATCGAGCTCTCGTCAAGGTGGAATCGAGCAATTCAAAGACAGAATCTAACCGCCTCGTTTAAGTGAAGTGCATGGTGATTTTTTTTTTTTTACGTCAGCACAGGCTGTGCTACTTTGATAGGCAAACAAGCCAGAGATCAGAAGATTATTAATATTAGTACACAACAAGTCAAATCCATGTTAAATTGTTGCTTGACATGCGTTTTCTGTGGCGCCTTGGAATGCTCCCTTGAGGGACTTTTTTAAGGTAAGAGTGTGTAAGTTAGAGTCTGTAGAAGCCAGCCGTGAGATGTCAGAAATGTCCCTGTGGGATCAGAGTGTGTTTGAAGGAGGATCTGCCTCAGCTTTCTTTCTGAAGCCCAGGCAGAGTAGGAACATTGCAGCTTCCAGACAAAAGCGGCTAAATCTACACACACACTCCGACATCCTGTCTTGCATGCGCCGCTTTCTCTGCTATGGTGGGATAATGCACCTTACTCCCTGCACCAGCCCAAACGGCTGGCCTGCGACATGAAAGCTTTCTGCTTCTTTCATCAGGGCCTTTGAGCGTGTCCTTGTGTGCTTAAGTGCAAGGCTACATGGGGATTGCAGCCCCCGGTCTTTGTTTTTCTGCTATGCGCTTAGTCCCCAGTGAAAATCCACACTTGGTCTGTGCTGAATTTCCCAGCTTGAAGTACAGGGATTACAAGCACTCAGTCACAATAGAAAAAGAATGGCACTTAACTGCCCTGACTGGATCCCAATACATCGATGATTAAGGCAGTCAAAGCCTGGCTGGTGTTCTCAACCATTTGTTTCTTTACAAAGGGTTGAGAACCTCTAGCTAACATATATACTGTCCTCCATAATGTTAAATTTGAATACAGTGCACATTACAGACTTTCATTTAAGGGCATCTGCATATACTTGGGCTTTACCTTGTTAGAAAGGTCATCATAATTTCTTCAAAATTCAAAAATATTGGGACACCTGCTCATTCATTCAAGGGTATAAAAAAAACAGATTCTGCTTCTGGATGTTGGATGATCATTACCCCACCTTACCTCCCACTCCCTGACTCACCCGACACATACTGGATGGAGCATCATCATTCCAGAGAACACAGTTACTTTCATCCTTAGCTCAATGCTGGGGGGCTTTATACCTCGCTGACAAACCCCTGGCATTAGGCATGATGCCAACAGTTTCAAGTTCACATGTTCCAGAGAGTTCTATCCTATTGGCAGTACTTTGTCAAGTACAGGGACTTGACAAAATGTGTGTGAATTTGCACATCTGTGTCAGCAATGTGTGCAATGTAAACAGTGCATTTACTCCACAAATTTTTGGACATACAGTTTATATTGAAGCAGTCATGTTTAGTACTGTTTATGCAATAACTGCATGCAAGATGGTGAACCCATCATGGTGAAAGATGTGGGCACTGTACATATTCACCGTTTCCACTTAGTCACTTTTTATGATATCAACCTTGTATCTAAACTCATTGGCCATTTTATCACCATAAAGGTGCACTTTGTAATAAAAGACTGTATCCCCTTTGTTGTTGTACAGTTTGACAACCACCCCCTACCCTGTCCTTCAATAGCAAGGGACCACTATAGAAGCTGCTTCTCTGCCCAGCAGCAATATTGACATGTATAGCAGTGTCGCTCTCATTTTCAAACACCTCAATATCTCTGCTGGGTTGAGAATAGTCCATCCACACAAATATCCAAGTCAATAGTGGTTCTATGGTCAGGGACTGACCATTGCTGGACTATCGATGACTGGAGGAAGACTAAAAGAAATTGTAAAGGTAGAAAACGACATGCATCCACATATAATGACAATGTAAGAATGTTTATTAAAGCTGCAGTCATATATTATGGCTACTAATACACACACATTAGATGTCCAATTGTAGACACCCTTTCTAATGAATGTGTTCAGCTCCTGTAGGCTACAAATAAATTGAACTGTGAACAGAGTTACTTACATTCAGTCAAATGGCAAAAATAGGGAATAGGATGGGATTTCACAGTACAGATAGATAATCACCCAAAACATGCTGCAAAAGCAACCCAAGAGCCAGTGAAATAATATGTTCTTAAATGGCAGTCAGTCATCTTGTGTGGAGGAAACTCAGCATTTGGTGATGTCCATGTGTTCTACACAGACATTAACTGCAAAGGATTTGCAAGTATTAAAGATAATCCTTATATTTATAATTATGGGCCTGTGAAAATGGACTGTGTACAAATGTCTGTAATTTCTAAATGGTTCCTGCAATATTTGCCCTTGAATTTAAGGTTAAATTATTCACTTTAATCACATCTTGATTGCTTCATTTCAAAGCCACTAAGGGGGTGTATAGAAGCAAAACATTCTTGTGCTATTTTGTCTTTTTTTAATTAAACGCATTACTGCCCGTCTTTCTCTTTTTCCCCAATCCTTGTCTGTTTACCATTTCTATGGTCAGTGCAGGTTTTTATTTGTGAAGTGTTAAAAATAAAAAAAAAAACAAAAGAAAAATTAAATAAGGTTTTCACTGACCGTTCTGTCTCCCTGCTGAACTGGCCCTTGCCCACATCGTTCACAGCACAAAGGCGAAACTGGTAAGAGCGTGCTGGGATGAGGCCCCCGACTACAACACTGCTAGCCTCTGGCTCTATGTTGGCAAGGAGAACAGTCCATGGAGCATCTGGCTCACAGAAAAGAAGAGAAAGGCAGAGTTAGTAGGTAAAACAGATACTGTAGTAGAGGGGTCATTAGTTATAGTTTTGGAGGCTCAGTGTGCAGCACAGTCATTTCCCTTTTCAAACACATTGATTAACCTGGCTATGGTCACTTCCTCCAGTGTTTAATGTTACTGACTGAGGTTTACGTTCGATTGTAAGCTCAATCTAACGTTTATCTCTTCAAAGCCCAAGAGCCACAATTACATGCTGTTTTCTAGGCTTGATATTTCAGGATCACAGTAACCTTCAGACATGATATACAAGTAACAAACCACAAGACTTACGCTGCCTAACCATGGCTCAGAAAACAGCTAAAATTCATTTCCAGGCATGTTTACTGTTTAGTGCATTTTCAGCTCATACACTCTCTGGATGATCAATTTGCTTTACATCTCAGGATTTCTAAACAAGGAGCAAGTAGATTTTTGATCAAAACATTGATCATGGTAAATAAAAATAACTGACGTGTGACGAGTCTCCTATAAAAATGAAAACATCCAATAAAATTAGCCTAAGTATCTAAAGATTAATTCTTACAGTGAAGCTTATTCTTCAACTACGAGAATAAAGGTAAATCATAAGACAAATAAAGAAAGTAAAACTGTTCACCAAATTTACAGTTTAACTGTTCAAATTTTAAACAATCAACCATGTATTTTCACAGTTATAATTTTACGGGAGGATCTTAAACTGGCTGCATTACCATTGAAATCAATGAAATATTTCAAGCAATTCATAGTGTTGATATAAAATTTCACAGTCCATTTTGTTCCTTTTATAACAGAAACGAAATGCACAACATGTTCTACTAAATGTTAATACATTGCCAAAGTACATCACTTTGAAAGGGGCATGCTAAGATCTTCCCTGGCCCACTCACTGTTCTCTGACACCTCCAGGATGTAGCGGATTAGGGGGCTGTTGCCATCGAATGCCTGTGCCCAAGTTAGATTGATCGAGCGCTTCTCTGTCGAGCTGTATGTGGCCACAGGGTTCTCTGGGGCATGAGGCAGCTGCCTGCAAGAGGAAGAACCGCAGAGGCAAACAGAATAAATCAGTGGTCTGTAGGTATGTGCACATGCTTGTCATTTCTGATGAATGTAGTTGAAATGTAATTTATTCATTTTTTACTACAATTTAATGAACCAAAACCAAGCTGTAAAACAGACTAATTTCTAAACTCGAAAACTGTTAAAAACTTGGCTCAGTGTGTTTACATGCCCAAAATTTACATTCCCGCAGCCAACAGCTGGCTACAAACTAAACACAGCAGCTCCTTGGAGACAATATGTAAGGAAGGCTAAATGTTCACTGGATGAAACACCATGCAGAGATGTGTTGTGGGGAAATGGATGAAGGTAGCCCATTGCTATGCCCAGCTGGACAAAGACAGCGAGCCAACCTTGATGAGTGTTGCGAGAGCCAAATGAATTGATGGCACTTGTGCAAGCAACTAAAAGGCTCAAAGGCCCACCAGGGCTGAACGGATACAATCACTTCAGCTTGCTCTGCGTGGCACAGAGAGGAGATAAATTTAGTAAGCCTTGGTAATATCTTAAGAAGTTGAAAAATTTATTGTTTCATAATTTAATTAAATAAAATAAACAGACATATTTTATATTAATTTCATTAAAAACTAAACATTCAAAACTAAAGTAAATTAGTTCATGCAATTTTTTTTATTTTATCTTAGAATCTAAGATCTGAGTATGAAGGTCAGTGTAACCTACAGACAGGCAAAATTCACTTGTTTCCAAATGAATTAAATCCCAGTTTACTGCTCTGTCCACCATACATGCTCAACCTGCATACAGACCCCAACTGATCAGGGCTGATGACATCACTAACCCAGATATTGGGATACAATATCTGTATCCCAGTTGAGAGGGGAGGGGCTGTTTGTTCTCTTTGTTTGCTCACATTGTTCAGATTGAAGAATAAATGATCTGAGAAGGGATAACGCTGATCCATAGATAAATTATTCAAGTAATAAAGGATATTTATTGTGTTAAATTTGATTTGGATTACTGTCAAGTATTTTGAAGAACCTTACCTTAATTTCCCTGAGGGAACCCTCCCAAGGGATCAATAAAGATCTATCTAATCTAATCTAATCTAATCTGAACTTTATAGTATTAATATTCTTTTCAGTCCAATTGTTACAAATTATTCATCAGAATTATTTGCATTTTCAGCAAAAACACTCTGGATGATCAATTTCCAACAGGATTTCTTGGCACAAGTAATTTGTTGATCAAAAATGGTCAGATTCATTCAAATATCTCAATTTAGTATTTACGTACATGTCAAATGAAGACGAGGATCTCCTGAAATTAACAATATCTGGCATGTGTGACTGTCTCCTACAAATATGTTTACCAATTCTGGAGAATAAAATTACATCTAAATACAAAAATCATGCAAAATTGGTGGATAACAAACACTTTCAGGTTTGCAGGGGGTGTGTTAAAGCAGGGACTCCTCAAAAACATGCAGGGCATGGGTACTCATTGCACTAGTACTCCATAAATGCACCTGTAAAATGTTACATGTAATGGCTTATAATTTAAAAAATAAATAAATACTTTTTTGATAACACCATTTTATAAATATGATGTTAAATAAAAAAAAAAAACTGACTGTTAAAAACCAGGTCAGTTGTTGATGAACTGCACTTGGATGAGGCTGTATTGTTTCCCACTGTAAAAATACTGTGCAGACCACCAGAATAACATAACATTCCCCTGTCACAACACTACCCTGGCATCCCATTACCTACAGTTTTGACATATGCAGGACGAAGAGACACCTTTCTCTCCAATTATTTATCAGGAGTGTAAGAGGTGAAAAAAGCAGGTCATCCATCAAGCAAAGAGGCAGAAAGTAGGGTTAACAATGGCAGAAGAAGTGTTCGTGTACCGCTGCGGCAGAAGGAGGGAGAGGGAGAAAACTGAGGGAAGAGGAAAGAGTGGGTTTTCACCTGACTCTCAGGTATGCACTGCGCGAGTCATTGCCTCCCACAGAGGTCACCCTGCAGGTGTAGGTGCCAATGTCCCCTGACCAGGTCTGGGAAATGTGGAGGGTGCCATTGGGGTCCACACGCAGCCGTGGGCTCGACTTCACATCTATAGCCAGACCACCTTTCTCCCAGACGTGCCTGTAAGACAAAGCAGAAATCCAACTTTGAACACACAAAACACACAACAGAAATACTACTACAACTCACACAAAACAAATACAAATGACATACAAACAGACAACACAGCCCAGCAAAAGACACCTATGCTGGCACGTGAGCACAAGAATGTTTTAAAAATATAATACACTCCGACATGCACACACACAACACAATCCATCACGCTTAACTCATATTGGCATGGAACAACATACAGACATAAAAGAAGCATTCAGAATGTACATCCTGGCAAGCAAACACACACACACATACATATGCAGCAAGCACTCATGGCATCTATGTCATTTTTAATTCATCCATCTTCTTTATGCGCTTCTTGCTAGACAAGGTCGTGGCGGGTTGGAGCCAGTCCACAGCATACAATTGAACTTCATTGTTGTGATATTGAGAAATGGAAGTAATATAACAATATAAACACATAAAACTGAAGAACAATACATGTAAAATGTAATTCACATACATGCAATTGATATCAAGGACACAAGGACACTCAGAGCCAATCCACTGTCCAGTAGAATATTTGGAACTATTGTCAACATGGCCAGGTCAGGTCATTCTAGCAAGATCAGCCCAAGAGCAAGAAGTCTTTAACAATCCTAAAATGTTATTACAGGAACGATAGCTTCTTGCTCCTACCAGAGTCAATATCAATAACCAGCATCTACTATCAATAAAAGATGATAGCTTGATTTCCATTGGAGGTAAGAAAAAACACATCTATTAAACCTGGCAACTAACAGATGAGTTGAATCCGGTGTGATGCAGGGAAATCCTAAATAAAATCATACATATTGTGTTTTTCGTCACAAAGTTTGACCTAGTTTTGACTTTTATTGCCTGAAGTGAAGGCCTAGCTCTAATATTCATGGTTCTCTGTATTAACCAAACAAATCATATGATACTGTCTTCCAGCACATCAAGAAAGGCAACCTCTTAAAATCCCCGGCATATTACACAGTAAGGCATATTATCCGGTACCTACAGGGACTTCAGTATAAACTGATGGGGCTATTATAGAAATGTGTAATGTGCAATAGGCTCATTTCTACATAATCATTTTCCAACCTGTCTATATCCCCAAAAATTAAACAACCTCTATGTTTCTGTGCCTTTAAGACAAAAGATATGTAACTGACCTCAGTTATGAATGTCTGCCATGAATTCAGCATCATTCAAAAAGCAGTCCTGAAACACCCCTTATTGGAGTTATAAAGGCAGTATGTACAGTAAATGTACAATACAGTTTTTTTGTGACAAAACAAAACAGAAAATTCATGTCAGTTTTTTTTAAATATTAGCCAAATGGAAATATATATATGATGTGAGAAAAATTAACACCCCATTAAATCCTTCTTCTGTCTTTTTTGCTATATTTAAACATACTGAAATTCTTTATACACACTAAGTCTCATGCCCCTCCATAGTGTGTACATGAGAGTGTGAGTAGAGGAGGAGCTGGGAGCAGGGGGCGGAGCAATGTGAGGAGCAGAAAAAATGTTTCCAGAAAATTGAAACAGAACATTATTTAAAAAAAAAACCCTTTAAAACTCAATATAAATAACATCATCTCAGCCCATACCCTCTGTTAATATCTCAATATTGACATTAATATCGATATATTTCCCAGCCCTTACATGGAGTACATGCACTGAAGAGTGAATAAAATTCCGAAACCTGAACAGTGTTTACTTATTATGTCAGCCAATCTATTTTTCCATGTTATGGACCTTTTAACACATACTGACACATAGGAACAGATATAGCACATAAGATTTACAGCACTCGGCTGGGCAAATACACACAAGCGCCCATGTGCACTAATCAAACATATTTAATACACTCTGACATGCAACCCCCCCCCCCCCACCTTGAACACATACATACACACACACACACACACACACACACACACACACACACACACATACAAACATGTATTGGCATGCAGAAACATACACGCATACAAATCAAGTACATGCATAATACACTCTGACATGCCAACACATGCACACGCACACAGCAAGAATATATAATACACTCTGGCATGCAAAAACACACACACACACACACACACACACACACACACACACACACACACACACACACACACACACACACACACACACACATTTTAATTGCAGCTGCATTGACTCTTTGGTTTAATCTCCTGTGTCTTGTGTTTAATTAAAGTCTGCATCTAAGTTATTGCTCTGTTTACATATTCATCTGTTTCCCTCGATCAAATCAATAAGAGCGTCTCAGCAGGTGACAGCTAAATCAACTCTTATGAGACCCACCGCAATAAAGAGCCTGCCAAGACAGAGTGAGTGAGTTACTGTTGATCAGAGATGAAGAGATGAGAGCGAGAGACAGCGAGCGAGAGTGAGACATTAGCAGACAGATGGAAAGGCGGGCTCATACTGACTGAAAGGCAGGGAAGAAAATGATGTGGAAAACAAAAGGGGTTACCTGACAGTCACGCTGGGGTCGTGGGTCACACCGCAGGACATTGTGGCTTTGGTGCCTTTGATGACGCTCTGGTCCTGCGGAGAGTTGGTGATGCGGGTTCGAGCTGAGGAAACACAGAAATCAACTTTGATGGTATCTGACATACTGCTTTCTGAGAGTCGTAACACAGCAACATTATGCAAGAGCTGTTCATTTTTTTGGCTTCAACCTAAAGTCGGTTAGTGTAGCATAATTCATGCGTCAAGCCATGCAGGAAGGACAGAATTAACACAGTTCTGGACAAGCTGACTTACATATTACAGACAAATAAAATTGTTATTTTTGGGAAATTATAAAAATATTAAATCATACTAATCACACCAGCATCATAATACTGTGCTTAAAAGTAGTGTTTCGTGTGAGTGAGGCACATTATTGACACTAATGCTCATAGAACCTGAGTTTCACACATTTCCAGGACAGTTATGCCTTTTTCTAGGCTTCATAACTCAGGATCAGAGGAACCTACAGACATGAGACACATACCATAACAAACTTGTCATTGTGTGATGAACTGTCAATGAGTAATCGAGCTTGGAAAACAACTAAAATCATATTAAATGCCAAAGGAGCCTTCCTATGTTTACTGCATGTAGACTCTGACTGATCAGTGAGAGGGGGGCAGGTCTAATGACCTCACTGACCCAAATACTGGGTTATAAATGAAAATGAGTTCTCAAATTTCAGAATAAAAGTTCTTACACCGGATAACATCGATATATGTATAAATAAACAATGAATGACCTGAAACTACAAAAAAAATCAACAAAAATGTTTTGTTGAACTGTTTGGGCACTTTAAAGCGGTAGATAGATAGGTGTAGTCTCTGGCATAACAAACTGTTCTCTATAAAAATTGAGACAAAGTTTCCAAGATTATTATGTTGAACCAATTTCAAAGCTGCCAGCTGGGTATTCCTGTCTATTTTTTACTGTAATTCGGTGATGTATGGTACTGTCATCAAGTAAACTATGTTGTCTGATTCAGCTCAAACCCGGTTTCTGAATTAAGCCACTTGTTGGCACAAAAATTCAATATGAAAGATGAAAACTGTACAAATCACCCAGTGCCAGTCCAGAAAAAAATGCCTGCTGACCATCGATCTATACTTGCTGTGATGTAGTGGTCAGAGAATACAAGCAACTCTATAGACGTGCTGTAGCTTTGGTCTGGGGTTTCACAGGGAGTAATAAGCAAGCTCAGCTTGTAGACAGTGATCTTTTCAAGTGTGATGATATCTCAAGCAGTTGTAAAGCTATTGAAATTTAAACACGTGTTGTGAAATGTGTTGCCATGAATGTGTCTCTCTTTTTCTCTCTTTTTATACTACACTGTCACGCTGTCATACTTATTTTGTCATGTCTGCCATTCCGTTTAGATCCTTTGGAATACATTTACTTTCCCACAGCCAGGAATAGCACAACTTTTAACCTTTTTTCCACCATGTTTTCCAATAACGTTTCTAATAAATCTGTTACAGACTGTCTGCAGTAGCAACATCTCATCTCATGGTTGTATCTAAATGTGTTCATGTGTTCAAAATGGGCTGTTTTTGCCACTTATTTGACATATATTTGACTGTACTGACCAGAGAGTGAATGATCAGCTTAATAAGTCACTAACCAACAGCTCTAATACAGTGGTGGTACAGAGTGTTGACAATATGTTAAGGAAAATGAAACATATCCAGAATCTTTGATACATTTGCTCTGGATTCACTGATGCAGCAGTGTTGCAATCTAGTGGAGAATTAATAGATTATGAATAATAGTCAAATGTTCATGCACTACTTCAGACAACTCTCAGCTCTCACTCACCCCACACCACCAGGTTGGCGGAGGCTTCGTCTATGCCACGTGAGTTGCTGGCCATGCAAGTGTAGGTACCGGCATCGGACAGGTGGGAGGGGCTGACCAACAGACTGCCGGACTCTAGTAGGGTGAAGCGGGGCAGCTGCACGGAGCCACTGGCCAAGACACGCTCACCTGTAGAGGAGGAGAGAAACAGCAAAGGAGTGAGAGACCAAGCATAACATGTACAGCGTATAACTAAGGCTTGTTCCCCCTGGTCAACTAAAAGGAAAAAAAGACCACAAGCAAAAGTCTGGACACCCTCCTTGGTCAGAACTTAATAACACCTCCTTTTTATTTTAGTATCGCATCTTATAAATGCTTTTTTTGTAACAGCTAAGAGCTAAGAGTCTTTGAACTGTTGTTCAAAAAGCTTCAGGTTCTGTGATTCTTGGACTGTCTTGCTGCATTCCTATTATGAGGTCTATTTGCAGATTTTGGATGGTGTTTAGGCCCTCTTCTTTTCACCTTTAGCTCTTTAACATCTTTGGATGTTTGCTGGTTGTAATGTTTGGACAACAGTACAGGACAATGACCCAAAGCACACAGCCAAGATAACAAAGGAATGGTTTGGGAAAACTCTGTGAATGTCTCAGAGTGACCCAGTCACAGCCCAGACTTGATCCTGATTGAACATCTCTGCAGATATCTAAAAATGACTGTGCACCAATGCTCCCCATCCAATCTGATGGAGCCTGAAAGGTCTTGCAAAGAAGAATGACAGAAACTTCCCAATAACCGGTGTGCCAAGCTTGTAGCATCAAACTCAAAAAGAACTGAATCTGTAATTGCTGCCAAATGTGCTTCAACAAAGTAATGAGCAAAGGCAGTGAACATGTATGTAAGCTTTTTTCTTTTTTTCTCTCAGCACAAAGAGAGAGACTGATACCGTGACAGAGAGAAAGAGAGAAAAAGTAAGGAAGAGATCAGAGGAAATGATTTTTATCAGAAGGTCGTGCTTTAGCTGCATGATAAATCCTGCAATGCCCCGGCCTCTGCACCTGCACTGATGGATCTGGCTCCAGGAGCCATTCTGATAACACTCTGTTTTTTTGTCAGGCCTTGTCAGGTGTGTGTGTGTGTGTGTGTGTGTGTGTGTGCGTGCATTTGTGAAAGAGATGACTGATTAGAGGCTGACCTTTCTGCCATGTTATAGCAGGACGCGGCGCTCCAGACGTTTCGCAGTGCAGAATGACGGACATGCCGTCGATCACAGCACTGTCCAGTGGCCCAGCCGTGATGTTGGGGGCAATGCCTGGGGCAGACAGGACGAGACCACTCAGGTAACACACACGCACGTATGCACAGACACACACACTCTGACAGCACACACTTGGACAATACAAGTCAACATGGAAGTTCAGGGGATGGTATATTGTGTTTGTATGGGATAAGGTTATCTCTTTGGAATCTTTCTCATGAATTCTATTATAGAAAAAAGGAAAGGAGACGGATAAAATGAAAAAGGAAAAGGATCTTATCAGTATCAAGATTGGAAGGTAAGAAAAATGCTTTGTGGACTCTGCTTTGTGTATCTGCTCACTGTCTCTCTCGCTCTCTCTCTGTACTGACATTTCCTCTCTCGCCCTTATTTTCACTCTTCCTCGCATTCTTTTTCTTACTTCTGTTCTCTTTCTATCTCTCATTTGCTTTCTCTCCTTCTTCTTCCTCACTCATTCTCTTTGTACACTGTCACTATCTGTCTCACTTTTCTTCTCCATTTCTCTCGCCCTGTCTCTGACCCTATCTTCTCTTCCTGTCTCCTTCGGTGTTTCTGTCTCTCTATCACTATCCTTCCCCCACTGGTTCTCTCTTTCTTTTAGCCTTCTCTGACCTTGTGTTCTCTTTCTATCTCTCATTTGATCGGTCTATCACTCTCTTTATGTCTGCCCCCTTTTTCTCTAGGAGCCATTCTCTGACCGTCTGTTCTCTTCATATTTCTCCCTTTTTCCACCAATAATTTTCTTCTATTTACTTCAATCTGCCTTTCATACTAGCCATTCCCCTTTCCTCTCTCCACGTCTCTCTCTTTTTCACGCTCTGTTCTCTTTCTGCATTCCCCTTCCTTTCTGACACTCTCCTTCACCTTCTTTTTATCCACCCCTCCTCGCTCTTTCTTTAAGTCTCTGTGGCAGGTGAGATAAGGCAGCAGATGAACAGGGCTGAAGAAAGGTGCTAAGGAAGGTAGTATACGGGTAAAGCACCGTCGTATGTGTGTACTCACTGGTGACCGCTAAGTAAGTGTTGGTCTGGATCTCTCCAGCCAGGTTGCGGGCGAAGCACTGGAACATGCCGGTGTCATCTGGCAGCAGGCCATTAATCTGCAGACTGCCACCCACCAGCACCCTGTAACGTGGTGTCTTCACTGGGCTTATGGGAACAGCATCCTTATACCACACAATGTCTGGCTGAGGAACACCTGAGTACAGATGAAGAAAAGGGGTTCGAATGATCTTTTACTCCAGAACGTGAAGATACTTGAAGACATTCTAGCCCGGTCCAGTTCATTAGTGTGGATTTTTCAGTGCAATCATCATGTAACATTTCTAAACTCTAGTTTAAAAAGTGGAAAAAATTTTTAACTTCATTATTTGAAAAGAATTCAGGGCTTTTCAGAAAATATCTGAATCTTGACCCCATAAGTCACCCCTGTTCCACCTATGGAGGATAACAATGCAGCTTCACCCATGGAAGACTAGGCTTTGTTTCCTTAACACACCAGACTTCACCAATAAGAACACTTGGGCAAGACTCCTAACACTACATTCTCCTACCTGTGTAACATTATTCAGATGTGAAATGCCCTGGATAAGAGCATCAAACAAATGCCATAAATGTAGATGTTTTAGAATTGTGCTCATGATCAAACATCTATCATCCCTTATAAAGAATTCTGACCTGTTGCAGGGTTTCCTACACATTTTCCAAGTCAAAACTCACTCTTCCAGACTCACATTTTCATTTGAGGTCAATTTTTCAGGCCATTTGTGAATTGAAACAGCAAGACGTTCAAAATGTAAATATATACATATATATTAAATCCATCTGGTAACATGTTACATTTGGATAATCCTGAAGCGATGGCAGTGCTTTTGTGTTTGCCTTTTGCCTGGGCTTATAATCACTGCCTCTCCCATTTTGGAAACATCCAATAATTTCACACAAATTTTGGACCTAGATTCTTTCACCATTTGTAATCCTTAATATTTGGGATTGTAGCCAGCTCTCTGACAATTAGCATTTATCCCTTCAGGCCATTCAGTTCAGGCAGAAATTGTGATGTTGTTCTGGCCCACTCTCACAGATAGTGGTAAACATTTAAAAAGACTGGTTTCCTGCTTATTTATTTGCTTCACCAATTTGGCCAAAAATTGGGTTTTACAGGGTTGTGGGTTTGAAACCCGATCCACTAAGCTGCCACTGCTGGTCACTTGAGCAACACCTTTAACCCTCTTTTCTCCAAGGTTGCCAGAGCATGGCTGACCCTGTGGTCTGGCCCCAGCTTTCCAAGCTGGCATATGCAAGCATAAGAATTTAATTGTACTATGAATAATGATGCTAAAGGCAATTTATTTTGATGCTAATTTATGTGTTAATTAATTAAGGAATGGCGTCCCTATATTGTCCTACTACACAAGCCATGAGAATATGCTGTTTAACCAAGTCAGTGTGTTTCAGTAAAATCACCAAAATATGCAAAATTTGGACTCCAGTAAATTTGGCAACAACTGCATTCCTCCTACACATAAATGCCCACACTCACACTTACCACGGGCCTGACAGGGGATGTCTACAACCTTCTCCATCTCAGCAGTGATGTGCCGCTCTGGCTCCTTCACAAACTGAGGGTGTTCTGTGGAGAGCAGTCAAAGATAACAGCACAGCTAATAAAACTTTTATAAGACTACAAATGCTGTAAAATGAACTTCACTGTAGTCCTTTAAGTCAGTTTGGTAAAGCTGCCCCTACATGCTTATAAAAGGCACTTCAAGCAGACGCTCTGAATTGGCTGCTACAATTTAGTGCACGGTGGCTAAATTATCTAATGAGACACCTCAATGTCTGTTGAAGGTCTGTGTGTGTGTGTGTGTGTGTGTGTGTGTGTGTGTGTGTGTGTGTGTATGTGTGGTGTGATTATTTGCTACCGAGCACGTGCAGATAAGCTCCAGCAGTGACGGATGGCACACTGCTGCTGCGCAGGGATGCCTCACACTCGTAGTAGCCACTGTCAGTGACTAGAGGCCCACTGATGGTCAGCCGCCGGCCAAAGTCTCTCAGGCCACGGTTAACCACAACACCGTTCTTACGCCATGTTATGCTGAGCTTAATTAGGGGTCTGTCACATAGAGAGAGAGAGAGAGAGAGAGAGAGAGAGAGAGAGAGAGAGAGAGAGGATAAAAACAGAGATTGAATAAACAGAGAAGGTTGACAGAGAAAGTGCAAAGAGAAAAAGAAAGGAAGGGATGGAAAGATGAAAAAGAAAAGAGGAATGTGAAAGAAAGATAGCAAAATAACAAATGAGAAATAGAGGGGGGATACAGAAAGGAATAAATTTAGCAGAGAAAATAAAAAGATGTCATAGAGTGGAGAGAGAGAGAGAGAGATAGAGAGAGAGAGAGAGTTATTGATAATGAGAGTAAAGGGAGCAAGAAGGAAGAGAGATAGAGAGCAAGAAAGAGAGAATGGGGAAAAAAAAAGATTTCAGTAAATGGACTTGTCTAAAGAAAAAGGTAAACACATTAAATTATTGCGTGCTGATGGCACAGCAGTTTTTTCAATTCATGTTTAACACACGCACACACACACAAACACACACCTGGCGTTTGCCACACACTCCAGAGTGACCTCAAACGTCCCCACCATAACACTGGTGTTCTTCGGTGGGATGATTATGGTGGGCGCAATGGGGTCTGCAGGCCCACCCACATCTGAAGACAGAGAGAGAGAGAGAGAGAGAGAGAGAGAGAGAGAGAGAGAGAGAGGATCCACACCTCTCCATTAAATCCTCTCCATTAAATCATCACTTCAGCCATCAAACCCATCACTCAGCATGTCAATCAGTCTTGTTACTTTATCTCAGTAAAATGTAAGTATGTTAGGGCAGGGAACTCATATTACTCCACCTCAGTGTAATGTACCCACTGCACACTTGTTGGTCCATTTTCACAATCATTACCAGCCCTGTCTTGTTACTCCCATCTCAGTGTAATATTCACCCCAGTCCCGTTACTCCCATCTCAGAGTAATGTTCACCACCTGATCTCATTCTCCATCTCAGAGTAATGTTCACCTCTAATGCATTACTCCATCTCAGAGTAATGTTCACCTCCCCGATACCATTACTCCCATCTCAGTGTAATATTCACCTCCCCAAAGTCCCGTTACTCCATCTGAGTAAATATTCCACCTCCCCAGAGTCCCATTACTCCATCTCAGAGTAATGTTCACCTCCCCAATCCCGTTACTCCATCTCAGAGTAATGTTCACCTCCCCAGTCCCATTACTCCATCTCAGTGTAATGTTCTCCTCCCCAGTCCCGTTACTCCATCTCAGAGTAATGTTCACCTCCCCAGTACCATTACTCCATCTCAGTGTAATGTTCACCTCCCCAGTCCCGTTACTCCATCTCAGTGAAATGTTCACCTCCCCAGTCCCGTTACTCCATCTCAGAGTAATGTTCACCACCCCAGTCCCGTTACTCCATCTCAGAGTAATGTTCACCACCCCATTATCATTATTCCATCTCAGACTAATGTTCACCTCCCCATTATCATTACTCCATCTCAGAGTAACATTCATTTCCTTGGTCTCATTACTTCATCTTACTAAGTGAGAGAGATAGAGAGAGAGAGAGATAGAGAGAGAGAGAGAGAGAGAGAGAGAGAGAGAGAGAGAGGATAAAAGAATAAATGGAGCAGTGTTCCACACGCAGGCTGTCTGTTCTTGCCCATAATCTCCACACCTCTCCATTATACCATCACTTCTACCATCACTCTGGCAACCCTTTATTCCTCCAACCAATACGCTCTGTGCTTCCGTCAACAACCATCACCATTACAGCATTGTGCTGGTAATTGGCACCACTCTCGATTCCTCTTTTGTGTTGCACCTGAGAGCAAACTCTTTCTGCCTCCTCAGCGCACAGTAATACCATCATTAAGGTGCCATGCTATTGAATGGATCCTGATTGAGAGGTGCAGACATACTGATTAAACACACTGCAATCGCTCGTCTGTTCCTGAAAGGCTCAGTCCAGGCATCGATTCCCTGCCCTCAATCTCTGATCCCTCTTGGTCTCCCACTCTTTTTCCCCTTCTGTCTGTCTCTCCTCATTCGGATCTCCTTATCTGGATCACCTTCCATCCAGACTCCTCTGAAGAACAGGTGGGTCCCTGACAGTCTCTCTCTCTCTCTTTCTCTGTCTCTGTGTCTCTCTCTCTCATACCCCCTGCCTTTCATAAATCTGTCATTGGGGAGGGGGTTTATTAAAGACAGGGGGTGATTTTATGTGGCTGCTTAATCACGCTGTCACTGAGGCTCGGTGGGACATAACAGACCACCGCAGGCCTCCACAGTCCAAAGAAATGGATTGGGCAGGGAATCAGAGACTATTGATTGGGACAAAAAAACGCGGTCAGGTGAATCTATTGACCACCACCAGAGGGCACCAAAGCTGCATGTGTTATATACAGTATAGTTGGGTCACCTGTTGGAAAGCCATTCACAGTCCTGCTAAAGCACCACCTGTTACTCCATGTGTGAGTAATGTTTCCCACCCCAGTCTTCCTACTCCATCTCAGTGTAATGTAACATGGTGCAGAGTAGAGCTCACAACCCCAGCCTCATTACTCACAGCCTCAAGCTTGTTACTCTAAATCCTTGTGAAGTTTACCTCCCGGTCTTGTTACTCTACTTCATAGTAACATCCACCACTTCACTCTTGTTGTTCTATCTCAGTTTTTATTATAACGCCAGGTTTGTTCATCAAAATCACTGTAACCCCAGTCTCGTTTCTCCATCTCAGAGTAATGTTCACCACCCATTACTCTGAGATGGAGTAATGAGACTGGGGTGGTGAACATTAGTCTCGTTACTCCATCTCAGAGTAATGTTCACCACCACAGTCTCGTTACTCCATCCCAGAGTAATGTTCACCACCACAGTCTCGTTAATCCATCTCAGAGTAATGTTCACCACCCCAGTCTCGTTACTCCATCTCAGAGTAATGTTCACCACCTCAGTCTCGTTACTCCATCTCAGAGTAATATTCACCACCCCAGTCTTGTTACTCCATCTCAGAGTAATGATCACCATCCCAGACTCGTTACTCCATCTCAGAGTAATGTTCACCACCCCAGTCTCGTTACTCCATCTCAGAGTAATGCTCACCACCACAGTCTCGTTACTCCATCTCAGAGTAATGCTCACCACCACAGTCTCGTTACTCCATCTCAGAGTAATGCTCACCACCACAGTCTTGTGACTCCAATTCAGTGTATGTCAGTGTAGATGTAGATGTAGATGTAAACGAATCCGAGTACACCCTGAGGCCTTTTTTCTATACCCACTCTCAACGTTGAGGACGACTGGCTGACTGGTTTTGTTTTCCCCATTCTTGTCGTTGACAGCCTGAGCATAGTAGCGGCCTGCGTCTGGTGCCACTGTGGACAGGATGACCAAGGTGTTGTCCAGTGTGAGAGCTCTGGAAAGAGAAATTATTTACGTTTACATGAGCTACATGGTTACAAGTTTTGAACTACAAAGGCAAGCATTTTGTTTTGTAAAAATACAAAAATACAATAAACCACCAAAAAAAAAAATGTTGGAGGGAATGTGTGTCTTTACTAGAAATATTTACGGAGAAATATTCAGCACAAAGTAGCGATACACTACGTAGCCCATTTTCCTTTTTAAAGTATGTAGTGGCTACACATGCTCTGCAGTGCAGAATGTATTCATTCATTTATTTTTTATCAGTTGCCTTTCACATGCCTTGATGCATTATCGATAATCAACCGTAAGTCTAATGATCTGGAAAAAAAACATGGCCAGAGTTTCTGGCGATACCACCAGTTCAGCCACATACAAGCATGCACAAACATCCATGGGACAGACTGATCAAGTCCAATAGGCTGCATTAGTAATGCCGTTTGCGCGGCACACCCTGGGAGGAGAAGTGCTTCGGGATTGTGGCCACTCTGGTTGAGTGTGTGCGCTCAAATGAGAGTCGACACTCGGCGCACAGCAAGATTAGACGCCGTCGAGCTGTCAGCAGAGCCGCCCGATCGGGGGCCAGGTTAAGCCGACTGCTGCACAATTAGAGTGAGGGCTCTCATGGAGCGAGGCCGCGAGTGCCACGGTGGAATATCAATGCTCCGGAGAGACACGGCCAACGAGCAGTAAACAAATCGCACACTGTCAGGGCCTCTCAGCGTCAGTGACCGGCGACACTGACACACCAAGAGTGGAGGAGAGAGCTCTTCTCTGCTGGAGCTGGCACTGAGCAATCCGGTAGAGACTTGTGAGTTTTACGTAACCCCTGCCTCTGCACCCGGAGGCTCAGCTGGGATTTCAGGCGCATGCCTGGTCGAGTAACATCTAGCTGCAGCCCCCGCAGATCAAGCCCCAGGCAGGACTGGGCAAAGCTTTAGCTTGGATGAAAGTCGCCCCATTTCGGGCTCATGTTAGTCACATAGCTAAACTGTTCAGTGTGGTCTGATGTAAGATGCTCATTTAGAGAAACAGACTTACAGTGACAGGTGGTGGCCATTTCAGACACCAGCTATCTGAAGCACTGAATGACTCTTTAATACGCTGTGTATATCTATCACATGCAATGCTTACAAATAAGCTGAATGACACCTGAGACATTAAAAAAACTGTTCTGGGAACAGTTTTTTTTCCCATAATTTGTGCAAAATCACCAAGCAATTCATTAGGAATGGAAACTAATAGATCCCATGGGATGTAATCACTCATGCAATTATCGAAACATCCAATCACGTTGCCACTGTGCAAAGCATGACATTAGTTAGTTATAGGCCAATAGCTTCAGGTATTAGAATGGTTGAAGATGTGGTCTTTGTCATTTTGATTGTGACGGGATTGTTATTGTCAGAACGGCTGGTATTTCTAGAACTGCTGATCTCCAGGGATTTTCAGGAAAACAGCCTCTGGAGCTTACTCAGAATGTAGCAACAAAGTAAAAACATTCAGTGATCAACAGTCCCGTGGCTATAAACATTTTGTTGATGAGAGAGGTCAACAGAGAACGACCAGACTGATTGGAAATGACAGAAATGCAGAATGGCTCCAGTAAATCAGAACTATTCTGTACAGATGGGCTCAGCAGAGATGCATCTGAGAATGTACAGCAGATGTACAGTGTTGTGTGAACACCAGATTTACTTTATAAAGGTCAGTTTCTATCTGGTATCACCTAATAATATCTGGTACGTCTAGAGCACCAGGAAAAAAAAAGTTTCACAGTGTACCTTCAGAGGCTCCACCCCCATCCCAAAATAACATCAGCTTAAAGTTTATTTGATTAAAGGTAAAAAAATAAAGGTTGTATAATCATTTTTATGTCTTTCCTGCCCAAGTGCTCCACTCACACCCTAGCGCTTACATGTAGCTATTTATGTGTGCATAAATAAAAACAGCATAAAAACCAGGGGCTTCTTCCATCCTGCCTGAAGCCTCACACCATCGGTCTGCAGGGCTGCAGCTATGCTACTATCTAGGTCCTCAAAAAAAAAAAAGCACCTCCTTCAGCCTACGGCACAGAGGTGCATTCTCCTCCTCAGGTGTCAGAAAGCTTCACATCAGCTTCCACACTGTGGATGATCGGCATGAATTATAGATCCTCAAACAACCAAGCTGTTTCTCATCCATCCGCCTGCTGGCAACCCAGGTAAATTAATCTCAGTTGATTACAAAGATGAGCCTAAAACTGACTGTGTGCACTCGCGTGCATGTATAGGCGCACATGCACACACTCACAGGGACCATGCAGGATGTGTGCAGTGAGGAGAAAGCTCTGTCAATCAGCCAAGGTCGTCAATAAAGGCCTTTTGTCCACTTTGTCTAATTGGTTCCCCCGCCGCCTGCTCTCTCTCTAGCCTTCAATCACACCAGCTCCGGAGTCAACAGGGGTTCTTATTTATTATAGCTGACTTTATCAATGCTGCAATGAGGTACTGCAATATCAGCCCCGACATGACCCTCCCAGGGGTCCAGGCTCACAGCAGGAGGAGGGCTTGCAGGGTGGTTAAACAATAATATGGCAGTGGTCTACTGGAATATTGTGTTCAAGTTGATCCGAACTCGCACAGGCTAAACCTGCCGGTAGGCTTACATGCGGCTGCTGGGAGGGATCTTGCGGCCATCCCGGAACCATGTGATCTGGGGCCGTGGGAAGCTGGGGATCCGTGGGGGATAGATGAGGGCAGCCTCACCCTGGGAGACCACCTGAGAGCGCTCGCCCTCCACAAAGCCCTCCATATCTGAAAAAGAGAAAGAGGGTGAATTACTCTAATAAAGGAGTAGTTATGCAAATAAGCAAATTTACATGTTTCTGTAAAGCAGGGCACATATTTATTATGTTGTTATTATTATTATTATTATTATTATTATTATTATTATTATTATTATTACAAATATTTGAACAAGACTTATTTAAACTAAGCCTATTAAAACATAGGCTGCGACCAAAATGGATCTCTATTTACATTTGACTATTTTAGGGGCCTGAGTCTTGGTTCTAAGCACAGTGGACTGGACGCTGTGAAATTCAGATGTTTTCTCATTTAACATTGGTTCATTAATGGGAGGCTTATGTTTGTAAACAACATAATTGAGGATTATTCCATGAACAGCACAGAGCTTTACTAACTTTAATTCAGAATTCAGTTTGTGCGCGCGTGTGTGTGTGTGTGTGTGTGTGTGTGCGCATGTGTGTGTACAGTATACAGAGCTTAAATACGGCTCAGACACTCAGTTTGTTTATGTGACCAGTGCTGTCCCACATTGCTGATGAGGAAGTGTCCGAATTCATCTGTGTGTCTACCTCTACTTAGTAATCTAAATAGTCTGTCCCTACATAGCACAATGTTAATGAGGGAATAGGGATTCATTTTGGACACAGCCATAAACTCTGAACAATTCACAAGAAAGCAAATTGTGTGCTACATTAATTAACTGGTAAACTGATATAAGCATGATCGATTGAGTGCATTGCTATGCTGTCTGAACCATATGAGATCGCCAAACTCAAAGTACACACAAATGTATACTATATGGACAAAAATATTGGGACGCCTACAAATTACATCCATTTATGACTGATGTCCAAATACACACACAGTCTAGTCCATGTGAAGAAATGTTGCCAATAGAACAGGACTCTCTGAAGCAGATAAACATGAATCTATTGGCACCATGCCTAATGCCAGATGTGGGCTAGAGGGGTATATAGCACCCCAGCATTGAGCTGTGGAGCAGTGGAACTGTGTTCTCTGGAATGATGATGCTCCATTCAGTACTACTGGAATGAAGTGGAGTGGTGATCCAACATTCGGACCTCACTAACACACACCACACACCAATGTTCAGAAATCAAGTAGAAAGATTTCTCTAGACAGAGTCCAAATAAAGCAGTATATTCTTTATAATACCTTTGATTGCAGAAGAAACAAGAAATAAGCAGGTGTCCTAATACTTTTGTCCACACAGTGTACTTGCTTGTGGGTTTTTTGACAATGTTTTTCGTTAAAAATGCATGCTAAAGTAGAAGCCATATTGAATTTTTCATAGAGAACAGCAGAAGAGCGTCCTCCAGTGTCAAAAACCACACAACTAAGCCTATTTCAGGTTACTTATCAACTGGAGGCAGAGGGGGGAAAGGAAAATTTGTGTAAATGAGATTTCCCAAGGAATTCCATTAAAGCACATCCTACCACCACCCGTGATTTCATTCTCGCTGCTTTCTCATTTGCACTTACAGGCAACCTGCACTTCAGTACTCCTCTGCATTAGAGCCCCGACCCGGTTCCTCACTATGCACCTGTAGAAGCCAGCGTGTGAGCGGTCCAGCGATGGGATGAGGTACCTGGTGGACATGACGTTTATGACAGTCACTTATTTCCATTTCATTTTCCACACCAAAGAGCCTGACACACACCCACACGCACACACATTCGCACATGCACTTGCGCCAGGCTCGCTACTGATATATCACAAAAATGAAATTCCTCAGGCTTTCCAAACCCTATTCAGCCCTAAGGCTGTAAGCAATCATCTAGTGCTAGTATTCTGCTTGAGTGCGGAATATTTGGCCGTTGCACTCAGACCCGGTCCATGCCTAAGTAAAACCCCCACCACCACCACCACCACCCCTCAATCTTCGTCTATAATGGAAGGCTTTTTTCAGGGCCCGCCTGATGCCATTAACTCTCAATACAGGAAAGAACAAAGATCAGAAAAAGTGCTTGTGTGCATGCATGTGTGTGTCTTTCAGCACGCACACACACACACAAATATATGTGTGTGTGTGTGTGTTTTTGTTGATCAGTTCTTGTAAGTGTTAGATATTCCGTCCATGAGGTGCTGTAGCAGTTGATCCAGGTTTGCTTTTTGGAGAAAAACAAATGTCTGTAACAACACAAATACTTACAGATAACCTTAACCATCTTCTCACTTCTATTTACTGACGCTGGGCAATGCCCTCTGTTGATGACACATTCTCTGACGTATGCTTGGTTCCACCAAATCTGGTGTGAACATGGGGTGGTTTGCTAAAAAAAACACCAAGGTTCTTATGAGCCTGTATGTGACCAGTTCTTTTGGTGGAAAAGACCAGTATGATGGAGACGTCTGAATGCTGTGATGTACACAGTTCCAGCATTAGGTCTCTACACATGAGCACCGCCACTTTTGTTCAATAAATCCCTAATTCACTTAGCTGCTCACACTGAGCTCCTCGTCGGCCCGTTCAGCTTCCCCTGCAGTGCCATTCACATATTCCTGATACTGTAGTCAAGTGGATTCAGGTTCTCCCTTTGATCAGGAGTGGAGAGGAATAACAAGCAGAAGTGTGATCCTTGCTCTCAAAAACGCACGCACACACACACACACACACACACACACACACACACACACACACACACACACACACACACACACACACACACAGAGGTCTATGGTTGACTGACTGAAGAGAAAGATGCAGGTGGGGAGTTGTGGCCACTTGGGATCTCATAGCAAGACTCTCGAACAGTTCTCACTGTCTTTGCTTCTACATGTTACAGAACCTTAAATAATACAAGCTGAAAGAACAAGAGGCAAGCTGCTTTATAACAATAAGCCACAATCTTGAAAATAAAGGTGCCCTTTTGGTTTCATGAAGAACATTGGGCCTCATTCATCAATTTCTTCCCAAGAATATGCTTAAATTTGTTCTTGAGAAAAGTACTAATATGTAGTCAATGTCAGAATCATGATGTGCTTTTAAAAATAACTGTTTAGAACTAGGCTCTTTTAATGACCAACTCCAACTCTGAGCTCTGAACCTGAGATCCATACTTTGCAGGCAGTTACATGCCGTATCCTGGCCTTCCTGGCTTCAGGATCAGAGAAACCTACAGATATGATACGCATATTATTACAAACGACAAGGATCCAGGATCTCCTAAATACACAATATCTAGCAGATGTGAACATCTTGATGAACAAAGGTAAGTCAAACTATGAAAACATCCCACGAAATTGGGTGGGATCCTAGGGTTCCACAGGTTAAGAAGACCTGGTGAATGAGGTCCCATGGTCTCATGGTTGTAACGGAGGTGTGTGATTGTAAAGCAATATTTTATCTTGTGAAGGTTCCAAAGCCGTAAGAGCCCAAGGTGACACTTGTTACAGACCCTCGAAAAGATGTGGACAATTTCTTACAGTGCTGTGTCCTTCACTTTAACTCATGAAGTCCCTAAATGGCATTTTGCTATCTAGACCATGCTTGAGAAGCTGGAGTTCATGGAGGCTTAGATACTGGTGCATTAAGCCAAGCCCCTGTGGGTAAGACGAAATAAATGAAGAGGGAGGAAACAGAGTAGAGGAGGGTGTGAAGTGTTCAGTGTGATGGAGGATTGAGAATAGAGGGCATTTATAGGCCAGAAGAGTTTAAGGTGTAGTCCGTCTCTCAAAATAAAGTTACGTAGTAACTCCATATATAAAACATCCTGATCCATTATGGACAGTGAATCACATGACCTCATTACAACAGTAAGGAAACACTAATGATCTTCTCAATGAACTTAACTGATTCAGTTATTTTCAATCAATATTCAAAACCAGGTCTGACCTTTAATTAAATAACTGCACTCCAAAGCTCTATTCAAGATGGATTACATTAACAGGAGTGGTACTGTAATTTGAACGATCCATGATTGTAATTCAGTATGGATTTGCAATGGTACTTGACACATCTTCTAAATAATAATTCTGGAGCAAATTACTTTCTGCCAACACGTACCTCTGTCAATATAATTCTTGGCCGATTCAACCTCACTGATAACACAGTCTGGTAGTAAACAAAGAAAAGGCTAATGACTAGAATGGATCTCAACTTCACAAAGCTGCTTTTATTCTCAAAAACAGCACTAATTGAACACTTTAAAAAAGAAAGGGGTTTTAAAAGATTTTTGTGAGTGAAGCCATAGCCAATGTCAGTTCCAAAAAATAGAGTGAGTGTGAAGAACCTTAAAACTTTGTCTTAGATTAGATTAGATTAGATTAGATAGAACTTTATTGATCCCCTGGGAGGGTTCCCTCAGGGAAATTAAGGTTCAAGTTAAAGTTCTTTGGA
The DNA here is from genome assembly GCA_034509495.1 of Acestrorhynchus altus. Lineage (NCBI taxonomy): Eukaryota > Metazoa > Chordata > Actinopteri > Characiformes > Acestrorhynchidae > Acestrorhynchus > Acestrorhynchus altus. Next base: position 15,607,857 of record CM067520.1, read on the forward strand.
TCTTTAAAAGGTTTGTCACTCACACAAATCTCTTTTACAAACAACAAGATTAATTATGAACTCAAATGATCACTGGAGTCAGCTATCAGAGAACATTAGCCTGGACAGTTCTGGGAATGTTCTGTAAAAGTGTGATGTAATAATAATCACAGTGTCACTGGAAAGTTTCTTAAAAAATACTCCCAGTTAAACAAACTAACATTAACTCTTTGAACCTGAGATCCACACTTTGCTGGCCATTAGATGTTGTATTCTAGACTTTGTCTCAGTATCAGAGTAACTTACAGATATGACACAAAACTAACTACAGGACTTACACTATCTAACCATGTTATCACTGTATGATGAATTATCAGTCAGTAATCTGGCCCCAAACACATTCACTCGTTTCCACCTGAATTAAACCCCAGTTTAAATGTCAAAGGGGCTCCTAGTTCATGTTAACTGCTCTGTCTGTGTGTACATGCTAAATATGACTCTGACTGATCAACAAGAGGGGTGGGGCTAACAATATCTCTGACCCACATATTGAGTTATAAATGAGAAGAGATTGTCTGTTTGCTCTCTTTCTTTGCTCACATAGTGTTCAAATTCTTTAGTGTCTGAACGTATGTCAAACTATGAAACTGTCCGGGAAAATTAGCCTAGGGTTCTACAGATTAAGGAACCATCTGAAGCAACTTCCCTAATACTAACACACCATCAATAAAATACCTTATTTGCACATTTTGAAATATGAATAACAAATATGAGAATCTCATAATCAATTGTGAGACAAAAATGTTCTAGGAAACTGTACTTGTTCAGTAAAAAAAGAACATCCACACAACATTGTACTAACCAAATATTTTCTAGCTGGGGAAGCTCATTTACTATTAAATATAAGTTGCAATATTTATTTATGATAAATAGAACAAGCAGAAAAATTAAATAATGTTTTTTTTTTTTTTTTTTTTTTTAACATTTTAATGAAACAACCTTAATGCTAATATGAACATCAAGCCAATGACATGTCAGTCCAGACTAGCCTGGATATTTTTAGAAGCTTCACAGATGTTTTATTCTGTACGAATTGGCTAGCAAAATATCAAGAGTCCTATGATAAATTGAATCCAACTTCAATAGAGCTCAATACCATTTAATTGAGACCTTCATTTACATTTACATTTATGGCATTTAGCTGATGCTCTTATCCAGAGTGACTTACAAAATTACTCGTATTACAGAGGTAGGCCAGAGTAGTTAGGAGTCTTGCCCAAGGCCAGACTGGGAATCAAATCCCAATAGTTTCAGATCTCAATAGCCAGGAAGTGGATCTTTGTTTCTCTTTCCAATTCTTTGAGCTCTCATCTATATTTGAGTGTGATTATATTTAATAAAATAACCACGCTTTAATGAAAGTACCCTCATTATTTTTTAAAATATCAACCAACACTGCAAAAAAAAACAGCAAAAAAAAACAACAAAAAAAAAACACACCAAAGAAAAAAAAAAACAGCAAAAAGCTGAACAACTGTATGTTTCAATAAAGATATACAATTTGTCCAGTTACTAGTCCCTAATCTATGCACCAAGACATCCTTAAACATATTACACTCTTTCCATACCTAGTGCTAATTTAATGGACAAGTTACTAATTGACCTCAACATAAATTGTAACTAGAAATCATTTAAAAATGAACAAACCAACAAATATGTTACACCAGTGGTTCCCAAACTTGGTCCTGGATGATCTGTCCTGCAAATGTTGTTCTGTTTCTCAATATCACGAGCATGAAGAATGTACGTGTTGGAAAGAACATTCTTGAAAAGATACCTTGTAAATAAAAATATGCAAGAATCCTAAAAGGCCCACAACATAATAAAATAAACAATCTCTGTTTGATTGTTGACTCAAGGTGAAGGTTTGACTACTTTACACCCCAATTCCCATCTTATTATTAAAAAGCAGAACCAGCTGATAATCCATCACACAATGATGAGATGGTTAGATAGGATAAGTCTCCTAGTTTGATATGATATGTCTTTAGGTTACTCTGATCCTGAGATATGAAGCTTAGAATACAGCATATAACTGCCAAAGTGCAGATCCTGGGTTATATGAACTACAATACAAGCTTTTAAAAAGATTGACAGTCTGACCAGTGTCTTCTGGCATCATGTCAGCACTGAACTTCGCAATGAGTGTTGGATATTTCCGTTATTGCGTTTGTTCCAGCAAGTCACCAATAAAATGCATTCTTGGTTTTCATTGTGGCGCAAGAACACATCCAGGAAACTTAATTGTTTTTAGTAAATGCATTATTGAGTATTGCAAAGCATGCTGGGCAGTGGAGGATGATGTCAGGCAACACAAGCATACATGAACACATAAGAAGGCATATTGAGAAATAGCCTTGGTGTTTACCACGTTTTCAGCACAGCTCATCCAGTAAGTGAGTTGATTATCAAGCTTTTCTTGAGTTGGTGGTGGTGTTAGAGCAGGAAAACTACAAGGTTAGAAACCATACCTTAAATGTTCCCACTGGTTCATTTTTTGTTCACAAACCAAAGCAATCCTGCTTTAGATGTTTCGATGTTTTCGACGTTTAAGAACTAGTTCAAATAAAAGTGGAAGAACACACTGGCCGTACAGGTATATTGCTAACAGTGAATGCTTTCAAATAAAGGAGAGTTCTTCAGAAAGGTCCATTATTTCTTTAAAATCACTACTACACTGTTTTGACGGTTTCTGTTTCTACTAAAAGCAGAAAAAGACCCCAGAGGAGGGTATGGAAACACCAACCAAGGTAAGGAGGAGGACTTCACTTTGAGCAACGCATACAGGTGGACCCACTTGGCTAAATCCATTAGTGCTACATTAAATGCTGCAGTAAGTTAGAAAGCCTCCATCTGAATGCCCGTGGTCAGCACAAACTCTGCGTTATTGAGTGAAGTGAAGAAAGAGGAGAACGTGTCCATTGTACAGGAAGAGAAAAAAAACTATTCACTTTGCTTTTACAATTATAAATATTACATGGCTCTTGCGGCTATAGAGAATAATGCACCTTCCATTCCACTGACTACAATGGTTTGATGGATATATTTCTATATTCCTGACACATGCCGGATGCAGCATTTATAAAGAATGCATAGTCCCAAAAAAAAACAACAACAACAAAAAAAAAAACCCAAAAGGCAAGGGGCTGCTCATGGGCCAAACCTCGTGCTCGTTCCCTACGACCAAGCAGGAAATGACATCGACTAATGTGAGCCAGGAATCGATATCAGAGAGTCATTTCGCGTCTGCATGGGGAATGAGGTGCCATATCTCAAAAGGCTTATGATCCTCCACCATTTCTGAATAAATGCATAGGAATGAGCCAGGATTTGAATAAATATCCGCAAATGAGAAATTTGTTAAAAGGTAAACTGTGATTAATGTGTCTATTTGTTGCGGTAATTATGCGACGGGAATGACAAATGGAGAGGAGGTGCAAGGGGGGCGGCGGCTCACCTGTACTCCAGCGAGAAGTGTGTCAGCTCTGTGCCATTGTAGAGCCATTTAAACTCCAGGGGCCAGCTGCCCTCTGCCATGCAGGTTAGAACCAAACGGTTCCCCTCAAGGTGCACCTGGGTCGCCACTGGCTCCATTTTGAAGTATGGGGGGACGTCGTCTGCACAGAAAAAGAAACATTAAAAATTTAAGCACAGTAATTTAGGTTCAACTTGGACAAAGATGTATTTATTTGGTTATTTGTTGTTCGGAAATTCGCATCCAGGATGGCATTTGTTGAAGCAGGATTTCTCAGTAAACTGGATCACTTAAGCCCAATGAAAAGGGATAGGTACTGTTACAGTTTAAGCTATAGGTTACTAGATATATCTATGTATGTATTCACGTAAGACTTTCTAGATACCCAAGGACGCTTTACAGTCAGCACTCTACTCAATCACACTCAGCACTCAACCAACACAGGCTGATACGAGGTGGCAGCCAATCGTGCACAGCATACTCTCTACCAAAAATGACCGTCCACCTGGAGGACTGCAACTAGAACTGGGGGGCTTCACCCATGACAGAATACCAATCAATATTTGGATACATACTCATTTACATACCAGGGCAATTTACATAGCCAATTCACCTGACATCCATGTTTTTGGAATGTGGGAGGAAGCTGGAGTCCCTGGAGGAAAATCACCCAGACATGGGGAGAATATGGAAACTCCAGCCAGGTACGGGTGGCAAGGCTGCATACTACCAACACTACTCTTATCTGTTTAGTATGCTGGTGCATTATTGCTACTTGTAACTAGGGTGGGCATTTATATGTCCTCACTTTTTGGGATCTTAAAATGCACCTGTCTGAGATTTTTTAATTGCAGAAAATGTCCTGGATTTTCCCTCTAGGTAGGAGTATGTGAGTGAATGATTATGCGTGGTATCCTGCCATGAAGATTTCCAGAGAGAGAGACAGTAGTAGATATTTTAACAAGCGCAGCACATGCCGATTGACCACAGCCTAAAAATGCCTAAACAATGTAAATAAGCACAAATCAGTTATAGAAAAAAATCTTGTGGTTTTATTTTGAAGGAACCAAGTGGACACGATATTCTCAACGGTCTAAAAGTACTGAGTACTGTGTTCCAAATCAATAATGAAATCAATCTCACACAGTGACTTATAGCCTATTGGACACACATAGGAGTACTGAACAGTATCTAGTGAAACAGTGGATTTTTTAATGGGATCTGACAATATTGTATTGGTGCACTTTTACCATAATTGTTTATATTGACAAGGAGAAAATGCCACATGGGTTTGAGTGAAATGAGGTTATCTGTCCATATAGGTTATTAAGGCTATTTTTAACCTCACAGGAAGTTCATAGTTTGACATATTTTTAATTACCAAAAATTACAAATGTATTCATATGAGACACATTTTATAGGAGACAGAGTAAAAACATGTTATATCTCTGACATCTTGCTGGAGTCATCATACAGGAAGTTTCTGAGTAGTAAATGCAGACATTTAGATGAGTTACTTGTAAGGATTAAATTGACAAGAATATTTATAATAATAAGTTCTTCAAAATACATAAATAAAGTAAAAAAACAAACAAACAAATAAACAAACAAACAAAAAACAGTCATTTATTACTTTTGTTTTTTATGCATCATTATTACCTATGATTTTTATTCTGAAAATGTGAGCAAAGAAAGAGAGCAAACATGTTTTCCCTTCTTATTTTGCTTTTTCACCAAATATCTGGGTCAGTGATGTCATTAGCCTGGCCCCAATTGGCCCACCACACAATAAAGTTTGTAAATGAGTAAGTAGATTAATGTTAAGACCTGACTTCAAGTTCACACTCAGAAGTCCTGTTTTGTAGAATACTAATGAACTGCACAGATTAAAGATTGTCCGGGACTTTTACTGGATGATCACCACTGACAGTACAGTTTAGTCAAGACTTAAGGAGTGTTTGTGAATCCAGCCCAGAGTGTACATTGAGCAGTGATGCTCAGGCAGTGTGCGAATTCCAACAAGAAGATGGAGTGTGACTCCCGGCGCTCCAATGGCATAACTGAACGAAGACGCTCAAGAGTGCTCCAAGATGAAGCTGTTTGCCCAGCAAATGTGACAGAATGAGCTACGATCTCCTCCTGCCACCATTCGTCTTCAGGCTTTCTAATACGGGCGGATTATCTAGACTCGGGTGCTCACTCTACAGGTCTGTATGCTCACAAGGCCTCGAGCCTGCGAGACAAAAAGCTTTCATTATGCACCTGAGGAGCATATGATCAGACGTATCGACCACGGTGACTTGCTCTCCACAGGGTGACACCGGAGTTGATTGTCACAATGTTTTGGGGGAAAGCTAATTAAAGCTTGTATTAATAGAGGCAATAAGCTGACGTACCCTGCAGCAACACTGAATTCAGCAGTGACTCATTGCCTGAGCGGTTATTGGCGGAGCTCAGCTGAAGCAGCAAGTGCTGATATGTTGTGCCCTGTGGGAGAACGAAGGAGAAGGAGGGTGGTGGTGGGGGGGGGGTGCGTAAAGTATCCACTCCAATGGGAAGACAATGAGCTGGTGAAGAGTGAAGTGGTAGAGTGAGGAGAGGTAGACTATCTAATGAATGAACATGCTGTGGGATATACTTTGAACACACACTCGCACAGACACACAAAATGAGCTACAGTTTATTTCAGGGTACATTCCATTGACATCAGGAACATAAATGTAATACAGCAGCGACAGGGATTTTTTTTTTTTTATATAAAAAAAAATACACTTCAGGTCATGAGTGTGACCCCCAAACTCATTTCCTTCTTTCTGTTATGCCCATTTTTTTAGATACATGGCAAGCAAAATGTCAAAACCTAAAAAAAAATGCCATTTCATTATGTTGTTATGCTCAATTGTTTTGATAGCTGTATGTTATTACAATAGTTCATTATGGAAGATCATGATCAATTAACTCTTAGAACCCAAGATCCTTTGCCGGCAAAACGTGACATTTTCCAGACATGATAAACATATCATAACAAAGTCTAAGGGTTACCCTATATTACCATGTCTCATCACGTGTGATGAATTTCTCAGTGAGGAATCCAGCTCAGAAATTCACTGAATTAAATCCCAGTTTAAATGCCAAAGGAGATTCAAGTGCAAGTGCTCTGTCCATGTGTACTTGCTCGACCTGCACGCTGACTCCCACTGATCAGCCAGAGTGGGCAGGGTTAATGACGTCACTAAGGTCAAATGTTGGGTTATAAATGTAAATGAGAAAGGAGGGGTTATTTGCTCACTTTGTAGCTCACATAGTGTTCAAATTTCAAAATTAAAGCCTGAGACAGGATAGAAATAACACATGCATAAATGAGAAAAATAGTAAATAACATAAATTCTTAGAAGAACTTAATATAAACAGCCATGTCAATCTAATAATTGCAAAGCATTTTCAGCTCAAAAACACTTTGGATGATCAATTTTCAACAGGATTTTGCAGATGTAAAGTGTTTTTAGTCATAATAAGCAACATTTATAAATATTGAAATTCTCTTAGTTTTTCCTTCTCAAATAAAGACACATTTAAGGGTGTTGTTAAAATAACAACATCTGGCATGTATGACTGTCTGCTATTCTTTTTTAATATTTTGGTGGGAACCACAAAATTGTCCCACAAAACATTGGAGGTTAAATAAGATTATAAAATTGCAAACACTCTGAATAGTCTAAGGTAAATATACATTGTTAGTGAAACCCAGGCATGTAAAGGTGTCCTAGAATGGAAAACAATTGTCTTTGCGTAGTTCAATGATGGTTTTAATACACGGCACTGACAGGTTGTGAAGCTCAAACACTGTTGACGCTGCACTGAACAGATTGTTCATCCATCCACAGCTGTAAAGTGAGTCAATTTCAACCCCACTTTCAAACCCGAATTTCAGTCTTGATTCATTAGAACTAAAGTGTAAGTGCCGTCCAGTCTGCTGGCGAGGACAAACTGCAACACCTAAGCTTGGCAAAGCTAAATAAAGTTAAAAGTAAACGCTAAGCCACCTGGAACTAACACCTCTCTGGTTATGTGGTGTGTGGATGCTTCTAGAATGGCTATAAAGTCTTAAAGTTAATGTTACGTCGGCTGGAGCCTGCACCGCTGTGCTTATCCAGTATACGGAAGCCTCTGGAGGGGCTATAAAGTCTTAAAGCCAACACTAGGCCAACCAGAACTATCACTGCTGTGGCATCCATTGTGCAGAAGCCTCTCAAAAGTCTTAAAGCTAACATTAGGTCGACTGGAGCCAGCACTGCTGAGCTTATCTTGCATGCAGAAGCCTCTGGAGCACCTCAAAATGCCCAAAACTAACCCAGCTGACTTTGTACAATCTCCTCAGCTTGCTAAGCACACATCATGCCATCTGGACACTGAGACGACAGAAACATCATCCACGGGAAAAAAAATGACAAATGTTATGGGTGTTATATATGTTTGTGTGTGACTGTTTTTATTACAGTTTCAAGCTATAATCTTGACAACTATAAACTGGCCAATCAAAAGCAGAGACAATGTTTTTTTGTTTTTTTTTTAAGAGCCAACTGTAGTCCGCATGTTTCACTCTCAAAGAAAATAACAAGGATGCAAACAGACTTGTTAAACTGTATGTAAGCATTTTTCACCCCAACCAAAGTACTATTTCAAATAACTTAAAATACTCAAAAATCACTTTCTTTAGCATCTTTGAGGATTATGGTTATTTAGCTAAAGATAACATAAATATAACCACGCCATCAACATGCCATTACAGATGTCATATTCTAGTGTATCTCAAAATGTTTTAACTATCGTTAAAAAGCTCTTTCATGACCAGTTTAATTCAAAAAGGTAAACTGTCATTTTTTTATATTCATTAAAGTTCATTTCAGTTCATTTTTATGTTTTACTGTAGATCATTATGACTTATGGCTTGTGAAACCAGAATTCTAGAATCTTATAATATTAGAGCAAAAAATTACTTGCACCTAATTTTCTCAAGTTTTGTTTTTTCAAAACATCTTTACACTTTATATGACAGAAATCTTCTCTAAAACTGATCATCCAGAGATTGTTTGAGCTGAAAATGCAATAATTTGAGTTATTCCAAAATATTTGACATTTGACATTTGACTAAACAACCTAAATGTCCTTTAATATTATTATTATTATTATTATTATTATTATTATTATTATTATTACTACTACTACTATTACTACTACTACTACTACTACTACTACTAATAATAATAATAATAATAATAATAATAATAATAATAATAATGTATATATCAGTGTTAGCCCTTCTCTGTTCCCTTCTGAACTTTGAACACTGTAATAATAAAGAAACAGCTCCTCCTTTTTATTTTCATTTATAACCCAGTATCTGGGACAGCAGCACAGAGACAAATGTGCTCACTGGAAATGCTGATGAGAGATCAGTATTATTTTAAAAGTCTACATGGAAACCTGTTGAATATCTGGTCTGCACTCTAGCACAAGCCTTTAGTGATGCCAATTTTATGTTCTTTATGCAAACAAAAAGAGATTGAATTTAAAGATTTACAAGTTCTTAACTAATATGAAGGTGCTTCACACTTTCAGCTCCTACACAGAAATGATTTTGTAGTAGTTCTAGGATGGCTCCTTCAAAGAACAAATGTATGTGTATTTTGACACTTTTATATTGCTAAACATAATCTATCATGACAGCACATGACATCTGCCATAACATTTTTAAGACATGGTAATGTTGGTAGTATGTAGCAGGATTCCCGAGAATCGTGCAAGTTAAAATTAGTACTTTAACAACGCTTAACATGAATTCGCTCACCAGCTGCCAGTTTGGGATCAGATTCAGAATCTCAGCCATTACTACACTACGCCAATCAAAACCCATAACACTGTAAGGCCTATTCAAAAAGTCACCGTGGTGGTGAGCAGCATGCTCACTCCTTACCACTGCAATAATTTTACATGTGTAAACGGCAATCAAAAGTGACATTCTAATGCATATTAATGACTAATGCTCATGTGCCTGTGCCAACATGGACAGAGCTCAGGATTCTAATAAAACAACTGAGGTGCTCTAAACTCAGCATAAATGACAATTTGCACTGTCACCTTCTCCAAAAAATGTGTAGAATTTGTGGGTTGAGCACTGATAAAGTATTAGATGATTACAAACCCTAGTAATATTAATAATTCTGTCTAGAAATAAGCTACACTCAAAGCAAAGGGTTTGTGCTGTGCAGCGTCCATGCAAACACTAAGTACAAATCAGTCTGTACATCCCCTTTATGCATAGCTTTCAAAAGTGACCTCTACACAAGGCCATCTGAAATTCTGGCCATGCCCGCAGTATCTGTGCCATACACAATGAAACTACATGCCCTCAAGATCTCAATACTGAGAAATCCCACAAGATAAAAAAAATCTGGAGGAAATGTTTATATACATGTTGATTTGCACAGGATTCTTATATTTTATTTACATTTTTACATGAAATTTACAATTTTTCATCTGTAAAAATTACGTACATGCCGCATTCAGAGCGGACTAAAATCACTGATTTTAATCTCTGGGAAATGTTCCTTTAGCCCACCTCCCCATGTATAACTAATCCAGTCTGAAGAGGGCTTAAACACTGGTGCTTTCATAGGGATATCACAGGTTCAATCCCATCACCATTTATGGCTAGGAGTCTCAGAGAACATAACTGACCTTGCTTTCTCTGGGTCAGTGTCATGGTAGCCAGAGCGGATGGGTGTCTGTTAACAGAACGTGGAGTTGTTCCCTGAAGGCAGCTGTAATGTAGATTTTATGTAGGAGCTAGTGGGTTAAAATGAGAATTGGAAATTGGGAACTAAATAATTAGGAAGAGAACTGGGGGGGAAAATATCAACATGTTGCCAAGTGTACTAATAACTATCAAACTGCATGGCTACTGATCCTTCCTAAATATTTAATTACTTGGTTCATTAGAAGCTATTGTAAAATACTCAATATTCCGTATACACTCAGAAATTCCTTTGATTGACAGTGCATTTGTGATTTCAATTAATTATTTGAATATATTGGTGTGAATGTGCCTAATTTACTGATGAATAGTCTGTGTGACTAAACAATTTGCATTAAGTAACACCTAAATGGTATTTTTTGGTGGTGCATTACTTATTAACAGCAAATGCAAATAATGGGAAATGTGTCACATATAACACTGAGAAGGAATGTACATTAAAATCCATAACTCATTTATGAATGACCAAACATGTTTCCACAGCACCGTCAGAGGTGTTATGTGAATGAATCTGGTCTGTCCTGGTCGCCAAGGTCTGACAGGACCAAAAATCTCCACCAGAAGCAATACAGCATGAGATGAAACATCTCCTGCTGACTACTATCCTGTTCCAGTTGTGTTAAGTTAAAACACTCTCAGACGTGCTATTGCACTTCCCTCGAGGGCAATCCCCCCAAACATTCTAAAGCGCATACTGGTTTTGGAAGGTGTTATGGGACGTTTCTACTGGCAGCAACTTAAATCAAAAATCAGATTTGAAGAAGGGGGTCTACAACACTCCAACACTGCAATTTCCTGAGATATACAATGTGGACAAAAGTTTTGGGACACCTTTCTTCCAAAATCAAGGGTATTAAAGAGCTATTTTAGATTTTAGTCACTGTTTAGACACTGTAAATACTGTCTCTACAAGAGATTCTGGAACACTGCTGTCAGAATTAGATTGCATTCATTTGAATAGCAGTTTTTCAATGACTAGCACATTTTTACCATATGTTCCCGTCCTACTTTATAACCCTCTACACAAGGCCTGGCATTAAGCATGGTGTCAATCGGTTCATGTTTATCTGCTCAACATGTTCCTATTCTATTGGTAGTACACACATAAATGTGAAGTTTATTCAAGGATTCTTCAGAAAATGGGTCAATATAGAACCCGTTTCTATAGTGAAGAACCCTTGAAGAACCCTTATTTTCTCTGCAGGACTCAGGACTCAGCTAAATGTGTGCATTAGAAGGAGTGTCATTTTTATTCTACAGTAAGCTCTATGGTGAAGAGCTGTTTCACAGAGACAGTCAGCCCTATCTCCCTGTTCTCAAGCACCCTGGGAGGCACCTTCCTCAAGCAAGTAAACAGTGGTGTCTACAATCTATACATGATGTAGATATAAAGTTTGGGAAGGTGAAGGGCAAGTTAGTAAGAGCAGAAGATGGGATTGTGCTTACAAGTATGTGCCGCTGATGGATGACCCAGGAGAAATAGAAATTATTGCCCCTGCATTGTGGTAGGGCTTATCATCACTGAATCTCTGTAATCTGGCATGAAGTGAACATATATATCGTGCATATATATCATGTTCAACCAAGATTTGATTAGCATCATCTTGTAGGCCTACAGTGTGACATGCAATACAGTTATAAGGCCCCTGTTATTGCACAGATTGTGGCAGGCTTAATTCTAATGCCTGAATAATCACACATGCCTACACATTGAGTAAATAATTTTTTTCTGGTGTAAATGAACAAACATACACATGCAAGCACGCAGTCAGACGAGTGTGATCCTCCTCATACTCCCTAGTTGATACCGGCAGCCTATTATCAGTCCAATCAAAGCCTTTAATGTCCCCTGCCACTCCTTCAAATCATTGCCGTTGGGTAACAGCCCTCAGAAATGATCCCTGTGTGAACAGTAATAAAATGCCAGCCATTTCCCCCTCCCTTCAGGTACGATGCTCTACAGCCTCCATCACTGCTGCCCTCATTTCCTCCTATGGGTAAATGCGCTGCTGTGCGCTGCAGCCAGCGAGCAGGTCCATCCACTTAGCCGTCCGGCATTATAAACACGGCACCATTAGGGACCTGCGGATGCAAAAGCAGACCCCACCATCGATTGCCTGAAAGCACTGGTTGATGATAAGATGGACACCCGTGTGCTGGCAGCTGTGGAAGCGCGTGGCTCCTGCGATAGAGAAGGCCGTATCATCCACTCTTCCCCCAACCAACGTGCTTGCGTTTGAAAAAAGATGAGCAAGCCCTCCAAAAAGCACTGATAATTGCTCCCTCGGCACAGAGTGGGGTTGGTCTGTGGGCGGAATGGTGGAAAGTATGAGAGAGAGAGAAAGAGAGTTACAGGTAGATGTGCTGCACTTCCAAACCCAGCTAATAACGCCTGTTTTCTCCACGATGTGGAGAAATTCTGTTTCTGTGAGCACTGATGTAGGAGACACCTGCAGCACCTCTGAGCTGAGTCAGATTTCACACTTATTTCAAAAACAAACCCATTTTCTCTGCTCTCCCAGAGCCTTTTTCATAGGTTTAAAGTCAGTGCCCTGCAACACTTTGGAGCATTTCTAATGCAGGAAACTTTTCTGGCAAATATCGGAAAAAAAAAAGTTCACACTACTCAGAACTCCAGCCCTCAGTTCCCAACCCCTGCTTTGTTTTAGATTTGTACAGTAAAGGTTCTGGTACAGTCAGTGCTTTGTTATTATCCGAATTTGGAAATGCTGATTACCCAACCTCATTAGGACTCTCCCTCTATCACATATGATGCTCCAGACACCTGTGATGACCAGCATCACCCAACCAGAGAAAACATGGCCAAGTTTGTTCTCTGAAATCATATTCTACTTGATTTAAAAAGCTCCTGTTTGGATCGCTCCACCAATGTGTTCCTCATTTGTGAATGAAGAAATAGATCTAAAATACTGTATTGTATTATACAATGCAGAGTTATTTTCTGCACAGTTTGATGTTTGACACCGCACACTGATTTTTAACACTGGAAAACGCAATTTAACATCATAATAAGGTTTTGTTTATCAGTTAGCTCCTGGCAACACTACTGCCACCTATGTACCTTTATTTTTACAATGCATTTCTTTACAGTGTAACTAGCAGATGGGAATATACAGCTGGCCTGCATTTACATTTAACAGTGACTATCAGACCATTTTTATCTTTGAAGATACATTTTTTCACATCACATTATAGTGATACGATAAAATGTTGGGTAATGTTTTATATCAACACACCTAGTCTAGGCAAACTGTAGATTTCTTAATGGGTTAACAAGTATACCATTGTTTCTCAACCTAGGTCCTGAAGGTACACTGCCCTATACATTTTAGTATTTTCCCTGTTCCCAAAACACCTGATTAAGCTAATCCACTCATTAACAGCCCTTTCAGAGTTGCAGGGGGTGTGTTAAAGCCTGAAATCCTCTAAAATGTGTAGGGTAGAGGTGCCTTGAGGACCAGGGTTGAGGAACACTAGGAACTAGAGCTCATGGCCTCTGTAGAATGTCATTCTCAAGTAGTCAATTTAGATAAAAAAAAATGAGTGATGCCAAGGAAGAAGAAACACTTGGTTCCCTGAAGGAGTGGTCCTCAACCCTAGTCCTTCAGAACATTCTACTCTGCACAATAAAGTGTTTATCCTTCACCTGATTCAGCTAATTGTCTAATTTATCAGGGCAAGAGGCCCTCCAGGAACCTTTCAGTGGATGATTTTCTAAAGTCGTACTCGTGTATATGAGATGTGTGTGGGTGTATAGAACTGTCATGTAATGTAAAGGATCTATTCCAATTAGGTTTTTGAAAGAGCCATACATCCACGTCAAACCTTTTTGGCCTTCAGGAACCTTTACTTTCAAAAGTGTTCTGAGCTGAGCAGTGCAATGAGTGAATGCCGGTGGTCTGATCTACTCCATGGCTCAATGCAAGACTTTGATCTGCAAAGGCCATGACAGAGACCAGAGCACTTTCCTGTGCTTGCTGTCATCTGGTCTCTCGTTTTCAGTTTCCATCTCTCTCTCTCTCTCTCTCTCTCTCTCTCTCTCTCTCTCTCTCTCTCTAACACACAAATGGAATCCCCAGGTCAGAGAAATCCTAAACTGAGCCTTTCAAAGCTGTAATGTAGTTGCCATCCCTCATTAGTGTCCATATGCTTTGGAGGTGGCAGGTTCTCTTTCGCCATGGAATCTTCAAACATGGGTCAACAGGGACATGCTTGCCTTTTTTGTGCCAGCCCATGCAGGGCAGCAGCCAAGTGCAGCATGTGGAGGTAATTTCTGTGTGGCACTGTGTGTGTTTGTATATGTGTGTGTGAGAGCAGAGGTGCCAGAGAATATGGGTACAGATGGAGAGCCTGAGGGAGGTTCCTCAACAGCAGAGGACCCTGCAGTGGGGATGCCGAGCCTAGGCCGCGGCTGCTCTGCCAGCATCCAGCGGGCCCTGCCGCTTTGCCAGTGCCATTACAAAAAGCCCACCTTCTTTTAACCTGACAGCTGAAGGCGAATTGGGTGGCAGAGCTCCACTCTGCTTCCCTTTCCCCTCGCACACAGAATTTTAATAGCTCCCAGACAAAGGCCACAGGCACCAAGCAGGATCCATAAAACATGTCCCATTGTGTTTTGCAGCACACCACGTTGGCATGCAATCATACAGCGAGGGCGCGCATTCAACACTCGTAATGTATTTCTTCTCTTTTACTCCGACACAGCAGTGGCCACTTCATCCTCTATTTAATCACCCCCTGGCACCTGTTCCTGAGTGTTGGTAAGCCAATGGTGGCTTTTGCACTGACCACTGGTGTAGTCCAAAAAAGTAAGCATACTCTGAACAGCAGGTTCTGCCCCCATGCAGTACATATATGCTATTTGGACCAAAGTATTGGGACATCTTCTCATCATAAAGAGTTTATTCTCCTTTGTTGGAGTAAATCTACTGTCAAGAGGAGGTTTCCTGCTAAATTCTGGAGTATTGTCATGAGGATTTGACTACATTCAATGATAAGAGCATTAGCAAGGTCAGGATGTTTGATGATCAACACCCAACCTCATCCCCAACTCCCCAGCTCACCTTAAAATCACTGGATGGCGCATCATCATTCCAGAGAACACGGTCAATGCTGCAGGGCTTTATAATCCTCTACAACAGAGGTTCTCAACTTTTTCCACATCACGGCCCACTTGTTTATAACTAGAAGGCATAATGGCCCGCAAGAAAACAAAACACAACTTTTTTTATAGAAAATTGTTTTTGCATTGTTGCATTGTTTTTTTCAAGTGCTGACACTGAAAATGTGAAAATTAGCAGCAGAACAACAGCTTAAAATACAACATGTTTTTATCTGCACTTTGCAGGCAGATTCATGCTGTATTCTATGATTCATATCTCAGTAACCTAAAGACGTGATACACATATCATAAACTACAAGACCCTATCTCGTCTCATCACTGTGTGATGAACTATCAGCAAGTAATCCAGGAAAATAAAATCACCCATGTGACCATGTTTTAATAAAAAATATCCTTGTGTCTACAATTTTATTTATTTATTTATTTATTCATTTATTTTTAACTTATAAGGACTAAAACACTTTACACCTCAGAAATCCTGTTTGGAAATTGTTCATCCAGAGAGCTTTTGAGGTGTAAATGCATGATAAATTATTTGCAATTATTAGAATGACAAGAAAAACTCTACTTCTTTAAAGTACTTGAAAGTGGTCAAAACCAAGTAAAATATCCTCACTGTCCATTATTTATGTATTTATGTATCTGATTTATCTCTTCTCAGGATTTTGAACACCTTCTCATTTTCCTCTACAACCCAATATCTTGGCCAGTGACATCATTGGCTCTGCCCCCTCAGACTGGTC
Source organism: Acestrorhynchus altus (assembly GCA_034509495.1). NCBI lineage: Eukaryota > Metazoa > Chordata > Actinopteri > Characiformes > Acestrorhynchidae > Acestrorhynchus > Acestrorhynchus altus. The sequence goes on from CM067520.1 coordinate 15,624,071, forward strand.
GATCAGTATCTGCAGGCAGGTTGAGTGTGTACATGTGGACAGAGCAGTAAACATGCACTGGAAGGCTCATTTGGCATTCAAACTGAGTTTGAATGAGTTGGAAACAAGTGAATTATAGCTGTTTTGGTGAGATAGGGTTAGATAGGCTAGGTCTTGTAGTTTGTTATGATATGTGTAGTCGTCAGTCAGTCATTAGCAGGTTAGCAGCTTGTGTTGTAGATTATCTGTAGATGAACATGATCCTGAGTTATGAAGCTTAGAAAATTACACAAGAACCTTGTATCTCTAAAAGATTATATTTAGAGAAGGGAAGAACTTCTTATCTTTCAATGGAAGTCAATGTAACATGATGCTATTCTACATCATTTTGGAGCTATTGATCCATTTATTGTGAAATTGCGATGCAACAGAAAGGACAGACATTTTATTTCAGTGACAGCAACAAAATGCTACTTATTAAATTCAAATTCATCTACTATTCACATTAAACACTCATAAATAATTGCATTTGGAGCTGGTCCACATTAATGCTTGTGATGATTTATTTGCTTTATTTGAGGAATTGGGAACACCAGCAGGGATGTCCTGGATGACTGGATCCCAGGCATAAGGCAGGGATCCATTGCTGCTAAAACATTCCTGATTCAACTAGTTAGCAGATAAATGACAATACTGACCAGTCCTTAGTTCCCCAGGTGTTAGTGCAGCCTATGCTTTATTACATGGAAAGCTTTTAACTGTACATAGTTTTAGGCTGAATGACCAAAATAAACCCTCCAAATTATTTGGAATAAAAAAATGAACTCTGAATATCACTAAGAGTTTAGAAGGTTTTCCTCGTTTGGCATGTCTTTTAAAACATCTCTGTAACCCATAATAAAAGATTCTATAATGGTAATATTATTTACATTAGCCCACACCTAACCTATGCAAGCAGAAGTGGTTTTCTAGAATGTACACAATGATCACACTGACTGCACTTCTATTATAAACAAGAACACAGGGCCTCAGTAGAAAGTCCTTCTTAAGCAGTCAATATTTCATCCTCTTGTGACAACATTCCATAGCTTAACAGGAAGAAGAGTCTTTTTCCTCAAAAGGCAGAGAGGTCAGTGAAGCTCTATATAGCACTGCCCTTGGCCCAGTAAAGCTAGAAGCTGTGAATTGCGTGTGTGCATGTGTGTAAGTGTGTTGCTTGCTCAGGTGTGTTGTGTGAGCCGTCACTCTCAGCTTGCAGGCTGCACCGAAGGTCGGCCAGCTCCGTCACTCCGTCACCGTGACAACCAGCACCCTGCCGATTTGCACTTCATCAACTCCCCCAAGCAGGGAGGAGTGCCCTCCACCCTGGCAGCAAGGTGAAGGGACCCATCAGCGTTCAGGCCAAACGCTCCCCAGCCCGAATTAAGATGGAGGGAGAAGAAAAACCTGCGTTAACCCATTACCCTCATGCCCCAGTGTCACCACCCCCAGGCATTCATTTACAGTAATAGCCCTCAGCTTGTATTCAATGGATATATTTTTCATAGGTAAGGCCAAAGCATCAGCACTGTTTATCATTTAACAATACTTCATTCTACCATTTCACATTCACCCCAGCTTGCTATCAGGACAGCATGGCATTAAATCTGCTCTCAGATTCTTATGATAGTTTTTCACTGCATGCAGAATGTGGTCTCATTTGTTCAATTTCATTCGGTGCATAATTAAACTAACGAAGTGTAGAAGAACAAGTTTTTCCCCCTATTGCACTCTAATATATGGAGAGTCAATAGGTCTCTATTATTATCTCACCTTTCATACAACAGAATATGTGGAACTGTATTGAAGGAATGTAATGATAGACAGGAGTAATGGATCTGTTAACATCACAGTTTGGACATCACAGTTCAGTAGAACTGTGATACAATGGGAGAAAAGTAGGTTAGATAAAAGCATAAGGTTAGATTTCTTTTAATTGATTCTAACACAGTTGTGTTACGGTTACAGCCTGTTCCAGCTAGTGCAGTATAGTCACTCCAAGGTACAGCCTGTAGTATATTAAGCAGTGTCGGGTGAAAAAAACACCCTCAAATAGATCATATTTTTTATGAAGGGATTAAAACAAAAAGGCTTAAACTTGAAAGAAACAAAGAAAAGAAATACATTTGCTGATTTGAAAGAAGTTGGTGGGGCTTCTAGCTCACTGTGTCATTTGCATTCAACGTAGTCAGACACCAATGACTTTGATCTAATCTTGGCATAGAAAACCCCATGAGATACACAATTATCAGACAGTAAGTACTAATTATGACATAGTAAGTAATAATTATTAGATAGTAAGTAATACAGATGACATGTGTTAATAATGTGATAATAATGAGAATCAGAATTATGAAATGCGGTTACTATGAGATCATAATTATGAGACGCCAAAATGAGATACAAAGTCATAATGATGAGATATAAAATCATAATTGTGAGATAGTAAGTAATAACTATAATATAATAAATCATAATGAGATATTAAGTCATAGATGGTCATAGAATTTTGATACTAAGTCAAAATTATAAGATAGTAAGTTGTAATTATGACGTAGTAAGTAATAAATATAAGATACTACATCATAATAATGAGATATTAAAATAGTAATTCTGGGAAAGCAAGCAAAAAATTATGAGATCATTACTTGTGATGTTCTAATCTATAGTCATTACTTACTATCTTATTATTATGAATTTGTATGTCATTATTATTAGGCTTCTATAGATCTTTAGTTTAGAATTCTGGACAGTTTAAGTGTAATTTAAGCTGCTATTTCTCATGATCTTTGTTCTTCTGTGCATATCAGCTGTCTGATTTTAATTTATGCCATAAATGTTGAGCTTGTCATGAGTGGAAGTTTTGCCTTGAAGACAGGGTTTAGGTTGTCTTGCATTTTTATTCGTGTGTACATCTTGTTTTTGTTCTGCTTTTGAAATGTAAGATGAAGATGATGACTGCACTGCTGTCAGAGTGCAATCTCACAATGACAGCAGGAGAAAAAGAGTGTTTCTAACAACACATTAACAATGTCACAACAGTCTTCTTCAGATCAAATGGTGTTTCAAATAGACAACAAATATATGACGAATAAATGAAATGATCCTATTTCACAGAAACCTTTAATTCCAGGGTTTGTGTAGAAGAACCTTTGAGGAGGTCAAATGAATTAGAGGAGATACATTTATTTAGTTCACCAGATTTTATGCAATCTGAAGTAATATCATACAGATTTTTGTGAAAAGTAAGCAAGATTCCGGATTTCTGGTTTTCATGAGCTGTAAACCTTACTGATCAACAGGCTGTAATGAATATAAAATGACAGTTTTGAATGAAACTGTAATCACAAATGAGCTTTTTTTCCAATATTGGGATAAAGATACAAGCATACAAATGAACAGCAGACAGAAAGACACACCTTAGTTGACCCAATCATTCAAAAAGATGGTGTTAAATCATCTCCTGCATGCAGGGAAAGTTCTACAAATGGTGGGCGTAGTCCACCATGTCTCAGACAGTAGATTTGTCTGTGTTAGAGTGCCATTATCTGTTGTCAGAACAAATGTCCTGACAGCACTTTTCCATGTACCTGTATGCTATTTTTGAACCAAACAGAGAGAGACAAAGACAGAAGTTAAGGAAAGCAGCTGCTTTTGCCTCAGCTGTAATAGCTGATCCCAACGACTGCTATGGGTTCATGCTGGGCGGCAAGAATCATACTTGGTTCATTCACGAACGAACAGCAGGGAATAGTATATTTTAAACATGGCAACACTGGTCCCCTTGTGAGCCACTGGAGGTGCTCAGTATTACCAGTGTAAGAAATCATGAGCCTAAGGATCCCTGTGTGGGTCTAGAATTTCTCACTCTCATAGCTACATAGGCATGCATTGCCATTAGTCATCATTTGTTCCAGCAACTCAGTAATAAGCCTTTAAATTAACTCTTTTGTAAGTGAGTTCTGCTTACAATTCTCTGCCCAAAGTGAGTGACTGGTAGGTGTGCAGTTGGAGTTCTAGAATGTGCCTCCAAAAACCATGCACAAGACTAGAATAAGCATCCTGTCATATTTTTTTTTAATTTTTGAAACTATTTTCTGGCATGTTTTAACTGTTAAGAGCTTTGGGCTATTTATATATAAGGCTACAAATGCATGGCGGTATTCAGAACTGTAGAACAGAAGCAGCACATTTTGAATCTTAATATGACAAGAAATGACAAAGATATTAATATAATGTCCTGCAATGGACTGGTGCCCTGTCCCGGGGGTATTCCTGCCTTGCACCGGATGATTCTAGGTAGGCTCTTCAGCCTACTGGGGGAAGCCATGGTTGTCTACAATAGCATAAACTGACAAAATCTGAATTTGAGGCGCAAATGTTATATTGAGGTAATGTGATTGGGTGTTTCAATTACCAGAAGTATTGCATTCCCCAGAAGCCAGCTCTGCAAAGATGAATGTCATCTCTGTTATTGCCACACCAGTCCCTGGACTCTGGTGGAGTCATTGTTGTGTAGAGTTCTGTCGTATTACTCTGTCGTATTATCGTGTCAGTACACAAGATTCTTCACACGCTGGTTCAGTTTCTCTTCGTTTGTCAGAAAATGCAAGATTTATCAAAGTGTGATTTGTATTTATAGCAATGGGGTAAACATGAATTACACTCCCCAACTGTAAGGGAATCCCAGAAACAACAACAACAACAAAAAAAATTAAATTAGTTCATTTCTATTGATGTATAAATGTTTAATGTTTTATAAATGTGATATTGAGGTTTTCTGATGGGATGGTTCAGTGACCAGCATGGCCAACAAAATCAATCAAGCAAAGAATGAGGGAAGATACCACAGAAGTATATTTACAAAAATGTATTTACAAAAATGGCAGCAGTGTAGGCCTATATGAACAGTAGAGTAAAGTTGTTGTTGTTGTTGTTTAATTTTCAAAGAACAAAGTTGCTTTGTTCAGTCATTTTTTCAGGACTTGTTTGCTGTTTTAAAAAAGCACATTCTACATTGAATATTCCAATCCCATGGATGGGAGCGTGCCAGCCAGGGACCAACCACGACAAATCCCACAGGTGGAACTATACCAACCAGGCAAATCACACTGTTGAGGCCATACATGTGAAAGGGTTAATGCCTAAAGCTCACAGTGTAGGAGTTTGGCAAAATCAGGTTGATTTCATCTTCATCCATGTCTATGCTGGTCTGCTCTACATTTGGGAAGCATAATAGATGTCACTCATTTCCTGCATGCACAGCCATTGGATCAGAGCTGGGTGACCAATGAAGAAACTGGGGATTACTTTGTTTAACTTTGGTTACAATTCAATCCGAGCAGCAATTTGCGCAACTGAATTTCATTACCTTCCCCTGGCTTGGGCGAGCGCGCCTGCATGAGCGCAGTCCACGAACAGGTCACCGTGGGTTAATGGACGTGTAATTGACGAGATTAACCGAGGTGTAATGCAGCACGGCGTGGCCACTTTTTGATCTGCTGGAGCGGTGGGCAGCTGGTGACGTAGCTGGAACGCAATTAGAGACAGCATTGAGCTATCAAAGCGAGATTTAATTAGGACTGAAGACAGAATGCACAAGGAAGGGGGGTTTGGGGTGGGGTGGCAGTCAATGGCCAGCAGATTGAATTATCAGAGGCTGCAAGCCACATCAACACAATGCCTGCACACATCCCTTTCTCTTATCCTCTCTCTCCTGTTTCTTTTCTTCCGTTGCAATCTAGCTTATCGTTTTAAACGTCTCCCTTTCCTCTTGTGCTCCCCACACCAGCCCATTCTTTGAATACCTGCCTCCTGCCCTCTCTTCTTCCCTTTGTTTTGTTCTCCTCCTGCCTCCATCCCTCTTTTTTTTTTTCTTACTCTCTATCTCTCCCCCTGTGTAGGCCCTCTTTCTGACTCAGCACCGGGGGACTGTGTGTATATGTGTGTATGTGTGTGCCTTGGGACATGTCTGCGATATCCTGGAGCTTAATTAGGCACCAGAGTGCTTGGCACAACATACACCCAGGAGTAGGCTCGCGCGCCAACCGCCGATTAATGAGACGCCGTGCACCCGCATCTCAGTTCTTTATCTATTTTTTTTCCCCCCACCTTCCAGCCAATGCCGCTAGAGACAGCCAAGCTCAGTCCAATATTGCATGCTTCTGCTTGAAACAGCATGCCAAAACAGTACTCCAGAAAGATTGGTGTCCAAAACCATAGCTTTCATTACATCGTTGAGGAAGACTACCCAGATGCCATACCATATCCAGCTCAAATCTGAAATGTTTAAATGTTAATTCCAGTGGCACGGGGGTTCTGTCTTGTTACTTGCAGCCCTGAGCTGTGTATGAAACTGAATACTTATATTCTAAAGTGTCCCATAGTGCTCCAGAATGTCTGCAGTGTGTCTCGAAGCATGGTATGAAACAGTATGAACTAGTATAGTAGGGCTGTACGAAAATATTAATAGGAAAATATTGTCTTATTACATTTGGCCATACTGCATCGATCCTCAAAAACAGTAGCGATATTTAATGAATAGTTTATGTGCAGTGGTTCATTCTGGGCTGTGTATAAACTCAACTAGCAGTGTGGTGCTCTGTCTTCAGATCCCACTGATTTGACTGCAGTAAATTCAACTTTTATTCAATCTGAAAATAGAGATGCAAAAAAAAAAAAAAAAAAAAGATGAAGCACCTTAAAAGGTTCCTCCACAGTTTCAAACAGAAGAACCTCCAAAAGTTCCTCAAAGTGCTTGTTTTTTTTAATAGTGTAACTGGAAACTGGTTTTAACCATGACAATCATGGGTCCAGTTGCAGGCCAAGGGAGATCTTAGAGCTGTACCTGAATCCTCCTACATAACACTGAAAACTAAATAATGCAGGTTTTTTTTACGGTAGTATAAGAGTATTATTACTATCGTACTCCATTTTCTGGTAATAGTGGATATGACATGTAATGACAATTCATACAGTATACATAACCAGCCATATCAGGTTATCATATCATATCAAGGTTATGTCAGTGTTAGGTAGTAGGCTTCAAGTAAATTGTTACTAACCTGTTACTATGATCCATAAGTGTGAAGATTTGGACTGGGCAGTGTTATTTGGTGTAGTGCTGACCACACTATCAAACTCAATCTACTCAATTTTTCTGGCTCCAAAAATGTCCTTTAGATTTCAAAGCTATTTTGTCCCCATTTGAAGCACAATTTCTGCTCTAAGCAAGTGTAGACAGTCATGTTTTACTGTTGCAAATAAATGTGCAGTATATAATATTCCATTTCAGATGCACTGCTAGCTGGAGCCGCTACTCCTCATTCACTGGACCCTGATATTTCTGAAGGAATTGTGAAGCCAGACGAGGCTTCATTCCTGCACGAGGCCGCTAAAGCTTTTAATGACACCCATCCTGTAATTACACGCTACTCGGCATGGAAAGCCAGCATCTCCAAAGGCCCTCTTGGTCTAATTCCGTCGAAAATACGTGCAAAGGAGAGGAGCGAGAGTGAGAGGAACCCTCCAGTGCAGACGTTCATTGTGAGAGCTAATTGACGACAGGTGAGTTGAAGGTGTTCCAAACATATGAGCAATCTGAGTGAGAAGAAAGGGGAGAGAGAGAGAGAGAGAGAGAGAGAGAGAGAGAGAGAGAGAGAGCATGCTGCAGGGAAAGGAGGCAGAAAGCATCTTCTCCGGGCATGAGAAGGCAGGAGTGAACTGAATTTAGAAAGTAGGGCAAACAGTAATGGAGGGAAATAACAAACAAAGGCGCCGAAATGGGAATTCCACCGGGCCGCGGGTCATTAGAGTTAATTCCACGCGTTCTGCCATCTGCTGCGATTGTTTACACTTGCCTGGATAATTAGATCCTAATTAGTTGACGGGCTGCTGGGGAAGTGATCCATCCCTGCACCATGATGCGCATGGCTTGGTTATGACCAGACACCTGCACGCATGATATGCCATTGGCCACAGAGCCAGTGCAATTAGAGGAGATTCTCAAGATCACGAAGGCAAAGAATGGACTTCGTTCCTGGGAAGAAAACCTCCTGCAGAAATACCCTGCAACAAGAAACTCATATGAATGGAGCAATCATACACTTGCGAGTTTCTGGTTAAATGTGAATGTATAGCAAGTGTCTGTTAATGCTGATGTGCTCATATTTTCATTGTTGGTTTGTTAGACCATTAACATTAAATTCATTAAAAGTGCATTAACACAGGCATCAGAATGGCATAACTGGGTCCATATGTACTGTGAAGCATTGACTGTTTTGTAGCATCTGACTGAAACGAGGTAGAAAGTATAGCTCTTTACACTTCGGCATTCATCTTTCCACTTCTGTGAGCAGTCACATCATCAGTAAACACCAGCAACCAAGTTCCAATAGCAGCATACATGTAAGATACACTGGGTACCAGCCCATTATTGTAATTTTTTTTTTTATGGTACCTCTTTTTAATAACAAAACAATGTTAATTAATTTAATTTTAAAATAGTCCAAACTTCTCAGTTATAACATTTAGTTATTTATTTAAAATATGTCACACACCAGAGTGAAGCCACTTTAGATGTTTGGCCTTGCTTGGCATATCACATTTTTCATATAAATACAGACCTTTTGTGCTGTTAGTAATATTTGTTACTAACTTTCTGCTAAGCACTCACTATACTGGGCTGAGTGATAAGCTCTCAGTGTGAATCAGGTTAGTGGTGTTAAAAGTCTTTCCTCACCTTCCTCACAAGGCTTGTTAGTTTAACACATTTTACAGCAGCTTTGAGTGAGTTTGAGTCAGAATGTTTTTAATGGGATTGCATACACAGCCGACCGCAGGATGGACAGGGTGTGTATGAAACCCTGAAACCATTCCAAGACATTAGTTTCACTACGGACACAATGCACACACACACAAACACACACACTGTGCACTTTGCAAGGTGTGGAGGAGATGGCAGTGCAAATCAAGCAGTGACTCAAATCTCTGGTCAGATATGGTGAGAATTCTTAGCCTGTGCAAACTGGTCATAAGCTTCACGAACATCCTATAGAAACATCACATTACTCTGCCTCTCCAGGTAAAACTAATCCTGCCCAAATAGGGCTTAATCTGGCTTTTCTTTTCTTCACTGTTACCATTAAGTTTGTAACTTGAACTAAATCCTCTGAATTTACATTCATTCATGATTTTAGATGCATCTACTTGTAGTTGCCTTCTGTGGTTTTCCAGGCATTTTGGTGTTGCAGAGCTTGACATTTAAAGAAAGAATACTTTTTGTTGAATTTGGGTGCTCCTAAGGTTCTACAATCTCCCTCTGTTTAGTTTTTTTTTTTTTTTCAGTCTAATGATGGCCTCTTTTATGTGCATGGACGTCTGCTTGGACCTCACATTGAGAGTTGCCGTGAACAGCTACCCAATGCAAATTCTAGACTTGGAATTAACTCCAGATCTTTTATCTTCTTAATTTGTAACGGAATAATGAGGGAAGGGGCCACAGCTGGCCATTAAACTGCTTATCGCCCAATTGTCCAATTATTTTTGAAAATGAGTAATTTTAGTCAAACATCTTGAATTAAGGCTTAAAGTGTACACTTCAATCACATCTTGATTGCTTTGATTTCAAATCCATTAAGGTCGTGTATGAATGCAAAATGATCAAAGATGTCACGATCAACTTATGGACCTGACTATATGATTAATACCATCATTTTACATTCATTTCATTCACGCTAAAGTACCAATAAGGAGCAAACCCAGAGAAGAAACACATTTGCCTAAAGAACTTTCCAGTGGATGACTGGCTTCTTTTTTAAATGAGAAACACCGTTTCACAGTTTAAAGAACCGTAATCTATGTGAATTAAACGTTTTTTCCAAGAACACTGCATCCAGGCCAAGAACTATTAAGCAAACACCATTTCACAAATGCAGTCCTACTATGTTCCAATACTGTAATAAATGTAAATACATTCAAGTTGGTTGGTGAAGTTTCTGCCAAGGGATGCAAACCCAAAGGCACAAAAAGGCTTTTTATGATGGCTTCAGCTGTGGAACCTGCTGTAAATGACTTAATGTGCTACCATGACCATCTGCACTATCTGTCGTTTAAAATTCTAACTGTATGAAACTAACCGCTGGACACCCCCACCCCCACACATCCCCCCACCCCCACCCCAGCACCATACAGAGCCACATGCAGCTGTGGAATACACTGCAAATGCCTCTGAATTGAAATTGCTACAGAGGCCTGTGTGTGCTATCTGTCATTTAAACTGTATCTTGTAGATGCTGATACTCCAACAGTGGGGAGCTAGCTGCTGGATCCCCCCTCCACCCCCTTCTACATGAACCCCCTGCACCGGAGAGATAGCGCACGTGTTAATGGTCGGGTGCTGTGTACTGTTTCCGCAGGCTGCCATTGTATTATACGGGTGCGGAAAGGCTGCCGATTGTGATTCTTATCAGTGCAAGGAGAGCGAGAGAGAGAGAGCGAGAGAGAGAGAGAGAGAGAGAGAGAGAGAGAGAGAGAGAGAGAGAGGGAGAGAGAGAGAGCTGAGTGACAGGGCTGGATGTAAATGCTAATGGACGTGTGGCTCTGACAGAGAAAAGAATTACTACCCACCTTCATTACATTTACAGCAGCCTGCCTGCCAAAGGAGGGAGGGGTTTCGCCTGGACACAGCCTTATTTATCTGGTACGAGGCCTAGGAACATGTCTTACATAAAGACAATCATTCACATGCATTTCAGCACTTTCTCCACTGCCTCTGGTCGGCCAAGGGTACAAGTGCCACATTTGATGTGCAAGTCCACGAGACATCTAGAGTCAAAATCCATCCACGCATTCACTGGGCTGTTGAGTACACCCAGGTTATTTAATATCCAGCTGTAGCACCAGTTCTCAATCCTTATCTTTCCATTGCGGCACAAAAGTGCCAGCAATCTGGGAAATTCAGGATCTGAGTATGTATGTTGTTTTGTCAGGGAGAGTGAAGAAACACACTTTACAGACACTCCATAGCAGTCCGATGAAATTCAATTATATGTATGTCAATATATGCAAAACTATTTTACACAAGAGCAAGACACCTGCTAGACTGATTACCATCTGTGTGCGATGAAATTCCAAAAAAAAAAATATGGATGGGTGTGGAAGCGGGTTTGATTTTGAGAAGGATGACACTCGGCAGAGAACAGTTTTGTGCAAATTATGCCATAGAAGCATAACAAATATTGATGCAGTGTAAAAACTTAATTTGATCAGTGAAACACTACAAAGAGTGTAACTTTACCCTTTATCAAGGGAAGTGAACCAGGAACCTTCTGTTTCCAAATACACTTCAGTGCTCTAAAGGGCCACAGAAGATCTACTTATGCTTCCCCGGAGAACTGTTTGTAATACAAAAATTTAAAAGAACCTTTTAAAAATCGAAGTAATTTTCACTTGTTTCAAAGGTTCTTTACCCAATTTAATGGTTGCTCATGCACATGCAACTCTGTTACAAACAGGGTTACTTTGTGGCATAGCTCATAAGTCCAGTAACTCCAAGATGACCTTACTGAGAAGAGGACAGTACTGTTCAAATTTGAACTGATACCGGTACCACTACTAACCAGTCCTTTACTTTTCTCTCTCATGCAAGGCAAAAAAATATTGCAGGCAGTATTGTCCACATGCAGTTTAAAAAAATGTTACTACACTTGAGCCCAGTTTGGAATCAACTGAAATTGACCTGTGATGAACTGAATCTGAACTGAATCTGTGATACTGACATAACTGACTTTATCTACTGATTTCAGTACCCAACCCTTCCACTTCGATAAAGAAAACCCTTCTGACCCTTCTTCGATGTAGAAAGGAAGTGGTAAGGAATTGTGGCAAAGCCTTCACAATCTTATTGATGTACAAGGGATGGAGTGTGCTGCCATAAAAAATAAAAAAAAGAAACCACTTTGATTTCAGACACCAAACAATCAGTTGCATGAATGGCAGCATCCGGTCCAGGCCTGAAGCAACCAGATTGCAGTATGTCACAGCACTTCATCGCACTTCCAGCAGACCTTTTGACCACCATTTTCTCCCGTCATTCTTCCTAACAGGGCTGCTGGTGCACAGAGAGACGGTGTAATTATCCCCCCCACCATCGCCCATCCCCCCAAAGTCTACTATCTGGCTGTGGTCCCTGTCTAGCCGCAGGCAGTGCAGTGCTTCCATAAACGCCTCATCAGTGCCCCCTGACCCTGGAGCGATGGGGCAGCCTGCTCTCACCCCACTCTCGCCCCGCTCTCATCTGTGCTTGGACAGCTCCGACCACCTCTGTTTAAGAGGCTGGATCGAATTCCAACACTCTGATATCTCACACTTTCTTAACATTACTTGGCGCCAAATGGCATTCTGCCTCCTAATTACCGGATATTGTTGCGACAGTGGCCAAGGGACATAGCTCCAAAAACAAAAGAGAGGAGGACGGCTTTGGAAGGCACTAATTACTGTGTGCAGAATGCAAATAACCCACAGTTTCTCTGCTCTCAATCACAGTCCTAGTCCTGGTACCCCCACCCTGGATATGTTGGTGGTCCCTCTTCCATAGCACTCCTGTCCAAAATAATCTGCTGATCAACCAGTTCTTCCTGAGTTGATGTGGGTGTGTAACAACAGGGAAAATATGAAAATATCTCAGACCAAGATTAGCAACCATTACTCTAAGCTCTTGAGTGAGTTTAAGCAGGGCATGCTCAATGTGGCTAGTCCCACAGAGTGGTTTGCATGGCACAGAGACAGACACACTTCCTGGAATTCTAGAGCCAAAGCAATACAGGCCGCACCTTTAAAAATAGACTAAATATGCAGATGGTTGCAGACGTGGCAAAGGCCAGTGCACAAATGAGAAAGGCAGGAGAGATCAGAACATTACAGTAAAAACATCGGACTGGCGCTGTCTTGTTTCATATGCACAGAAAGTGAGGCTTTGCTTGCATTCAGTGATCTAAAAAGAGTCCAGGTGAGTGGTAGTCAACAACTAAAAGAATATTACCCACAGATAGGGTGTCTGGGCTTTTATTCCCCAGTGCCTATGATGTAAGCCGCTAATGGAAGAACATTAGAAAACAAAGGGCGAATCTTTGGTGCTTGGGCACCATTAATTATCACTAGCAAGGGTGCCACGTCTGGCTTGGTTCCCTTTTGAAATCGGCCCATTTCGTGCCATCTCCAGTGGTCCCAGCAATGAATGCAGAAACCACAGAGCATCTGATCAACCATGGCGTGCCAGCGAGCCCAACCCCAGCAAATCAATAGCCATTCAAGCAGCATTAGAAAGCCTCGGCTAGTGCAGAAAAACACAGCGCTCATCTGCCAGGCAACAGTTGGCTCCTCCGATTCTGCATTTCCATTTCGGCAGCTCCTGTGTCGAGCTTGGAAGAGGTGTGTGTTTTTTCCATACTCCCTTCCTTTTTCCTTACAGCTACAGGAGAGGTGAGAATTAGAACCTTGCCGAGATTGTGGTGGAAAAAAAACTTCCTGTCCCGCCCAGGAGACAAATCTGCAACCTTCCACTAACAAATCCAATTTATATGCAAGAGTATTGGAAGCGGCGGCTGGAAAGGTGCAATGTGGGGTTGAAGTTGTGAAAGTAAAATCAAGGTTAGCTCTATTTTTTGACACCATCTTATAAATATTCAAGAGCTCTTAAAAGAGAGAGAGAGAGAAAGAGTGAGGGAGGGGGAAAAAGGAATTACAGGCACAGCACTTTTACTTCTCACACAATGTCAGGTTTATCCCTGAGGTTACGGTTGGAAATTACATAAATTAAGATGAAAAAAAATATATAAAAACCTCCAGCTTCATCATGCACAATTCACTTTTATGCCCCTTCCCTGCCCTGGTCTCCCTGTGCTTTAAATGCTCTAACTGTGGCGCTAAAAGTTCAGGCGCACACAAAAAGACTGTTTTTAACACTCGCGCCCCTTTTTTTCTACAAAACCTGTGGAAGTGAACATTAGCTAGACTGATTTGCAAAAGTTTGAGCACTCTTGTTACTGTGAGTAGCGGCCAGAAGACCTTCAAGAAGCATAAAGTTAAAGTAAGAAGTGTGAGCAAGGAAGGAGCACCGTGCGAACGTCTGTACAAAGACACCCAATCTGCCAACTGGGTCGAAAACATGGATGAAATTTTGCATCTGCATTTAACGCACACACACACACACACACACACACACACACACACACACACACACACGTGACACAGTGCAAACATGCTCAGTGCAGTGGGAAGCCTACACTGTGGCGCCTGGAGAGCAGTTAGGTGCCTCACTCAAGGGCAATTCAGTCACAACCTGTTCAAGGACTCAGATTAGCAACCTTCCGGTCACAAGGAGGTTAGAAGGAGGTTTCCTCCAGACCCCAGCTTTGTCCAGGAGAGTCAAACTTTTAACAGAACTGGTTGTAGGTATTGCAAGAAAGGCATATTTCATGAAAAGAACACTATACCAAGTGTCAAGGTGGATTGATCATGCTTTTGTCTTAAGCACAGGGAGTATTTTACTAGAACATTGAATAATGGATTTAATTAACTACCAGCAAATTCTAGACGCAGATTTTGCAGTGTCTATAAAATGCTGAAGATGAAAATAGGATGGCTTTTACAGCAGGGTAATCATTCTAAACACACCTCTAAATCCCCAATGGACTGTCTGAAATTTGTTGTTTTGAACTGACTCATGGTCCTCTGGTCTAAACAGCACTGGAAATCTGGAGATAGACCCCAAAAGAGCAGTACATACAAGACAGCCCAAGAATCTCACAGCATTAGAAGCCTTTAATAAGCAGAAATGCCCCCAAACAACAACGGAAAGGCTCTGGCGCCAAAAAAGAATTTAAACCTGTAAGTAAACTTTAAAAACAGTGTACTGTAAGATGGTGACACTTGGTAATGAACAATGTGCCCAGACATTTTTGGGAAATGACAGAACTAAGAAAATTGAAAGTGGAAATAAAAAGAAACGAATGAATGAATGAAAAATGTGAAATAAATATGATATGTGATGCTAAACTTTTGATTTTTTTTGTTCACTCACCTATTCACAGTAACAGATATTTGACCATGGATGCTCAGTGTAGGGCTGGACGACATGTCAGTATTTATATTGCTATCTGCATATAAGCAGAGCAAGATATGGGCTGAGGCAACATCATTTATATCAAGTTTTAACTTTTTTAAATAATGTTCTGTTTCAATCGTATGGAAAATCCTTTTTTCTGCTCCCCCACTCTGCTCCGCCCCCGCTCTCAGCTCACCTCCACCCTTACTCGAGTTTTTAAATTCACACTATGGAGGTGCATTAGATAGAGATCTGGCATGAAGACAACATAGTGTGCTTTTAAATACAGTTAAAGAAATAAAGGATTTCATAGAGTGTCATAATTGTATTTCCCCATCATATATCATATTGTATATCATATATCCCCATTCAGCGAAACTATATCAGGATATGATTTTTTTGTCCATATCACTCAGCCCTAACTCACTGTATTTAAATCAACACTGACACATATTTAAATATTTTTCATGCATTTGTGTTTCCCATAAATCATGCTGCCAACCCCACTATATTTGTGAGCAAAGAAGCTTTTTATTGAGTTATTAAATTCACATTTAGCTTCCCATTCTTTGTTGAGCTTCATTTCATTCTGTTCTGTTTATTCAGCACCTAGACCTTGTACTGTTCCTCACACCTCATTTTCCTCATTTTTTCAGTTCATTTTAGACCAAAGGCATCACTCAAGAAAGAAGTGTACTTAACTGTCTTTAGTTCTTCAGAACAGGTCGGAACCAAAGTCTGATTTAGTACTGCTGTATGGCTTTGGGAAGGCAGGCAACGCTTCTACTTGTATCACTATTTCACTCATTTGAAATAACAATTCTACACTCCTCTGCAAAGGTACACGCTGGCTTTCATTAGTAGTGAAATGGATTCTCCCAATCAACGCAATGTGGCCTAATGCTGTCAGCACGAGTGAACAGGCTGACTGATTTTGGGGGATTAATGTCGCTCGCCACGCCGTGCAGAGTTACGGCCTGTGATTTGCATCGTAAACGTCTGTTAGCTTTCCACTTTTGGAAATGAATATCAGTAAATGGCCAGCCAACTGAGAGCCAGATGGAGAGAGGCAGGGTCCGCATTTTCACGCTTTTATTTTCCATATGTGAGACCCACTTTCATCCATCTACAGCCCTAAGCTCTGGGTAAATACACATCGTGTGGCTTTTTTATTTCCAACATCATAATCCCTTGGATAATCTCTATCTACAATATCCAGGAAGATGAATTGGCGGAGAAAATCGCAAATGAACATATTTACATGAAACCCATTAGGAGGCATTGAGGCTGGAGTGGTAAGCACCAGCGGCACTAGCTTGAAATGCCACTAAGCGCTTAAGAATTTTATTAAAAATCACTTAAACACAGCTATGAGAGGGGAAGTAATAGGTTTTATAAACAGATAATGCACTAGAATACACTATAGAATATTTTCGTCCTCCTATGAGGCCTGATCGTTCTATGCGAGAATAAATGGCATCTTTAATCTGCAGGAGGCTGAGGGAAACGCTGGGAGTAAGGATAGTGTACTTTGAGTCATGGCAAATCTGAAGGTTTTCCTCACACAAAAAGGAAGACAGTGACTAAGAAGGATATCAGGGTTGGCTGTATTGTACGGGGGTGGGAAGGAGTCATCATCTCCAAACCGGTGCGTTTGAAAGCAGGCCTGTTTTACAATGGGCCTGTTTTTGTTCTTCAGTGGTAGACCAGGAGGATATGCCAACAGCTACTTGCACTTTTCAGCAAGTCATGGGTCTACATAATTTACTAGAACTTCTCTAAGAGCCCTGGTTAAATGCAATTCCTAATACTGAACACATCGCTATATTAAATATCACATTGCATAATTGAAACGGAAAGGTCAGAGCCCAAGTGTGCCGTAAATACATGACTAAGAGCATTATTCCTCCACGTGTGCAAGGAAAAGATGGCACAGATGCGGGAACAGGTGTCAGACGCGAATCTCTAACCTCGTGTTTGTCAAGCTATGATGTTTGAATAGTGAATGACACCTGTGCGACTGTCTGTCTTCATGTTCCTTTTTGCTAGAGACATATCATTTACAGCCTCTCTAGGGATGACTGAGTCTACCTCATCAGTTTCCTCTCTATCTCTCCCTCAGTCTCAGTCTGCTTCTCTGATGTTCTTCTCAAATCTTTCCCCAGCTTGAATCTCTTCCAAGTTTCTGATCAGATTCTCTCTCACACACATTCTATCTCTCTCTCTGTTGCATGAGAACATTCAAACTCTCACGTTTCTCTAGTCTGAAAAAGCAGAAAATGAAAAAGAAAAACAAAAAAAAAAAACAATCTCTGTCATGTATAAAGTATAAATAGCACGTCAATCCTGGTGAACCATTTCATCATATTCTTTTTCATTTGACCCCTCAAAACTGTATTTTTCACTCTCAGTCGGCACCGCACCAACACCACAGGCTCTTTCCTAGACCTTGATACACACCAATCTCACACTTCACCCCTCTTTCTCACAACCCTAACTACTCTAACACTTCTTCATCACCTTTCCATTCAGACTCATGTCCCTCTGTGTGCATCCCCCCCCCCCCCCCCACTCTCCTCTGTACCCAAATCCGACACTTCCTAGACACTTCATCTCCCTATGCTCTGGTGCCTTTGACGGAGGGGTGAGGTCAGCACACAAGGATAGGATCCATCAGTCCCTAGCAATGGTCCTCTGTGTCCACTCTGGACAGCAGCCCTGCAGCCACAGATTAAAAAGTCATGAGAGCTCTTAAGGCAAGCGCCGAATCCTGAATTCTCGCCCCATTGTGAACTGGATGTCTAAAATAGCCTTTGTGTTTCTGAGACAACAGACTAGTGGAAAGGGGTAGGGCAGGCTTTTTGTGTGTGTGTGTGTGTGTGTGTGTGTGTGTGTGTGTGTGTGTGTGTGTGTGTGTGTGTGTGTGTGTGTGTGTGTGTGGCTTGGAGGGGGGGTGTTGTAGGGGTGCAGCGGTGCATAGACTCCCCCGTGCTCTTGCCCACACTCCCCTGCGCAAGCCTTAATTGAAATATCCACAGCTAGTGGACCTCGCTAGTCAGGCGCCGTGGTCTTTAAACATTCAGCACCTCTCCTGCTCACTTTCTGTCTCCTGCTCTCTCTCTCTCTCTCTCTCTCTCTCTCTCTCTCTCTCTCTCTCTCTCACACACACACACACACAAACACACACAAGCACTCACACACAGACCAGGTGCCCATGAGAGAGACAGCAACATTGACTTGAAAAAGAGGCCGACGGGGGTCACGATGGTGACGGCTCGACACAACGTGCAAAAAGCACACACGCAGATGCAAGACACTAGAATGTCGCACAAGGAGAGTGGAAGGCTACAGTAAACACAGCAGCTCTCCTCCGCGCGTAGGGACGAGACGTGGGTTTGAATAGACTCTGAGCTTTGGGATAATTAGAGGAGAGACACTGTTGCGGTGTGCAAAGCACACTTAATCACTGGCGAAGTGTGGCGTGAATACAGAGAATATGGATTGCCTTTGCCCAACATGTCTCAGTATCAAGCTGTAATCTTGAAATGTTTGGCTAACTAAACACAAAGGTCATATCAAGTAGCCAAGTGGTGAATGAAATCAATAAGGCACTCAAATATTTACAAGAAGTCGGAGCTCCCAATGTGACCGATTGCAATCTATAGGAAAAAAAGAGGGTTTCCTCATGCTAATGTGCCGGGTCACCGGAAATCAATACCGAGTTGATAAAAGGACTGAGAAGCTCTCTGTAGTCTTAGTATCTCAACTGAAAAGCTCTCCACATAGACACCACATCTGACCTCTTCCATGATAAAAGGGGCGGACTGAAAGCAACCATTTCATGTTCCTAGTGGTGCCCTCTGTCTTTGCCGTTTCTTTTTACTGTCCTTGTACATTCACACCATGACTCAAGGCAAAGGCGCCTCTTGAGAAGAGAAAGGGGCCTCTTGAGCAGAAGACAGTGAAAGACAGAAAGCGAAAGAGAGAGAGCAAGAGAGAGAGAGAGAGAGTACCAGTGTCAGACATGTCAACTGACAGCACTTCTGTGGGATATCTCTCAGGATTGGTGGCGAGGATGTTTTTTTTTTTTCCCCCCATTCCCTTACAAGGCCAGGCATATCCTCCACATGATGAAGACTGGTTTATGCCCAGAGAAATAAGAGAGCACAACCCAAAGCTGTCTTGGCGTGCCCGGAAAAGGGCCAGCTGCAGCTGAGAAAAAAATAAAAAGAGAAACTATATTTCGTTCTGGCACTTGAGAGGATGTTTAAACTAGCACTGAGACAGCAATGCAATCGTCTCAAGCATTTCAAAGTGCACAGTCTGGAAGTACATGTGCAAGGTGTTCTTTGAACATGAGAGGTGTAGCGCAGTCCCTGTGGATCATGCTTAGCTGACGGCCCTTGGAGCCTATTGCTCGCCATATCTCCAACCTGCCACTCCTGGAGAGCTCTCGCTCCCGGCTGCGATTTTGCCCCGAGCCTTCGAGGCTTTTGTTCACCGCTCTGCTTTTC
The DNA here is from genome assembly GCA_034509495.1 of Acestrorhynchus altus. Taxonomy (NCBI): domain Eukaryota; kingdom Metazoa; phylum Chordata; class Actinopteri; order Characiformes; family Acestrorhynchidae; genus Acestrorhynchus; species Acestrorhynchus altus. Next base: position 15,643,706 of record CM067520.1, read on the forward strand.
AGCCACCCCCCCCCACCCCTCCTTCACTCCCCTGACTCCAGTTTTACACCAGCGCTTTACAAAAGCCTCTTTTATGAAAGCTATTCAAATCTGCATCGTGCTCCCTAAATCAAGCCGTAGAGGGATATCAGAGAGCCGGCGCCCTCCTACAAGCTGTTGTAGTGCAGATCACATGCCACCAGTCATTTCGGCTAGTGCCACAAGGAACATAAACCTGCCGTTCCGTTTCATCACCGAGAGTGCCTATCTCGCTGCGTGTGTCGCTCTGCAAATAAATCAGATTGCGCCTAAATCCACAGCTCTACACTCTAATGCGCCATTCTTTTCCAGCCAGAGATCTGGACGTGACTAATACAAGATATTCCCTTAGTTCAAGGGGATTGTAGGCAGGGATAAACGTTGTGGACAAGAAAGAAGTGGCTGCATTTAAAGATGACGTTGCTTTCGAACAACAAGGATTCAATCCCTTCCTCAATTTCCTAAATGAATTGTTTTCACTCAATATTGGACAGAGTTTGTGGGATAGTGGGAAGGTTTATTTGGAGTACATCTTGGAAGTGCCTGTAGACAACCTCGAAGCCTGGCTGCACACAAGAGAGCCAAGATCTGGCTGCCAAGTTGCAAAAATATCAATTACTTTTTTTTTTTTTTCAATGTGAAAGTTTTATGAAGCTGCTGGGATGTTATCAAAGGCCCTCCCTTGTACCCGATGCCTCAAAGATGTTTTCTTTCAACATTTGTGTTAATTATTGAGAGGGCACCCTCAACTTTATTATGCTGGTTTTAACCAACTTCCTTCAAACTCCAGGCTCAGGAGGTGCCGTGAATATCAAGGCTCTATCTTATTGATCTGCACCCTCTCTTCCCATCTCACCGAAAAAGAGATGCTGCCGTAAACAGCCGTTTTTTCTTTTCCCCCAGCCTGCTTTTTTGCCTCGCTTTTGATGTTGTAAAGATCTGACTAATCCATGCAACAGTGAGAGCTGACAATAACAGCATTATTTCAGAGTGTCAGTCAGGTGCACGCAAACAAACATGAAGGCGAGGTGCTTGGAAGCACACAGCGGGATATTAATCAGCAGGACGCTCTGGATTGGATGCTCTTCAGAGGATGCCTGTGCTCAAAATATAGGACATGTCCAGTGATGTAGGTGTAGCATGTGGCAAGAACGGAGAGCTGGCATCCTGTTTAAACAGGTAATTAGTTCCGAAATGAAGCAAAAGTCTCACAGCTGCTTGCCCTCCAGGTTGGGGAGCAATAAACGGGATGCACTCACTTATAAAATCATAACAGCATTACAGTGTAATATGATCTGGGGCTGGTGGTGGACAGGGTTGAAAGCACTGAGATGTAGATGAAAGACAGTGGGATAAACACTGATTTTGGATCAGTTCTTGCTTTTTGGACTAAAGAATACTGCTCTAGAGTTCCAAACAACCGTGCCCTTGGCTACACCATCTGGATGCCAGTAGAATAAGCAATAGTATAATTAGTAGGCTGCAAAGACCTCAGACCAATCAGAACTATCAGTACCCTGTTTGGTGACATTAAATTCATACCAAGATCTGTTCCCAGGCTTGAGACGGCATGAGACAGCCAATTGAAAGAGACCAAACAAATGCAGGTCGAAGTTGATTGTACTTCAACACTTGTATTAGGTTGACATGCCTGATTAATATGGACCAAAGAACCCCTATGAAAGAGTCGAGTTTGAGTAAGGCAGTGAGCTATGCCTTGCAAGCCAGCCAGCCAGCCTCCCGCATTCCACTCACGTCAAGTGGACGAGCTGTCTAGCGGCACCAACATCTCGCTGCCTCCGTACCCAGCCGGCCGCACTAATCCTCAGCGGATCAAAGGAGACAGGCTCCGCCAGGCTCCTCTCCATTAAGCCATGGGGCGCACATAGCACATCTCTCGCTACTTTAGCCCCCTGTGCTGTCCATGTTCTGATCAATACCCACCCAATCAATCTGCTCCGCTCCACCACGTGGTTGGCCCACTCTGGCGGAGAGCTCAGCGCCCAGGCGGAACAGGTGCACTCGTCACTAGAATTTTTCTTCAGGGCCAGGTGATGTGCTCTGTCATGCCAAGCCAATACTGAGGAGAGTCTGTCTGACAGAGTCACAGAAGTGTGTCCAAAGAAGACATTTAAAGTAAAGATTCTAGAGGGAAAATCACACTGAAACAGTTTAGTTTGGTTAAAGAGTTTTCGTCTTTAACTGACATTGTAAAGCTAATGTAGCTTACAAGTAATAAAAGCTTATTGGCACTTGTTGAGCAGTATGTGGTCGAGAAGCCATGTCTGCAAGTCTCATTGAGATTCTGTGGGAAAAAACAATGTGCCATTTCTTTTTAGCTACAGATGGAAGTTTGGGAGAAGAGCTACACATGAAAACTTCTATCTACAGTGGTGTTTGAATGTTTGTGAGCCCTTTAGAATTTTCTATAATTCTGCATTAAGTTGACCTGAAACTTTACGAGATTTTCACACAATCTCCTAAAGGTAGAAACAAAAATCACACAAATGATTAAAACTGCTCATTTATTTATTTGGCAAAGTATGTAAAAACTTTAGGATTAGCAGATAAATTGAAGGTGAAATCAGAGTCAGGTGTTTTCAGTCAAATGAGAGACCATCAGGTGTGAGTGGGCGCCCTGTTTTATTTATGGAACAGCAATCTATCAAAGTCCGATCTTCACAACAGTTGTTGATGCTCATCAGGCTGGAAATGTTTACAGAATCTCCAATTAGTTTGGACACTAAGTTTACAAATGGAGGAAATTCAAGAGCTTTATTACCACCCCAGGAGTGGTAATTCTGAATTTTAACAAGTTCTAAAGTAAAATGTCAGGACATTTGTCCACGAGAATGTGGGTGATATAGCTAGACAACAAAATTAAGCACACAAGACATTCTACCAAATAAGGAAGTTAAATGTTTTGAACGTACAAATTATTTTTTATATGTATAAATGAGCAAAAGAAATCCTCCAAATTGGTGTGCAGTACTAATCAACAGTTATTAAAACACTTATAAGCAACAAAAAGCAAAGGCTCATTTACATTTGTCAATAACAGATATGTATTATGGAATTATTTTCCTCAATAAATACATTTAAAGTGTGATTAAAGTGTAATATTTTGTTCCATTTGTTTGATTTGGTTCTTCTTATCTACTTTATCTATTGAAATTTAGATCTCAAATTTTTCAAGCACCACTTTATCATCCAATAACTCACCATCAGTGCATCCCATCATCTGATCCTCAATCCAATCCCACTGCTATATTTTCTATATGGACTCATCACAAAATTCCAGCCCAAGTTCTTGGACTTGTTTATACACCTGAATATACTTTTTTCTCATACTATGACCACATGCTGAAGGAATAACCACAAAACCAAACTTGTCTTGGCTGAACATTAAAGGGGAACATTGTGTAAACTGGATTTTTGGCCAAACAATCACTTTAACTTCTTAAATTCCAGACTTTTTATTCACTTATAAATTGTACAACAGTTGCTTCTATGAATGATTCAGTAATTAGTCTACCATCTTTTGATCCACTTCCTCCTTAGGGTCACAGTTGCTCCATAGCCAACCAGGAGTCATTTGGCACAAGGTGGGAATATCCCCTGGAAAGGGTGCCCGTCCATCACAAGGTACCACACATTCACTCACATTTAGGGGTAATTTAGCATAACCTGTTCACCTACTGTGTGTTTTTGGGAGTCGTGGAAGAAAGTGGATCATCTGAAGAAATCCCACACAGACACAGGGGAAACACAGCATATTCCTCACAGGCAGAGACTGAAGCCAGGATCAAACCCACAGCCCCAGGGCCCTGGAGCTGTTCAATACATTCTTCCTGTGCCTTCCAATGTTACATAACCTTTAGAACACTAGGCCAATTGTGCAGGATGTTTTAGATATTTTTATTCAGCAACAAAAACATTTATAGGAGAAATCTGTCTTCATCTGAGATCATGTGAAATTAAATATTTCTATGAATTTGACCATTTTTGCTTATAATACCTTTAGGGCTTAGAAATCCTGTTGTGTAGCTTGTTATATGTGTATCATGTGTGAAGGTTACTCTAATCCTGAGTTATGGAGCCTAGAAAATGGCTTGTAACTGTCTGCAAAGCGTGGGTCTAAAACTGAATAACTAAACAAATATTTAAGCTATGCACTTACTGAAATATGACCCTGCATTCAGGTCCTTAGTGTTTAAGGGGTTGATGTGCAGGTATGTTGTTGTGGGTGGTAGAAATACAAAACGGACAATGATATAAGATTCCTCAACCGCTAACTCTCACACCACCTGCCAATAGGTGCAAGGAAATGTGCTCATCTTTGACATTGCATAAACATTTGTGCCATAATACTTGACATATTTAGCCTAGACCCCAAAAGACAACCCTCTTCCAGTTGCCAGTCACTAGCAGTCCTGTAGATCACAGAAGTGTGGGTTTGAGAGTATATGGTGACCTTTGACATGACAGCACATCATTGTACCTGACAGATTACTGATGGGGGGGCTGTCTTGCAGAAAGACCTAAAGTAATCAGTGTCTCTCACTCTCTTCCTATTGCTCTTTCTCTCTCTCAGTTCCAATCTTCCCATCTTCATATGACTGAATTCCCTGCCTCTACCAAGCTGGCTCCATTATGAGGGTGAGCCATTTTTTCCCCATGTTTCCATACCATAAGGGTCCTCAGCTCTTATCCGTGGTCTCAGGAGGACCCGCAAGATGTTGTAATTTCAACAGATTTGGAAGAGGGGAATATAGTATGGCACCTGACAGTTTCTTTATGCATTTAATGTCCAGGCGTTATCGTCACACTATCAGTGCTCACATGGCCCAGTGCAGGACAAGTATGTAGCATCACATAAATAAATAACTTGACAAATCAAAGTACATCAAAGCAAGTCTCATTCAAAGGTCCATATGAAATTAATCTGACATAATCAGCAGACAGCAGGCTCAGGCAAGTGAGTGGAAAGAGGGAAAGCTCAAGTGAAGTGCTTCTGACCTACATCATAGTGCCGACTGGAGTGGAGCAGCTCCCTGGCAGCTCCGCTCTTCTCGGAGGAACTGAAATTGAAGCACAGGACTTAGACAACACAGAGAGAATGAAAGACAACTGGCTGCAGAGTCCTCCACTGAGAGCCAGAGCAAGTAAAGACAACTAGCTTAGTTAAGCCACAATTCGCAGTAGTCGTATGATGTTAGCCTTATCTTGGTAGACAGCAGGAAGACGCCTTTCCGTCCTTGTAGGGTTTGACGAGGTTTAAGCCACTGGGACTGAGTTGACATTCAAACATGATGCTGAGTTGAGGACTACTGAAAAGGGATGCCGACAAACTGAATGTGCATCAGGCTGGAGGACAGTAGAACCATGTTTAGTACCAGCCTCTGCCTGTGCTGTGTTTTCCTGGTACATGCTTGCATGCTTATGTTCAAGTGTGAGAACATGAGGAGAAAGAAGAACATGAGAGAATCACACAATGGCACATTCTTAACACAAATCAAATGGCCTTGTTCCTACTATGATGAATGTGTCCTTTCCATAACTGCTGTGAGCACTTGAGTGTTGCCAGGCAGCGGCACAATCTCCTCGCACTTCTGGACGACCTTAACCACGCATCAGGAGGCAGCATCCCTGTTCCTCCTCTCATATTTCTCAGAGCCGGGGTTGCCAATACATCTCACGATCACCTTCTTAGCTAGAGCACTTTTCCCAGGCTTTAGTGCGGGTTGTATACATCATCAATGAGCTAAAGTAACAATCTTAAAATGGCCCCAATCGATTGGATCGACTGTGGGTGGTGGGACTTGGGCTTTTGTGAGAAGCTAATGAAGCCTGGAGAGAGTGGAAGGTGCAGCATGAATAGAGCTGGGTGATGGAAACACAGGCACAAGCTTTGCACAGGAGGGGTAGAGCGCTATTAGAAGTCCCACGGAGTATGAACTCAATCAGCAGCCAAGCGTAGTGGCTATTGTGCCTGGGTATAATTGGAACTGTGAGATTTTATTAAGAGAGAGTAATTGCATGTGCTCCTCATCAGGGTCTCCATTGTGGTATCTCTGGTCAGGATGAAGTCTCTGAGGACAGAATGGGTATTTACTGTCTCCATTTCTAGAGAAGCAGAGACAGACAGGAAAAGGGAAAAACTGGGTTCCTCTAATTTCATAGTCTGACCTCTCCTTCTGTCTTCTTCTGCTTCTCTTTCCTCATCTCCCTTGCTCATTCTCTTTCCTTTCGCTATACTTATCTGTCAGCATTACATTGTCTCAGCAGGCTTTTCACCAAGAGATTTCTCCCCAAGTGAAATAAGAGCACCATGTTCCTAAGGATTGCCCATTTGTTTTGTGGTCAGCGCACTACCATGTCGTCCTAAAGGAGCCCGGCACTGAAACTGAGGAGAATCTCCCTAAAGTAATTTTTTCTTGAGGACCTTCTGTTTTGACAAGGACAGAATAAACCATTCCCTACCTTCCCTACCTGCTCTGCATGTAGAAATATATCTGCAGGCTACAGGACAATGATTTATTAGTCCAGTAAAACTTAAGTAGCACTGTTTCATATTCTCTCCGCTCTTGGCTTTTATCTCACCTAATACTCCTATAAAGAACTAAATAACAGCAATAAGGTGCAAATATTTCATTGTGGCTCGGAGCAGAAGGGCTTTCTCTGTCTCCTCCTGCCTCTCAGCAGCACGAGAACCTAAGAGGTCATCGTGTTCCTTTGCAATGGCTACCTTCTCTACCACTCAATCCCAGGCCCTCAATCTGATAAAAGGATGAGGGTGGAGATCATCACACAAATCCTTTGTGTAATCCACGCATTGTTGTTCTCCCACTTCTTCTCATTTAAGCCTCTTGGAAGGCAGCTTCTACAATGGTTTCTCGACTCTTAAATCCTCATTCTTTTCATCTTTGGAAGGGCAATTAGGGTTTTATTTGAACAGACTACGGACGGCTATGGCTGCGGTGAAAGCAAGTTGGCAACTGCAACACCGCCACTGTGAAAGGCCAGCACAATCTCTATTTAACACAGATAAATGTATCAGTGGGATTACATGCAACCACCCCCTCCCAGCTCGGCTTAGCACCCAAGTGGGCCTTCCTCGTGCCATATGCGCAATGTCTGTTATAATCTTCTCTGATTAAATGGAGTAAAAAATGACGACGAGTAAGGTGGCAGGGATGGTGAGTTTTATCTGCCTGACACTACGCCTCCCTTGTAGCATAAATACTTCACCTAAAGTTCACCGAAGCATCTGTGCTTGGGTGGGTCGGACAGGTCTCCATAGCACTCCATCAGCAGTATGGTTAGAGTATGTCACGCTCTAGCTGCCCTGCCGGCCCAATGGAAAGTGATTGCTGTCTCCTATAATTTCACTTCTGATCACAAACCTCTACCCTTGGCTCCCCTGGAGCAGGAATTCCTCTAGACGCGTTCACTCCAACGGATGCAGACGGGCATACTCGCCTTCGTACATGATCAACGTCTTTGCTGGCAGACCCTGACGGATCCAGTCATGCATGAAGCAAGTCATGCAGGCGTATTCCATACTGGCCTGCAATGACCATAGACAGCATGGGGACGCAGGGATGCTGATCTAGCAGCAGAAATGAACACTGGCCTTTGAGAGTCACTTTGGTTCTTCATGCAGTGTAAAGAAAAAAGAGCTGCAAAGGAAGAGAGAAAGCCACAGGAGTTTAAGAACTGCACACTTCTGCACCTCATTCAAAGCACATATGGAGTCAAGACAGCCTTCGTGTTTAAGACAGGAATTCTAAAGTTGAGCTCACCACATACCACATTTCTGTGGGCCGCAGATAGAACTAACTGAACCTGACTACGCTTTTTATTGGAGATTTATTAGAGTACGCTGCCCCCACATGAAGGTTCGCAGTGAGAGAAAGCAGGAAAGTACACAAGGACACATTCTTCAGCGCGCTACGCAAACAAGTGGTGAACAGGCGAGAGGGGAAGGGGACCTAACCCACACAGTGTTATTGTGTGGTTTTCATCTGTCTCTTTCCCATGTGCTGAGGTTGCAGTCAGCCGTTGGGAATCCGTTCTGCCAGCAAGAAAGCAAGTACCTCACGCGGCCGTGCGACCGGCCGCTGAACTGGTCAGCTCTCATGTGAAACTTTTGGGTCTCTGCAATCTGACTCACAAGAACAACTACTCACAAATTGCAAACATCTTTGTCTACCACTTAACAATGCCTCAGTGCACAATTCCAAAGTCAAAGCCAGCTCAGACTGAAGGAGCATTAAAAGAACACCCAAGAGTCCGCCAGTCAGTTACTGTGGTGCAGCCGAGCATGAACACAGATATGAGTAACTGCAGGAGCCAATGTCACACAAGGGATTGCAGTCACACATAGCCAAGAAGAAGTGAATTCCCTTGCTGTGGAGGTTCTTTGTAAAGCTCTTTCCTTCAGACTGCAATGTGAAAGTGGCCAAAAGTGAGCAACAACAAACACATGTATGAATGGAAGCTGTGACTCACGTACAACTAAATTAACAGAACAGAATCCTGTTACTGTTGTAGAGCCATGTATGAAACCCTCTAATGAAGCAACTGTTTATTGCTATAGACAGAAAACGTAACTCTTAAAACCCAAGATTCGCCCTTTGTAGACAGACACATTCTGTTATGTAGGCTTAATAACTCAGGATCAGGGTAACCTACAAACATTTCATAACAAACAATAAGACTTACCCTAATCTAAACATGGTCTCATCATTGTCTGTTGAGTAATCCAGCTCGGAAAGGAGCTAAAATTCACTTCTTTCCAACTGAATTAAATCTTTGTTTAAATGCCAAAGGAGTCTTCCAGACCATGTTTACTGCTCCGTCCATGTGGACATGCTCAACCTGCATGCAGACCCAGATATTGAGTTACAAATGAAAATGAGAAGAGAGGGGTTGTTTGCTCTCTCTCTATCTCTTTGCCCACACAGTGTTCAAATTTTATAATACAAATCACAAGAAGGGATAATACTGATACATACATAAAAACATAAGGACTTTCAGGTCGTTTTTTAATTTTATTTGGACTGCTGTCAAGTATTGTGAAGAATTGATTATTCTAAATATCATTGTCTAATCATTACAAGTAACTCATCAAAGGTATTTCCAGCTCAAAAGCACTCAATGATCAAGTCAAACTATGAAAACATCCCACAAAATTGACCCAGGGTTCAAAAGGTTAAATATGATTTCTGCTACTTTTAGAGCTATTCATTTTCAGGATTAACATATTGAAGATAAAATATTTCATGCAAATGAAATATTTCGTACAAATGTAATATATGTAGAGTGGCGTTGCAGGTAGTGGGTTTAACACAGCTCCCAGGGCCTGGGGTTATGGGTTCAATCCCCACTGAGGACACTGTCTGTGGGGAGGTGTGTTCTCCGTTTTTTCTGTGCAGGTTTGATCTGTGTGTTCTCCTTTTGGCTTTTATAAATTGCCCCGAGATGTGTGGGTGCGTGTTTGTATGGTACTCTGTGATAGACCGGCTGTGTATCACACGCTATCTAACTCCTGTGATGGGGGTGGTGTTGCGGCCCTGTACCCAGTACCTTATTCAACTCAATATTTTGAACAACACAAGAGTTTGCTCAAAGTACGTGCACTGAATAAACCTATATTAACCCATATTTATTATGAATAAATGTATATTGAGTTGAAGAAAGACTTTTCTGTGACTGTATTGTACTGTACTGTCCTATACTGTTCATTGTTCTCAGTGACTATACTGTCCTATACTGTACCATCCATTGTTCTCAGTGACTACTGTACTGTACTGCAGTGTTCATCACTTTCAGTGTTTTTGCTCAATGGATTTAACAACACCGTCATAATATGCACACATAAAAACACTGTTATATATCTTCTATTTATTAGATAACCACATTTATAAGATTGGTAAGAAGATTACAATTCTTTTCTATACCAACATAATAAAATATATAGAATATAATAGACTATAATAACAATTATTGGAGTTTAAATTCATTTAATTTCATTTTAATTTACATTAATTAACAATAGCAATTTCAAATACTGTCTTTCCCAATTTGGCCCTAATCATTAACATTTCTTATATGTCTAATTACTGTTAGCCTCCTGGGTGCAATGATTTTTAACAAGCAATGTCAGGATGACTCAGTTGTTGTTTTTTTCATTTTTAGGAATGTCTGCTTTATATACATTTCTTGGTTATGCCACTTGTATTGATTATGCTGAAACATGGTTACTAAATGTACTAATTTAGTAAGAACAGATGCTTATAAGTTATATAAAGTTACATAACTATGAGTTAACTATAAGCATTTGGAGAATGTAGGATTAGAAATGTCACATGCATGCAGCCACTTAAACTGGGAAACAGGAGTTCTGACACCCTTTTCGCTGCTGAGACAAACTTAGGACTGCAGGCATCAGGCCTACATGAAGATATGAAAGTACTTCAAAAATGGTCTATATTGCCTTCTGTATCCTTTTATCAATCTCACCTGTCCATCAGCAAAGGACACACATGCCATGCTAAAAGAGAAGCAGCTTCAAAGCTTCTCAGAAACATAATGTTCAGAATATATGTATGTAATAACGGCAGTAATGTGGTGAGAGGTTCTTTTTTTTTTTTCTTCAAACCTGGGTCTGGTGGAAAAATGATGAACTTCAATAGACAAGGAGCGACTCAGTCAATTGACTCTGATGTCAACTGAATGTGATGTCCTGCGTCAGCTGAAATTCACTGAACTCTCTGACAAAATTGCCTTAAGGAAGAGCAGCAGGAAGGCATTCTCACTCAAGTGAGTCAATATTTTTCCACTACCATGTTCTGTTGACTATGCCTACTTGTTGTCAGTGTTATTGTACAGTGAGGATTCATCTGTCACTGCCATACTCTCATAAACAACCCAATAGAGGTCCATTTTAATGTAGCCACTCATGATGAACGATGTATTGCTTTTCCACAATGCACCTCTAAAAATGTCTTTGTTTGCTGTAGAAGCCTTATCTTATGTCAAAAAGACACCTCATTTGAAGAAAATCGTCAATGCTTCTTCAATGGTATTGCTCCAAAGAATCCTTCTTGGCACAAGAACACCAGTGGACTTTTTTTCATTTCCTGTAGCTTTGTAAAGGGACATAAACATGCTTTAGTATTGCAAACAAAAGGTTTTGCAAATGCAGATGCTCAGGTATGATTGAGGACTGAAAGCTTTGACCTTCATGCTGAAACGGGTCTAAATGTAACGTAATGCAAGATTACATATTTACAGCGCAGAAGAAAAATAAACAGAAAATGCATTCATTAAAAGTAATATGATTATGCAAACTCATTTATGTTAACACTGTTTATTGCAGAAATAGATGAAAACATTTTAAAGCAAAAGAGGAGCATTTACTATTCACTTCATCTATGATATTCAAGCTACACTTCTGAATATCATAGAAAAGCTACACTTTTACCTTAAACACAGAACTAATAAATAAAAAAGCAACTGATCAATGTGATAAAATCTGACAGCGAAATCAAATCCATGGTATTAAAAAAGAGTTTATCCTCTCTTTGTTGGAGTTACTGTCTCTACTGTCCATGAAGGGTTTGTACTAGAGGTTTATTGAGGGCAGAATGCTGGATGACCACCACCCCACCTCTTTCTCAACTCATCAGTACTCAGTGCTGGATGGAGCAGCATCAATCCAGAGTACACTGTTCCACTGCTCCACAGCTGAAAGCTGGGGGGCTTTATACCCCTCTAGCCCATGATTGCATTAGGCATGGCACCAGTGGTTTCCTGTCCAATCTATTTCACTGCCAATACTACAATACTCCACAATGACTGAACAAGACGTGTGTGCATTTGCACATCTGTGTTAGTAATTGGTGCAATGTAAAGTTAGAATGGGTGTCCACAAACATTTAGACATATACTGTATACCCATATTTCTGAGACCTTTAACCCTTCAGATTACAGTACTGATTACAGTATGCATTTTCTATGCATGAAAATAATGCACAGCAAAACATTAACCTTTAGACTAATTTTGCAGGATATTTTCATAATTTAACAAAACTTTTTTTTCAGCAAAAATCATAAAAGTATGTATAGAAAACATTGTCATTTTCAGGAGATCCTATTAAAATATATTGTCATTTGAGAGATAAAAAAATACATTTTGGTATGAATTTTACCATGTTTTGATCAAAAATGTACTTGAATCTACACGTATGGCTTATAAGGACTAAATAACACTTTATAACAGTTGGAAATTGATTAGCCAGAGTCTGCTGAGCTGAAAATACAATATTAATGATGAATTCTTTGAACTAATTAAATTGTAATAATTAGAGTTTTTCAAAATACTTGACAGTGGTCTAAAAAACAAACTCGTTTATTATTTTTATTTATGTATGTATCAGTATTATATCCTCAAAGCAAACAGCCCCTCCCTTCTAATTTTCCTCCATAACCCAATATCTGAGAGATATCAGCCCCACCCACTTCTGCTGATTCTGCATGCAGGTTGAGCATGTACACTTGGACAGAGCAGTAAACATGCAGTGGAAGGCTCTGTTAAAATTTAATTCCGCTTGGAATTAGTCAATTTTAGGTTAATTTTAGGTGGATAACTGAGATAATGGGTAAGCCTTGCAATTTGTTATGATATTTGTAGCATGTCTGTAGGTTACTCTGATCTTGAACTATGGAGCCTAGAAAATGGCCAAAAAGAACTTTATTGATCCCTTGGGAGGGTTCCCTCAGGGAAATTGAGGATATATAAATTAAGGATATATAGCTAGATGATGAACATGTGGAAGAGGGAAACTAAAGAGAGTAGAAGGAAATAGAGGGCTGTTCAGTTTCTAGCCAAAAAAGTTCCTAGGCCAAAAAAGTGCAGTTCTTAGTGCAAAAAGGGCCTTTAATCATGTGATCAGTACTCTGTACTGGACTATTTTTGGAATTATATCCTTCAGAGCACTGAAGGTCATCATATCATTCATGAATTCATGAAGACTGTATGATGCTGCATGGCAACACCGAAACACATCCATAAAAGCGAAGTGACTTCTGCAAAATGCTGGGCCTCATGCAAATAATGCATGATGACCCATTGTCCTACCCACACATTTCAATGGTAGACAAAAAAAGGAATTCAATCCACGGCCACGGACACTACAGCCAAGTATGTCTGCATATGTTGCTGCTGCAATGACAATGTGTCTCAGGAGTCAATCGGGGGCTCACTCCAGGGTCTAACAGTGCAATTAATCTGCAGCTAATGGACCAGTCTGCTCTGCCATACTGTCAACACTGTGATCCCATTGCCTGATTAACGCTGGGCAAAGAGAATGCAGCAACAAAAGGCCATTGGACGTCCAGACTTTAATCTACCGTGACGTGGGCCCTCTGTGTATCGGCCGAAGTCAGCAGGGTTTATGTCCTTTAAGGTCAGTCAAGACCCCCGGCGGCAGCTTGGGACATTCATCCCTCACACACAGACTGTCTGAATGCTCTTTAAGGCCCTGCACCTTTTTTTCTTTAAGAGGGTTAAAACAAAGAGGACAGAGATTAAAAGCAAGGGGGTGAGGATTCAGGTGGGATGAAATTAGAGGGGACAAAAACAACGGTGCTCTAAGTGGAGTCATCGGAGGAAGTGCTTTGAGGTTGTTACCCTTCTTCATTCGCCTGACAGCTGATATTTGAGTGGCTTTAAATGCTGACATTTCCAAGGCAAGTCTTTAAGATGCTACAGTGAAGGTGCTGATGTTAAAAGGCTAATTCACACCTCTTACATTGAAGCGGCAGAGTATCGATTGGACAGCCAGGTAAAAGAGTGATTGCCACTGACCTTTGAAATCGGGGTCTTTTGTGATGTTAATAGAGCACATGTACCTTACTTAAACCAGACACCAAATTCTGGACCACTCGATTAATGAGGAGTCCAAAATAAAATAAGGTGCTTATCATGCGCCATGTGTAAATATGATGTGGTTCGAGTGACATGGACGCATAATGGTTGTGAAAGTGAGAATAAATTACAGTTTGAAAATCTATTACGGCTGTTATTAGCACAAAAGGCGGAGATTGACTTTTTCCATCAAGCTACATTTCCATCAGGCGAACGCCAATACGAAATATTGCACCCATGTGGTAGAATGAGTCTGTCATGAGTGAAATATGGTCTGGAAATCAGACGGAAATGCATAAACAAGCATGACAGTTTGGTTTGGAATCTGGAACTCTGACTGACAGTGCACTGTCGCTTGGATTAGAGACATTCATTTCGTCCTGAACTCAATTATATTTTACAAAGGCTGACATCCCCAGTTAATTGCCGGCTTTCCACATGAGGGAATTATTTGCACTTCTCAATTCCCCTGCCCATGTGTACCAGGTTTCTGCATGCACAGTGGCCCATCTGAAATTCAGGAAAAAACATTATAAATTACGCACTTCCTAAAAAAGCTCGTTCGGAGGTGGTGTTGGTTTTAAACATTTGTGAGCAGAGGCACTTTCAGCGCTGAATTTTTAATTCAGTGGACAGTTTGTGGTTCGATCAAATGGTACCACTTCTCTCCAGAGCTGTACTGACAGGACAGGGGAAATGAAGACAAGATGGAAAGCCGACGATCGCCATTACATCAAATTCCAAGAGCAAAGACTGAAGTGTGCAGTGATGTCACATAGGCCTGGGGGCAGTGTGGGGACCGACTGAAGCTTAGATTAGAGAAGAAGAGTGGGGAATAGGTGGGGAGGATGTAAGGCTCAAGGTTTCAAATGGTAGAGGTACCCGCAGGCCATGCTTGTCACCAATCCCAGGCAGATTACAGTTTGTAATCTGGTGCTGTTGGGTCCGAGGTGGCAACAGGAAAGCCGCAGGCGGATCAAATGATTTTGTCTCTGGCGGAGGAAGGCATAATCCTGACAGAGTCTCTTGTCCTGGGACTGCTGTTTAAAAGGCCACGGGTTGTCGGATGGTGTCCCTCTGACTGTTGTTGTCATATGTGTGAGGTGCCTAAAACCTCAGGATTAGGATTATCTCTGTGGATAACAATAATGTGTCGTGCCGCCGTGTCCAGGCTAGTGGAGCCGAATCTCACAGCTAAGTCGGAACAACAGCCCCTTCCTGGAAGCACGATAATCCGCATATCATTGTTTCCATCTTCAGTGTTCTGCAGTGGGTATCAGTGACATCATCATGTTGTGGCCTTCTCACTTCGTTACTATAATACCATTGTTTGCATCTTGAACCAGCGAAAGCATCGGAAAAAAAAAAAACATTCCCAGATGGTTTAGCTCTATGTAGAGGGCAAACATGGTCTGTGCCTGTTTTTCCGCCAACTCGGAAAAACACACCGCACACATCCCACAAGGGACGTTCTTTTTTGTATGTGTGTGTGTCCCATATGTTGCTCCAAGCAAGTCACTTAACCTAAATAGCTTCAAAGAAGCAGCTCCAGATTAGATTTAGACTGGAGTATTGTATTGATGGCCAATACACTGCAACCATGTTCTACATGTGGCTGAATGAACTGGCTGAATTGGAAGCGCTCACATTGCATCTGCCAAGCCCCAGTAAACTCATTGTGCTTTCACTGCGGCACACCAACGGAGCTTGTAGATGAGTTTCATGTGCGCTGGGTTCCTGTATTGTGTAATATCAGTAGCAAGAGAGAGGGGACATGCTTACGGCAGCCCTTGTGTGTAATGCTAATAGAAGCAGAGGGAATGACAGGTTGGTTGGATCATGTAAGGTTGAGAGGTGTATGCGGGACAGCGGGAGACTCCCTACCGCTCTCTGTGTCACTTGCCTGATTAAAACACGGCAATCGCTCTTAGTGTCACTTCCCCTGAGCTCAATTCCACCATACAGTGACAGGCCACAGTCTAGAGGTGGCACCTTGCCAGTACACAGATACAGACACATGCACTGCAGTCACTAAGTAATTGGACAGATATACAAATTTTGCTGTCTTGGCTCTGAACCCCAGCCCACTGGAATTGAGATTACACAAGGCCTAAGAAGTGCAGAGTATCTGTTTGTAATGGTCAGTATTTAGAACTATACATTTCAAGTCCATATAATAGAATTCTATTCTGTGCGTTCCATGTGTTATTGTTGTTGACCAACTGATAGGTTTCAGGTGAACAATGTAATCCAGCTCCGTAAAGTATGGTGATATTTTACTGACAAAAGTCAAGAGTGATTTTTCAAAACAATGTGAGCACAGTCCAGGCAGCACTCACAAATTTCATTTATTCCCATGCAAAATATAAATGGGCCCACTCAAATTTACGATGATCTTGCTCAGGCTGGCTTTGCTCTCGTATGAAACTCTGCACTCTGAGATTTATCTTGCTCCTGTATGATCGCTCTGTTCTTATATTTTGAGAATGTGCACACAACCAAATTTCTCCTGCATGCGCACCTAACATTCCACATTCTCACACTGGGATTTTCAATGCAACAAAACTGCCAAATCAGAGGCTAGTAACTGATGCTGACCAAATTCGTATTGCTGCTACATTCTCATTGGTTTAGAAAAGTCTAATGAACCACCTCCAGACAGGCATCTGTTTCACATTATCAAAGTGTACCACAGTGTATATTTACAGGTAAAGCTGCCTAAATAAAACAGCATGTAGAATGTTTCCATAGTCATTTTCCCCAATAGGCAGGATATTGGGATGGACTAAATTGTTGTATCAGAGGGTGAAATTAAAGTAATGTGTGATGATGTGAATATAAATAATTTTTTAATGTCTTTGTGCTTTTCTCAACCAATGGGAAAGTAGAGGGGCAGCAGCAGCAAAAAATTAATTGGACAAGTTACCAGAATCTGAAAATTGAAAATCCCAGAATGAGAACACTGAAAGTTCTGTATGCTTTTAAAACAAAAGAAGAGAGCACATGTATATTTTGGACTTGAACAAAACAATTGAGCTATTGTATGAAAAAAAAAACCACTCAACTTTTGGCAGTAAAATAATACAATGGTAACGATGCATTTTTAACAATACAGTACTGGGATTTGGTACCAAAGTCAGTACTTTTAAGGACACCATCTAAATTACAATAAGTCAAATCAATCCGTAGCAGATTTCGGTAAGTGTAACACCCGGCCACGTCAGTGGAAGCTGAAACTATTCTCAAGTGAGGCTGCATTTTTTCAACTTGACGCAGACGATGCTAAACTGGCAACACTTCAAACTTGAGCAAACACCTACACCTGTCTGCTGTACGCTTTCACACCATTTATTTAAGGCAAACATTTGTAGCTTGTACAAATGCAAGACAAACAGAAGCCACTTTCACTTTTCAATGTTTTGTGTATGTTGAGAAACAAACATTAAGAAAAGGTTCTAGCTGTCATGAAAGTTTTGACTGAGCTTGCAGTGCTGCAGAGTCATCCTGTTGGATTTTGCTGTGCGTTCCGATAGAAGATATGTCATCAGTGTGTCCATTTTTCACAATATCTGACTCCAGCCAAAGCTGCATTGGAATTCTGCCTCAAAACGAATTCTGCCTCTTGGGGAAGCAGAACCTAACATCACTAATCTGATACACACTGAGAGTCCATCACTCAAATTATTGTTCAAAAGTTTAAAATGTCACATTTCCATCCACAGTTGAGGTAACATGACACTAATGGATATACTCCATCATGACAACTCCCGACAGCATAAGACATCTCCTGTGACATATTTATGGCATGGTTATGTCAATGCTATGCAGAGAGTGTTGTTAGGAGTCCATAGAGTTATTTATTTTCCTATTTCCAGCTTTTTCCTAGTCAAGTTCTTGGCCTGTGCCTACCCATTATTACTGGGCAGAAGGCAGGAATACAAGATGTCCTCAAAATAACGAATGAAGCCATAGATTATTCTATTCTTCTTCTTATTATTATTATCATTATTATTATTATTATTATCATTATTATTATTTTTATTATTATTATTATTATTAATAAAATATTTCATATTTAAAATGCTTTAATGTGGATACAGATCCCAAATATATTGACTAAAACATCCCAAAACACCGATTTGTTGTTTAGAATATTTAAATATGCACAGAATACATTTTATTTCATATTAAATAACACAAACGTATTACATTGAAAAACTGTTCCAGTTATCGTTCTCGTCTCATGTTGACCTTTTCACTCTAGAGGCCACTCATGTCCTATCTCTTGTCATTTCAAGACTTTACTTAACTCCTTGCTTAGTGTACCATCAGGCCATTTCAACTTATCCAGAATGAGACAGCATGGTTTGTCTTCAATGTTCAGCCCAATTGTTAGCTGAACATCAGATTTAAAACCTTGATGCTGGCCTCCAAAGGCAAAAATGGACCTGCCCCTCCATACATGATGGCAATGGTCAAAACCTGATCTGTACCAAGACCTCTTTGTGCATCCAGTACAGTTTGGCCAGAAACCAGCATCCCTCAAGATACATGGAAGACATCTAAGTGACTCTTTTGGCCGCATCTAAATTTGATGTATCTCTGGATTCCAGCCTCTGCCAACTAGCTAAGGATATTTTCTGAGTGAAGAGCAAAGCACTTTTATAAGTCGTTTTAGATACAACTGTCCGCCAGTTGCAATAAACGTAGTAAATTGAAACATTTGTGACAAGTAAGAAACATTTAAATATTATATAAGATCTCCAAACAAAGACACTGGCAGTCTAACTAAAATAGAACATTTGGAATATTGGAAATCATTGTAATATCTTATTGAACGTTATCAGATGTTTGGTCCACAAGTTTCGGACACTTAAGTATAGCTGCCAGTGGACCAGCTTCATTCATCTTCACTGCTGATGTAACAGTTGAGAGCAACAACAGCATGAATTCTGAAGAATATAGAAACATCAGCGGACTGTTTCATAATTTAGTGGATCGATATCCCTCTTGCATGAAAACAACAACACGTTAATAAAGGAACAACACTCAGCTGTAAAGAATAACGTCTCATTAGAAAGAAGGACATTTTAGGTCAGCAAGCTATGTGTCACTTGACTTGTAGGAGCTGATACAAATGTGTCTAGATTATGTTGTTGCTCTCATAATGAGGCAAATAGAAATGTTAATAACAGTATGCAAGCTTTAATGAAGCAGAACTATCTGAATAAATCAATAACAAAGCCCAATCGATAGGTTTGTAAAAAGCACAAATCAGTTGGCCTTATTCACAAGAGATTTCTTTTTAAACCCACATACACACTTTCTGACATTCATCAACATTTTCTCATTTGGGAGTTGTTCAATTTGCGAGGACAATGAGATCCATCATTTTACAGCCGAGCTGTGAACTAGACTTGTTGCGATAATTACATTATTGACTTATCGTACAATAATTGGACATGCTAATACCCATTGTGTTTAATTGAAAGTATTTCAGCCAGTCAAGCTGTTCTGTTCTCTCATTTGCTCTCCGCCTGAAGTTTGATTCAGCAAAGACAGCGACATTTATTGTGTAAGAAAAGAGGACAGTGGGTTCCTCCGTACACAGAGAAGTAATCTCCCATCAAAGTTTTACCACGGTTGTCTGGAAAAGAGATGCCGTTGTCTAACAAGTCATGAGATTTTGGGCAACAAGGGCATTTATAGCCTGTGTGGGCGTGTCACCCATTGTAGAACAAAAATGCATTGTGACAGGGTTCCAGTCATGCACATAGCACCTGACCTTCCACCTGACCTTCCACTGCATTTCAATGTGTGCTTCATTAGAAATTATGTCCCAAAGACTGCACATTTCCAACCAAAACATTTGAAAAAGTGAGCCAAGATGGACTTGTTTCAAAGGTGTGTTCCAGCTCTGATGTGGGAACATTTTGTGACTGAGCGAGGAGAGAGCATTAAATGAGTGAGCTGGTGTTCTGTTGAGTTGTGCAACCCATCAATATGTGCTTCTTGCAACACTGTATATGCACTGACCCGTGATATTCGATGTTTTCCTGCAATTTTCCAGATAATTGTTTTCCTCTGGTGCAGTATACAACCATTATTAGTTGCATTTCTTATCACATTCTTTTTACCCTCAAACTGTGAATCAGGCTCCAAACATCCGACCTATACGTCTGCTGAGAGCATTTTCTGATAAAGTGCTGTTAGTCCATCAAAATACCTTTAAATACACAATCTCATTTTCTTGTCAGCCTTTGTTACTTGACTTTGTCCCATAACTTTGTTTAATAACAGCAGTTTCATTTTATGCATTTTACAGATTGTCTGTCGTTGTGTGTGGATGTTTGGACCCTTTGTCTTCACCGCCTGGTCTGTTTGGTTAAGTTCAGTTTATTCCAGTTTATTTAAGTTTATTTGTCTATTAGTTTGTTACATAGATTCCTAGTCTGAGTAGTTTGGTCTTCCTATGTCTGTTTGGTTTTCCTGTTTGTTTATTTATTTATTTAGGCTCATCTTGTTAAGTTACTTGTTAAGTCTTGTTATGTCTGCCTCCTGCTCTCATGGCAGAATAATTTAAAAAACATCATGAATCTGATGCAGGACTCTTCAAAAAACAAATTTTGGAAACTTCTTAGGAAGATATTGGTGAATGAGACCCACGGAACTTAGCAAAATCAATAATTCTGCGAGACATGGTGAACAAAGAATGCTGTTTGTTTAATAGATCTACTGGTGATTACTACTAGGCAACCAGTATAACCACTACTAGGCCAAGAACCAGACTGCAAGAAGTATGGAGATGTTCATGTGAAACATACTACCTCATACAGTGGGGAAAATAAGTATTTAGTCAGTCACCAATTGTGCAAGTTCTCCCACTTAAAAAGATGAGAGAGGCCTGTAATTGACATCATAGGTAGACCTCAACTATGAGAGACAAAATGTGAAAAAAAAATTGAGAAAATCATTTTGTCTGACTTTTAAAGAATTTATTTGCAAATAATGGTGGAAAATAAGTATTTGGTCACCTACAAACAAGCAAGATTTCTGTCTGTCACAGACCTGTAACTTCTTTTTTAAGAGGCTCCTCTTTCCCCCACTCATTACCTGTATTAATGGCACCTGTTTGAAGTCGTTAACAGTATAAAAGACACCTGCCCACAACCTCAAACAGTCACACTCCAAACTCCACTATGGTGAAGACGAAAGAGCTGTCGGAGGACACCAGAAACCGAATTGTAGACCTGCACCAGGCTGGGAAGACTGAATCTGCAATAGGGAAGCAGCTTGGTGTGAAGAAATCTACTGTGGGAGCAATAATTAGAAAATGGAAGACCTTCAAGACCACTACTAATCTCCCTCGATCTGGGGCTCCACACAACATCTCAGCCCGTGGGGTCAAAATGATCACAAGAACGGTGAGGAAAAATCCCAGAACCACAAGGGGGGATCTAGTGAATGACCTGCAGAAAGCTGGGACCAACGTTACAAAGGCTACCATCAGCAACACACTACGACGCCAGGGACTCAGATCTTGCAGTGCCAGACGTGTCCCCATGCTTAAGCCAGTCCATATCCAGGCACATCTGAAGTTTGCTAGAGAGCATTTGGATGTTCCAGAAGAGTATTGGGAGAATGTCATATGGTCAGATGAAACCAAAGTAGAACTATTTGGTAAAAACACAACTCGTCGTGTTTGGAGGACAGTGAATGCGGAGTTGCATCCAAAGAACACCATACCAACTGTGAAGCATGGGGGTGGCAACATCATGCTTTGGGGCTGTTTCTCTGCAAAGGGACCAGGACAACTGGTCCGTGTACATGAAAGAATGAATGGGGCCCTGTATTGTGAGATTTTGGGTGCAAACCTCCTTCCATCAGCAAGGGCAATGAAGATGAAACGTGGCTGGGTCTTTCAGCATGACAATGATCCCAAGCACACTGCCAGGGCAACAAAGGAGTGGCTTCGTAAGAAACATTTCAAAGTCCTGGAGTGGCCTAGCCAGTCTCCCGATCTCAACCCCATCGAAAACCTTTGGAGGGAGTTAAAAGTCCGTGTTGCCCGCCGACAGCCCCAAAACATCACTGCTCTAGAGGAGATCTGCATGGAGGAATGGGCCAACATACCAGCAACAGTGTGTGCCAACCTTGTGAAGACTTACAGAAAATGTTTGACCTCTGTCATTGCCAACAGAGGATATACAACAAAGTATTGAGATGAACTTTTGTTATTGACCAAATACTTATTTTCCACCATTATTTGCAAATAAATTCTTTAAAAGTCAGACAAAATGATTTTCTCAATTTTTTTTTCACATTTTGTCTCTCATAGTTGAGGTCTACCTATGATGTCAATTAACGGCCTCTCTCATCTTTTTAAGTGGGAGAACTTGCACAATTGGTGACTGACTAAATACTTATTTTCCCCACTGTATATGCACCATAAATAACTGCCAGTGGAACAGCCTCACTCATCTTGACTGCTGATGTAACTATTGATGGCAACAGCAATATGAATTCTGAAGAATACATAAAGATCTAAACTGCTCATATCCATCCAAATGCCTCCTATTTTCGTGGATGGCACATCTCCACCCAGCATGATATCGGCTGCGCTCTACTAAAGCATCCATTCAGTCATCCATCTTCTCATCCATTTCTTTCAGGTCAGGGCTTCAGAGGATCCTGTCTGGCTGCATCTACTAAAGCAGCTACACTCTAAACCAGGGGTCACTAATTTGTACCTGGAGAGCAACCTTCCAGCACCTTTCAGCTCCACCCCTGATCTAACCCACCCTGCTCAGCCAATCAGGAACATCTTAAGGCAATATTTACTTGGGTCAGGTGTGTTGGATCGAAAGTCTGCAGGAAGGTAGCCCTCCAAGAGCAGGGTTGGTGACCCCTGCTCTACACAAATTAATTAAAGAGGTGCATAGGTTGACTTTTAAATAGGCCTGGATATCAATGTATTTGGATATCATATAACCCAATGACAGTAAAGCACATAAAACATGTGCTGTGTTGAAATGGTGGTAACTATGAACTTAGTAAAAAAAATCACAGACAAACCTAAGAAGAACGTCAGTCCCTGACCTGAGCTCCACTGAGTCCGCATTTGTCTTACTGAAGATAAGACATGAGGCAAAAAGCACAATCCCTGCCCATCAAATCCATAAAGAAAAGTGCTTCAAACATCACCTTTCAACTCCTTTCTACTAGCAGGTGACACAGGCTCTTGATCACCACAATGAGCTGCTTCAGGAACGCATTCTTCCCTCCAGCCTTCAGAAAAGTTGGCATTTTAGTGACTGCTTACTACTTTCACAACTGAAATGTCTGCACATGAGACACTGGATGACCCTGCTGGATTTGTATCCCTCAGTTCAGAGAGTAGCAATTTAGCAATTTGTAAGGACACACTAGGTCTCCTCTTAATTCTTACTCTAGCTATTTTCATATGAGGGGAAAAGTACTTCTACAGTAATGCTTATTTCTGACAGCTCTACGGGTGCTGACTTGGGTTAAACACTGGAGGGAAAATTAAATACGTTTTCAAACTCGAACCTGTGTGGGCAATGAAAATGTTATACCACAATAAAGGGGTCATCAACCCTGCTCCTGGAGAGCTACCTTCCTGCAGGTTTCACCTCCAACCTAAATCTAACACCCACCATTCAGCCAATCAATAACCTCTGAAGGCAGTAATTAGTTGAATCAAGTGGGGTGGATTAGGGTTGAATCTAAAGTCTGCAGGAAGGGAAATCTCTAGGAGCACGGTTGGTGACGCATGCCATTTTCATAATACACTATATTTAATGCAACACTTTGACAAGCAGACAAAATACATTCATTGTCAAAAATAGTTGCACTGAAAAGGAATCAGTCAGATGCAGTGCACAATTGCAATGGTGTCATGCCAGACTGTCATTCACTCAGCACGACAGCAGGTCATCTTCAGTGATGACTACCACTTTTGTCTTGGTTGGAGATGACCAAAGAACCCATGTATGGAGGCACCATGGTCAGTGCCTCACCAGTTGTAGGGTGCAATTTTGTACAATGCCAAATCACGTTTGGTCTTCATTACAGGCACTTCAACAGCCCAATGTTACGTTAATGAGGTCCTGCAACCAGTGGCCTCGTCTGAATACTGCCGCCGTCTCAAGAGTTTGCCTTGAAGAGACAGATACTATGCCATGGCCAGTCACTTCACCAGACCTATCTCTAATTAAAAAACATGTGGAATCCTAATTGACACGCGATCATCCCTCCACCCCTAATGCAGGAACATCTGCAGGTACTTTTGTGTTATTTCCAATGCCATACTGCTGAGACACTACTTCTGTGTGAGTAGCTCAATCAATATTGCCCATATGAGTCTAAAGTTTTTCTACCTTCTGAACAGCATTGCAATTCCTGAGGGTGCAATTATTTTTATGACGATTAGTTCTGACAGATTGTTTTAAATATATAAAAAAGTATATGTTGTACAGACTGTAGTCGTAGGCACTGCAGTCGTACCTAGCAATATTATGAGCAGATCATACATAGGGCAAACACGGAAGGGATTAAATTATTAGCCATGTTGCCTTTTCAGAAATATACTTAAATAATTCAACCAAGGAAGGTCCAAATAATTTTTTTTTAATTTATGATAAAACGCTAAATTAATTCAGCTAAACCTCAAGCTGTGCTGGAGGTCCTGCCCATTTTAGTTGGCCAATATGACTAAATGATGCTATGACTGAATGAGCAAAACATTTTTTTTCTTAAATCCTGCCCACTATAAGCAGAAACCTTCCAAATGTTCAAAAGAGAGTGTAAAAACTCACTAAATAATTTTCAAAAAAAAAATATTTAGTTAATAAATTGAATGAATCTCCTTTCATGTCATATTTCTGTTTAGAATGGTAAGAACATGGCCTTAAGCTGGTTATCAGTGAATTACAGCCATTATTTACAGGCTCTCCATGTTCACAGGCTCAAAAGTAATTTCGGAAACAAGTACAATTATATAAAAAGGAGTATTTTATTACTTGGATGGAAGTCAAAGACTGCCTGAAGTCTCAAACTCATGGACATCACTTAATGCTGAGTTTCCTCCTTTATGATCCTTTGCAGGCCTTTCACTTCAGTTGTGGCTTGTTTGTGGGTCCCACATTTGTCTTCAGTAATTAGAAAGCTGCTCAGCTGGGTTGAGGACAAGCGACTGACTCAGCATTTTTAGAACATTTAATCACTTTTTTGTCTTGAGAAGATCTTAGGATGTTTTCAACGTATCTTTTGGGTTCTTATCCACCTGTACAGCAAAGCCCATCCTATCACTTTTGCAACATTTGAACACAATATTTCCAGGCAATCACATTGCGTCCACCATGTTTCACAGATGATGTGGTGTTGCTTCAGATCATAGAGTCTACTTTGTTGGCTTCTGTATTGTTTCAGGCATTTTTGTGAATCCACTGTGTGTGTGTGTGTGTGTGTGTGTGTGTTAGGGTTAGTGTGTGTGTGTGTGTGTGTGTGTGTGTGTGTGTATGTGTGTGTGTGTGTGTGTGTTACGGTTAGTGTGTGTGTGTGTGTGTGTATGTGTATGTTTGTGTGTGTGTGTGTGTGTGTGTGTGTGTGTGTGTGTGTGTGTGTTGGTATTCTCAGCCCTAAACTCTCTCTTGAGTACTGGTTTTAAAAGAAAGGGTGGGTCACCTGCCAGCTAATTCATCACTACATTGTGGCTGCTGGCTGAGAATGTACAATGACACCCTCATAACACTGGAGGGCACTCTAAACACCATAACAAGGACTTGGAACTGGAGTGAGATCATTCTAGCCAATACCCGATCCATTACAATATGTGCATTAAAAACTACTTTAATCACTTTAATTGTTCAACATTATACTGATTTATATGGTCTTTGACTGTTAATTTAACATAGGCTTTTCATGTTCAGATTGACCTGAGCATTAATTGGTTTCAATTGTGTGTCATTAGGCTGGTATATATAAAGCTATGTTCACCAGCAGGAAAGGTGGCCTAATTCTAATCTCTTAGTGACAAATCACACAGATGCCTCCTCTGAGAGCTGCTCCTCAAAGCTGTCCATGTTTATTTAATAGTAGTCTTTTTTTACTGACCAAACACATAATTTGTTGCATAGTGTCTTTGTCACCCAGAGTTCACACAGCTCCATGTGAATAAAATGGTGAGTGAAGTACAGCTAGAAATACAGCTAAAATGGGCTAATTTCCAACTGAATTAAATCCCAGATTAAATCAAATCAAATCAAATAAAGTCAAAGGAGTCTTGCAGTGCATGTTTACTGCTCTGTCCACTTGTACCTGCTCAACCTGCATGCAGACTCTAACTGATCAGTGAAAGGGGCAGGACTAATGATATCCCTGACCCAGATATTGGGTTATAGAGGAAAATGAGAAGGAAGAGACTGTTTTGGTTTTTTTTGCTCACACAGTGAATAAAAATCCAGATAATACATAATACTGATAGATACATAAATAATACATATAATAAAGGCCATTTAGGGTTTTTGGGACCACTGACCATATTATTATAAATATCCTTGTCAATCTAATGATTACAAATAACATGAAATTCTTACATTTTCAGCTCAATAACACTTTGGATGATCAATTCCAACAGGATTTCTGAGGCATAAAGTGTTTATTAGCCCTTATAAGTGAAAAAACACTAAATAATATAGGTGCAAGTATTTTTTTTAATTTAAATTTAAATTTACATCTCAAATGACCAGACAAATTTAGTAGCAAAGTATTTTCAGAAAAATAATAATATCTAGTTTGGTCAATTAAAGTACATCAAACTACAAAAACATCCCACAAAATTGGCTTAGATTTATAAAGGTTAACTGAGAATGTTGTTCCATAAGTGGATGGTAGTGCATTTGCATTACTATGTTTTTTTTTTATATTTTAGACTGACTTTAAATCTTTAATTATAGAATAGTGTAGATGAAAGTGTCTGTATACCCATGAAAGAAACATGGTCCCAATCAAAATTTGAAGATTACATCTGTTAAATACTGATGCAGCCAGCAGGAGCTTAGCTTCCTCAAAAGCCATGTGAGCTTCTTTTTAAAAAATGAAATAGTGTGTTTATTGACAGTGTAATTTATCAACCACTCCATTATTTACAACTATATATTTCTACTCATTAATTTCTGTGGAAAAAAAAACAAAAACAAATGAAAGTGCAAACGGTTCGTCTCCCCTGCCTCTTTCTGTGTTGGCTCTTCTCCAACATGGCAAAGTGTTGCCATTCTGTAATAAAATAAAAAATAAAGGTGTGCACAATGTGATGTTCCCCAGTGAGCGCTTATTTGTTTCTGTCCTGCAGTTTTATCTGCAAAAAGGTAGGAAAATTTTAGCATTACTCAGCAGGACAGAATGCATTTAACAACTGATTTTATATATTATGAGTGCATGGCCATCTCATATGTATGTATTATAAATAACTTTATCACTATATAAATAATATTATAAAAGTTAGACTGTATTGAAGGGCACACCAAACCAACCCACTAAAGTGTGTGTGTGTGTGTGTGTGTGTGTGTGTGTGTGTGTGTGTGTGTGTGTGTGTGTGTGTGTTACCCTGTGATGGACTACAGTCCTGTCCAGGGGGTAATCCTTCCTTGCGCCTGAGGATTCCAGGCTCTGGATCCATGATGACCTGGATCCACAGTGATGCCGAAGCGCCTAACTGACTCCTCAAAATCTCTGCCAATGAATGTCCAAAATCCTACTTGGACAGTTGCTTGTTCAGCAAGTCACAAATGTAACACTTTTTTGTCGCATGTAGTTTAAGTTCCCCATTGCTTAAATGTAATGACAGAAATGTAGAAACATCAATATATATGAAGACCGAACCTTTCATATATATTATAGGAACTTTAGAACATTAGAACAGAAGCAGGTAAAGAGAAATACATAAAGAGGAAGAAGAATTTCTCTTTCAAAGCCGGTTCCACCCACTAGCACCTGGATGTGTTCCAGCGCAAATATATATATATATATATATATATATATATATATATATATATATATATATATATATATATATGTATATATATACACACACACACATATATAACCCAACACCAGATTATACATTACTAAACTCCAATGAAGAGAGTTTTGTAGGTGTTTAATGGACACAGTGATAGAAAAACTGCATACATGTGGGCTGCATACAGGCCCTTTTGCTTGGTAACCTCGATATGGTGTATATATCCAATAATAATGAAATATATTGTATGAAGCAAAATATTTTGTTCATAATGAAAAATAGACAAATACTGAATATATTGAAATATTGTCTATTGATCATGTGTTTTTACAGAACTGGAAAGGCACATTATTTTGTACGGTTTTCCTTTAAGGGTTGAAGAGAGTAAGTGTGTCCAAACTTAATCATTTACATATATTCTTTTAACATTATAATATAACATGTTTCGCCTCACACAGACTAACAGCCTCAAATGAATGCTGACATTCTAAACCTCAAACAATTATTTCAAAAGCAATTTACTTGAGTACAGAGGGGGAAAATGCTGCATCAATGTCTATTAACTTATTAATTGTAACATATTTCTTAACCTTGTGTCTCATGTCTCAGCAACAAAACATAAAGACATTCTGCTGCTAATGAAACACTTGTGTTTTTGTGAAAATGTGTATGTGTGGTATGTGTGAAAGAGTGGCAGAGAGAGGTTGATAAAGAGAGAGCGAGAGGATATAAGCAAGCTTATGTAAACGTGTAAGTAATTACTTTCAGAGGGTAATGAGGGCATTCGTCGCTAGGGTTAACATCACCATCAAACTCTAATTAGAGGAATTACAGGAAATGATAACCAAAATGAAGTCAAACACACCAGCATTGCTTCAAGATGTGCAGTGCAGCTCTAATGAAGGCACCCCATAAACCGTTCTGGCTGCAAAGCCAAAGGAAATGACTCCAAGCCACTCAGGGACTGGAATTGTGCCACCCTATCTAGCCTGTGTTCTGTCATTAAGCAAGGTGCTTATTAAAATACTCCGCCAATGTCAAGTGCTCTTGAATTAGCCTGTATCTAACCCATAACTCTGATGATGCATTTTCTCTGGCCTTGGCCCCAGATGCAGAAAAGACTCCGTCAACCCAGTTTCTTTTGCCCCTTTTCACTGGTCACAACAAGGGTCATATACACACACACTCATACACTGGCTTGCCCACCAACCACGCCGAGCCATTAATGACGCACTAAAACTACAGCATGCAGAGAAAATTGGTTCCTTAAATGGGTGCCAGATGACGAAATGGCATAGATTTACTGCAGGGGCAGAATAAAAAGCCCACCACTGTTTCATGTGGTCAGGAGTGGCGGTGGCATGTGGCCCACTGTGCACTCCTCTCCTCCAGTCCGGTAGACTGGGGGAAAAAAACAGCTCAGCTGTGACTCATAATGACTGAGGACACACTTAAAGGGGCCACATGAGCCTCCTGGTGGGGCCAGCCAACCTGAAAATTGACCAAATCAAAATCAAAAATGTCAAAAGCCTTGTTATTATCACAGTAAGGCAACAGGACAGAAGATGGAGGCGCCCTGTGTCCCTCTGGAAACCATGGCAACCCTTCATCTGACTACTTCGGTGTATTTGGTTACTGTGGGTCAGGCAGCGGCAGGCACACACCATGGTTAGCATAAAAAGATAGGCTGTCTTGCACCAAGACCACTTATATACCCTATTTGTAGCACGTCCATATTATACTAAGCTTCTTTTACTAAACACACACACAGATACATAAAATACACTCAAAAGCTCAGCACATTTTGCGTCAGAAAAAAAAGACAAATGCAGAAACAAAACTGCTGAAATCAGCTATTCCTACTGTCGGTTCAAAACCTTATAACTCATTTATTTTCTTTTATGCAGCTTATTTCGATGCCTCTTAATATGTAGGCCCCATCAGAATATGCTCTGAACCATATGCAGACAATATGCGCAATACTAATGCTGAAGAACGAGGAGGAGGGGCTGTTGAGAAGAGAAACTGCTGACAATTGAGAGATCAAAAATTATAAGCATGCGCAAATAATAACAAAGCAGAATAATGCAAGGCAAATTAAAAGTTAGCAGGTTGAAACAATGCAGACGTGGACTCCTGATGCAGACAGCAAACCAGAGATACCAGAAAACCAGTGATATTTCTTAGACAAAGTAAGAATAATGAAATGTGGAAAAAAATGATCTGCAATTACAACCCAGACTACATCAGATATAATGTGATGAGACAAAAACAGTTCATAAAACATTTTGTTTTCTTGTGGGCCTTTATTCTTTCTAGCTATAAACAGGTGGGCCATGAAGTAGAAAAGGCTGAGAATCCTTAGTGTAGATGAACCCATCCGTTGGACAATGTAAGGTAAAATGTTTATTATTGGACTGGTTGAATTGTTGTAGACTGTTGGTAATATATTTGTCTACACACAAACCTGGAACCTGTTTGAGAGACAAGGCCATCGCGCACCAGACCTGCTGTGCTGGGTATTGTTACTGTTGTGTCTCGTAGCAGATAGCATAGCCATATTACATGAAACTCATCACAGTGGGAGCCCCCAAAACATCACATTCTCATTTCACACACTACTTTACACAAAGTGTGCTGTTTTTTAGATGGAACAAGAAAAGACTAGTGATGTAGGCCGAGGTAACAAAATATTTGCCTAGTATTGCCTGTTTAAAATGACTGACTCTCTGGATTCTGGGATCTGGATTTATTTAAAACATTGTCAAACTGTAGATGTGGCTTTGTGGTTGGCACGTTCACCTCCCAGCACTGCTGTCTTGGGTTCAAGGCCTTAACTGGGTGGAGTTTCCTCGTTGACCCAGAATCCATGTGGGTTTCCTTACAAAAACATGAAGATCAGGTGAACTGGCTATTCTGAATTACCCCGGTGTGGAAAAATGAGTGTGTGAGTGAATGAAAGTGTACATACATTTATAGAGGTACAGATGCTTGGATGTGCAGTTTCTACAACTCTACAAGCATCTTTAATTATATTTTAAGGACGAATACAAAATAATTTCAATAAAAAAATGGCCTTTTGTCATGTTCATTTATCATATTTCGTTAAAGTAAGAACTGAAAAAGGGAGAGAAGAGAAACAGAAAAAAGGAAAAACACTTAAAGATCAGAATGGGAAAAACATTAATCAGGGGAAAAAACAAACAAACAAGCAAAAAAAAATGAAAATGAGAAAAATAAAATGGATTTGTGGAAAAAAGAAAATGGATGTTCATAGGGTTCAACACAGCATGGAAGGTCTGGTGTCTGGTGGCCTTTTGGTTACCTTTAATTAGCAGATTATCCTGACAGCCTTCTCAAATTATTAATGCCATTTTTTAACCAAATTAAATATTTCTGGTCTTTAACTGGCAGTTTGTCATCCGGCCGATTTGTAAGGGCATTGATGTCTACTTTAACAAATTGAATTTCTCAAGCAGTGATTACAACAGCACAGGTATGGGCTGGAATTGTGCTCTGCGCTTCCTTCAGAGGTTTATGCTCTTAATATTCCTGTTCTTGTCCTGTTTCAGCAATGCCCAGTTATAGATGAAAACTGCCCACACAGTCCCAGAACACCTCTCAAAAACTTCCCCAACAATTCAAAATTTATTAAAAACAACGATTAATGAACAGCAAAACAAAAACACCCCAACCTTCAGTACTGCCTCAGAAGCTATGCCCCTAAATTCATGCAAACTGCCAGGGTCACAACACTGGGCTTGTGGACCAAAGAATGAGCCACCTGTTGCTGATTGGCTAGTACTGCGATTCTTGGGCCGAGCCACTTTGTTTGTTTCCCAATTTCCAGACTTTTTTTCCAGCACACAAACAAACTGGAGTCTTAGCAAACCACGAGGAAACATTCACTGAATCTAATTTTGCACCTTAAACTGGATGCTCTGGTCATAATCTGGAAATACAATCAAGTGGGTATGATTTGGGAAAAAGGCATCTACGTGTGGAAATTCATGACAAACAGAACTAGGATTACATGGAATAAAAACATTAAGAATAAATCTTGATTTCCTACAACTGTTCTGCTAAAAAATCCAGCTCAAGACCAGCTTTTGCTGGAAGCTGGTTTCAAATGGTCTAAGCTGGTCTTTGATCAAGGTGGTTGAAAAGCTTGCAATCCAGGAGAAAACATACCCTATGTTAATCAGCTTAGCTCTTGATCAGCATAATCTATGTAATTACTTAGAATTTGACGGAAGGTATTTGCTAAACTGGGTATACTGGTTGGTAAAGCTGATTGGCCAATTTCATACAGCTTTGTAATGCTGGTTGACCAACATGGTCATGATATTCATGTTGGTCAACCACCTTAATAATATCAGGCTACAAGCTTGGTCTTTTTGGCCAGCCAACTTGGTTACGGTACATCATGGTCTAACTGGCCAACCAGCTGATCTCTTGATCAAAATTGCAAATCCTGATTAACTAGATCAACCAGCTTAGCCAGTTTGACCAATTTAAACAGGTCAGGTGTTTTTTTTTTTTCAGCCATATAGCAGAGATAGGTGGTTTGGGTTCATGTAATGATATATTGTTATCGCTCAATACTGTTAACAGCGTGTGTGGTATGAGAGTCATCCATACAAAAACAGCATGACTGCACTTCTAATCAATAGTATATTCATCCAATCCTTGTTCCACATACACTGAATGCGTGTGAACAGAGTACTTAACAATAGCGCTCTCAATACATCTGCTGTGAGATGGCTGGCAAGATGCCATCTTCCACAAAACCAAAAATGGCTGTGTTTGTCCTGACCTGGCATATTCCAAAACCCTCAATCAAAAACTCCCTGGCTGAGCCCTGGTGGTCTGCAGCCGTTTCCCTTTCAGGCCATACAAAACAGGGATCTGCGGGCGGCTCTCTGTGCCTGAGGCCTCTGAATGGGTTCAGCGAGCCGGCACTGACAGGGGGCTGCCCTACTGTGGCTCGGGTGGGTGGTGGGTGGTGGGTCCTGGGGAGGAGGGGGTGGCTGAGAGGTGGGGGTGGTGTCAAATCAGCATACTGAACCTTTCCCACCACACTAACCTTCACATTCCACTTTCATAAGCACTTTCAACAGCTTGCCTCCCATGCTCGAAAGCGATGATCAGACGTATTGTGATACTTACTTGTTCATTGTTTCTTCTAAATGCAAGTAATTTAAAATAGTTTGTCGTGCTTATGTTGGAGTAACTTAACTGTCCAGGGAAGCCTTCCTACTAAATTTTCAAACATTGCTCTGATTTGCTCTGATCTGATTGTATTCTGTGACAACAGATCACATTAGTGAGGTCAGGATGTTGGATGATCACACCAACTTATCCCCCATTTCCCCAACTCATCCCAAAAGCACTGGGCAAAGGACCATCATTCTAGAGAACACACTTCCACTGCTCCACAATTCAATGATTGGGGGATTTCTACCCCTTTAACCCTGATATTAGGTGTGGTGCCAATAGATTCATGTTTGTGTGCTGCAGAGTCCTATTCTATTGGCACTATACTATTAAAGTTGTGTGAACTTGCACATTTGTGTCAGCAATGGGTGCAAATTAAATAAATGGTCATAGTCAACCTATGTTTACTGGCCATTTTATCAGGCGCACCAACCTGCACATTGAATGTTGTGCAGTGACTGACTGAAAGCCATCTTTCTCTGCACAATTTGTCCACCGCTCTCTCCACTCTCCTGAGTCCATCATTGGAAAAAGATCATCACAGGACCCCCACTGACCAGATATTATTTGGGTGGTGG
The DNA here is from genome assembly GCA_034509495.1 of Acestrorhynchus altus. Lineage (NCBI taxonomy): Eukaryota > Metazoa > Chordata > Actinopteri > Characiformes > Acestrorhynchidae > Acestrorhynchus > Acestrorhynchus altus. Next base: position 15,677,496 of record CM067520.1, read on the forward strand.
ATCATTCTCAGCACAGCAGTGACACCGACATGATAGTGGTATGTCAGAGTGTGTTATGCTGGTACGAGTGTATGAGGGGCAGCAGTGCCTCAGTGCCACTGCTGAGCTGAGAATAGTCTGCCAACCAAAAATATCCAGCTAACAGTGGTCCTGTTGTCAGAAACTTGACCAGTGACAGAGGCTGATGAACTATACAACTACAAGGCAGGTGTACGGAACTGAACACAACCTAACACGCCACTATCACTATGTCCATGATGCTTTGATGGTCCACCACCAAATAAAGTCTGATCAAAGGTGGTCCATTAGTGTCAGGTCCCCTATTATTGGCCAGGCCAAAAATGGAATATGGAATATGGGTCTTGTTCCTCTTTCTCCCTAGCCAATTGACTGGAGGAAATTCCAGGGAATTCCCAAAGAATTCCAAATGTACTCAAATCGACTGCCAAAGGAACAAGGGAAACAAGGCCCAAGTGAATCTTAGGAACTCTTTGGACCAACCAATAATGGAGATGACCCATTGCCACTGATGGAGGGGTAGAAGGGCCTGACAAACTGAGCAGCAACAGACAGGTTACAGTCAGTAAATATAAATCTTCAGAGTGCAAATGTATGGCACAGCAATTTAGTGTATGTGTCTGTAGTCCAGTAAATGTATTTTTGAATGATCTCTCCAAAGGGTGATCCAAGTGCATCGTTTCATTTGCACACCCTAAAAACTGCATTGCTAAGCTTGTTTGGTCATTTTCCTGGGTTTATTTCCTCAGTGCCGAAGAGATTTTGGGCAATTTCAATGTAGCTCAGCTGCTGGGTCTGTAACAACCCAGCCAATGGGGCAGCTATATGCATGAATTAACAGCACCCGAGGAAGCCAAAAAGAATGAAATTATTTAAACAGCTTCTAGTCGGGCAGCAGCACAGGAGCCATATTAACAGAAACTGGAGAGTAAACCAAAAGTATAGACAAGTTAATGCCTCAGCTGTTGATATGACTAATGGGATAACCTAATCTTAAATTGTCATATGGTTATAATGTTTGTTTCCACCGGAGGCTCAATGGTAACTTTAACTAAAGAAAAAAAAATGCACACATAGTTACACCCAGAAAAAAAGTGTCAGATTGCAATTCTATTTGGAAGGAAAACCTGATACCCATTATTAACCATACACCACTTCTACACAGAAAAAAACACATTTCAATCATTCATTTTGTCGGCTTTAATGTATCTCAGCCACTGGGTCTGTAACAACTCAGCCAATGTGGCAGCTATATGCATTAATTAACAGACAATGTAAATATTCAGAGTTAATTAAAGCTCTGTGACAGTATGTCTAAGCCATTTGGATAGCTGTTCTTTTCAGAATACAGTTTTGCCCAGGCAGTAGAGCAGCACTGAATGGAATTTTCTTCATAATCAAAACTAACCCTTTATTGCCGGACATTGTGAAGGCCAAGGGCATCTGGAGAAAAATATCTGCTGAGAATGAATGAAACTGTCTTTCATTCCTCCCTTTAATAAAGTCCAGAGAGATGTTGGAGTTAGCGAAGAGAAGAGCTGTGCGTAAAGCAGTGCGTTTGGTGAGCAAGCGCTTCTTTGTTGCCACAGCACTTCTCCTGTCCTCTATGGGTGGATGGCCAGGATCATGGAGCCCTGAGGTGTAATGGAATGTGCATGGGGAGAGACGGCTATGAGCACCACCTGCTCTCAGCAGATTCTGCTTTCACATACTCTCCCACAGCCAGCAAATATACTTCAAAAACTAACAGGCCTGAGATAGCATCATCTCTTACCCTAACAAGCTTCTCACATGGGACTCATCTCAACCCCCACCACCCCCACCTCCCTAAGATCTGCCTAATTAGAGCTAGGGTTGGCAGGTATCCTGCAGATATCTCCTCTCTCTCTCTCTCTCTCTCTCTCTCTCTCTCTCTCTCTCTCTCGCTCTCTCTAGTGCATGCTCTCCACTTTTCTTTCTTGCTAATACACCACTGCTCTACAAAAGAAAGCGCTGGGGGGCTCTGTAGCTACTGACATTGCCACAAGTGAAGCCTATTGAGGACGCTTTGTTATCTAAGAGTCCGTAAAGACACATTGGACTTAGAGGATCACTATAAACGCTGAGGGGATCTTTCCTTCACCAAGAACTGTGGATGAGACAAGCATGCATGAAAAAAGTGCGGGTACACACACACACACACACACACACACACACACACACACACACACACACACACACACACACACACACACACACAGGCAAACATTTGCTCTTATATGGGGTCAAGGAAAAACCTTGTCTCCCACATGGTAACTGCATGACTTACGCTGAAAATGATAGCTGCCTTTAACATTGTATCTACATTGCATCTACAGTCTTAAAACAACATTAGTTAGCATTCTGTATGTCAAAATAACAGCTTCAAAATCATTGTGATGCTCCACTGACATGTAATGAGGGGATCAGCAACTCTGACGTTGCTTTTTCAGGCCCAACATGCTGCTAACTTGGGTAAAGCAGGCCCAACAACTCCTGCTTGGGCTGCATAAGGCTGCATACCCCGGGTCATATTTAGAGTCCTTTAATATTAATCTACTGCATCAGGCCACAGGCAACTTTCACTTTCAATGACAGCTCTGTCAAGAAGCATGTCCTTCTTTAGAAGTGACTTAAAACACAAATTACACTTCCCAACTGTAAGGGCAGCCCAGGAGCACTATAATTCAAATTCTTGCCAAATGCTGTTTTAAATGATATATAAAAGACAGAAACAGAAAGCCATTCAATACCTACTGTCTAAGCAAAAGATATTTTACATAGTACAGAAAAGGGTTCCTATAGAACCTTTCTTTGGTGCTACATAGAACCAAAATTTTATAAGGTTCAGTAACCTTTCTTTTGAAGAACCATTCAACCAGGCAAAATCAGATGTACCAGTTAAGCAATGTTCTATATAAAAGCAACATATTTTCTGGAAAGTTTTTGGAGTTCAAAATCTCTGCCATTCAAGCAAAAGGGTTCCATATACAGTATTACAGAATAAGAGTTGTTTCACTCATAACAATGCTGGAAACTTATTTGGAACTATATAGAAATCATTTCTAAGGTTCTATAAAATATATAAATAAATAAAACAGGTTAATCCCTTGGTTCTTTGAGTTGCTGTGTTCCAATACAGAACAATGCATTTTCTTTACTCTGTATATAGGACATAGTAATTGATTCAAATGGCTCTTTAAAGCTCTAACTGTAATAAACATTATTCCTGGAGAGTGTGAGGTCCTACCTTAGGGAGGTAGCACTATAAAAAAGTTTGTTTATCAGATTATTGAGCTGGAGCAGTCCCGCCCCTACCCGAAGTTAAGATTCTGAAAGGTTCTGTGTCTCTACAAACTGTAGAGCCAAACTGAGATGATTCGGATATTCTGATTGGTGTCAGCGTGGTTTAGGGAGAGTGGCAGTAAACCACCACTGAGACCATGAATTCTTAATTTATTTGGGAGGGTGGATTAGAACCTTGATCGGGCCATATGTTTCACCCCCCCTGCTGTAATGTAATCCTTACTAGTATTCACCCTATTATGTACCACTAATCTAATTACTTACTTTTCACTGGAACTGTAATAGATTGTACTTTTGGATTTTTTGAACCCTGATTATGTAATTTTGTTACATGTATTCCATATATTGTATGTATTCTATACAGTGCATCTGGAAAGTATTCATAATGCTTCATTTTTTGCACATTTTGTTATGTTACAGCTTTAATTCATAAAGAATATTTTTTTTTTTCCTTTCTGGATGCACTGTATGTATTCCAGACAAGCCGGCGTGACTATTCTAAAACTAAAGCTAAAACTGTATGTTTTTAACCTCAGTGAAGACCCAATAAAACCTAAAGAACATTTTGTGCTTTTTGTGTTCACCCTGTTTTTGAAACTTCGGTTTTCTACAAATTCCAAACACACACACACACACACACACACACACACACACACACACACACACACACACACACACACACACACACACACACACAGCCACACACAGCCACAGACCTTTGAATCTATCTACTAAACTGTGTACCTTAATGTCACACTCAGCATCAACTCAAGCCACCTCTGCTGGGCAGAGGATCTTTAATCATGTCCCTGCAAGTCCAGGCAAATTACTGCCTTGTGATCACAATCAATAAGCCGATAGCTGCAGCAGCGCACTGCATTTCACACACAGTGGGAGTTAAATGGAAAGACCGCAGCCAACTGTTACAGCTTTTGCCCTACCAATATCCTTGAAATACAGTAGAAACCACAGAAACATACACTCCGGGAACACCGCGCAAGTGATGAGGAACATGAAGCGGCTTCATTACCCACACATTATTATGAAATGTATTGATTTCCAATAAGTAGTCATTTTCAGACTATCATCATTGAGCATCCTGATGAGGCACTGGGTGGCAGGGCCATAAATAATCAACCAAGGCCTGGAGTGTAGAAATTTCATAGAACAAGCTGGCAGTCACTGCTCAGCTTCATCAAGTGGCAGTGCATTATGCATTATTATCCTGGCTCCTCACCTCTGAATCATCAAGTAATCTGGAACATGAATGGATGCTGAATTTCAGAACACACCGAATAAATCATGATCCTGGTTCATTAGCACAGTATCAGTTGATGAACCAATGGACTTTTTTTTAGGAGAAATTTCTGACCTTAGGCCAAGTGTCTCCTGGTGAGATGGTCACATTTGCTCAGCTTCCTACTGTATGTTCTTAGCTTCAAAACCTTTCTGACACTCCACACCAGATACTGCATTATGAAACTCTGTTGAAGTAAGCAGAATAGCACTCGTAACAACAGCTAAATTCTGCATATCGTTTTTGTTTGTTCATATCTCTCAGTTTGTCCAGTAATGCTTGTGAAAAGGGTGCCCTTGGTGGTTCAAAGCACAAATTACACTTCCTGACTCTAGGGGGAGCCCAGGAGCAAGAAACTGCATTTCTTGCATAATGCTTCTTTAAGTACAATGGAGATAATATCAACATTTGTAATGATAGCTGCTGTTGTAACTATTATATGAGTAGTAAAATTGCTAACCCTAACTTAAGACCATAGTAATGTAAGTAGACTTTGTTTCAAGTGGTTTTGGACCGTGTCTATTGACTCTAAATATAAAGGGATGTTGGCATTTCCAAATGGTGCAAAAAAGTGAATACCTTAAAAGGAGAAGTTATGCGATTTCATTAAAAATAATCATATACAATACAATATACATATACAGTACAATTCTAAGAAATGTACTTTTAAGTGACTTTAATTTTGCCCTGCATATTTACTTTCCATTTGCGGGTTTAGTTTGTTCTGTAATATTAGTGAGAGTACATGGGCTGACAGATCACAACTCTTTTACCTTCAGCATTTATCAGAAAGCTAAAGAACTGGACTTAAAAACGCTACCTTTTACCTTTTGTGCAAATAAAAGTTGGATGTACTAAAAAGTTCCACTGCAGACCTGTCAGATAACCCTGATACTGAAGTTGCAGTGACGCCAACCAGGCCATGGTTTGTGGTATGGGGTGTACTGGTATAATGGTTATGCTGTTGTTCAGATGTCGGCTGTCCCATGCTTGTCGATCCTTATTTCATCCACCCTGGCTTCATGTGCTGCCTACATACTTTATGAGTAACTTGAAGCCTTTATGGCTTTCTGGAAATACCCTTTTTGTTTGATCCAAAAGCTCTTTTGCTTACACCCACACTGCAAAAAAAATTAAAGGTTTCTAAATTGTTCTTGGCTTGGACATACAGTTCTAGGTGTCATGCTGCCTCTCTCCCTTTGGAGACCCTATTCAAACACCCCACAAGAACTGGCTCTTCACAGCTCCAGATCTTCCCTACCTTCACCCACAAACAGCCACACATACCAGCAAACAATCCTCTAAACTCAAAACTCATTAGTTCCCATTTCTGGTTTCAGGTTACGGATGGTCAGGAAACATTCACAGAATTTTACAAAAAGTGAAATGACTTGAAATTGTGCAAATTTCCTTTAAATAAAGCAACAAGTGTCTAAAGAACCCCTTCAGCCATTTTCACTTATTTATTTATTTTTACACATTTTCTCCCCAATTCAGTCATTGCCAATTACCAACCACTAGCTGGATCCTTCCATTCCAGTGATACCTGTGTGGGCAACCTAATTGCACAGCTTGGAGGACAACGTTAATCATTACATCAACTAACAGACACTCTTGCAAAGAGCTCAGTCAAAGAGGGTAAAAGAAAAATGCACCCAGAAAGGCCAATGATGCTTTTGTGAGCTACAATTCCACATTCACCACAAGGCAGGACTAACGCTTTGGTAATTGTGCCACTAGAGTGCAGCTAAACCGGTAGCCTAAAGGCCTATGCAATTGTGAGCATTTATATTTGTGCACTGGAGTGTCTGCACCCATGCATGCAATTACACTGACAAAAAAACAGTCTGGTGATACTGTGCTTCTTGTACTACAAATGAAGGAAACTGAGCAGATTATTTGTTGGAGTTGGAGTTAATAGCTGTTACTTGATGTAAAAAAGTCATCCAGGGGATTGGTCATATGCTGTTTGAACTCTCTGGCTACTGAAAGACATGAACCGGGAAATCCTGGTAGATTTGATGATTTGATGACACATCCGTGTAGCACAATCCGTGATATATGTTCATCCACCTGAATTTCAAAATGGCAGTGAAGTAAGAAATGTGAGGCTACCAAGCAGAAAGAGTACAATTGTTGGGATCCGCATTGCACAACAAATAGTTATATTTCTGGGCAGGTGCATGTCAAGTTACAGTGTAGGGCAGGGTTTCTTAAACCCGTTCCTGGGTTCTCAACCTTTTCCACCTCATGGCCCACCTGTGGATAACTAGAAAACATAACAGTACCTGAGAAATCAAAACTCAACTTTTTTAAAATCTTTGCATTTGAATTATTTCTGAAATGTTATTATTTCTGCATTTCTATTAATGCTTACATCGTTTTTATTGTTTCAATATGACTGAGATTTTTACTTACATGATTTAATTTTTGAATTAATGTGGCATTACTGGTGCACTACAGACTACGGTCTCCCCCTAAGGATGGGCCTGCGGACCACAAAAGAGTGCTTCACAACCCACTGGTTTACCCCAGCCCACAGGGTGAGACACCCTGTTTTAAAGCTTTCCTACACCCAACATACCAAATTCAACTAAGCCTTTTCAGAAATGCATGGGGAGAGTTAAAGATAACACATACAGGGAAGGAGTGTCTCCGGGACCAGATGGTGTATGGTGGTGGTACGGCATAGGCTACACAGAGGTTACAGCTTAGGTACAATGCAGAATCGTAACTGTGCCTTAAATTTTCTCAGCCTCACTACCTGTTAAGTGCATCTTCATTTCATAACTCAATGGGGTTTTTTTTGTTTGCTTGCTGCTATTTTCAAAAACACCTGTGTGAAAATATCTGGCATCACGGTGTGAAGTTTTACAAACAAGAAATGTTACATTACGCGTGACCTGGTAGGATGAAGTGATACCTAATAGCCAGCATTTACATTCATTCGGACCTAATTTATCATAATTTATGTGCCTGGAGCTCGACTCTTTTCCTGATAAATCAGTAAATAAGAATGCAGGACTTCAGTCATTCCATAGGATGTGGAAGAAACAGAGTGCCGCTTCAGAACACATAAAAAAAACTGTGGGCTGTAAGTGAGAAATACGATATCATATCTGTCCCTGGGCTGGACCCACCTTGGACTGAAGTCTGGAGAAAACAGCTCTCACAAATCCCTCTTCCCGACACGCAGCTGGGGCTCGCTTTTCCCCCGCAAATTCAAATGGGTTCCCTCATGCAGACATGATAACCATTTTCCAATTTCGACTTCATCTTCAACCACCAATTTCAGCCCGTGTGGCTGTGACTGCAATATGAATCCCTGCATATATACAGGACATTACAGGCTCACGCAGGGGCTTGCCCCACCAATCAGATGGAGAGAAAGAGAATCGGACAGGCGGTGCTTCCCTCCTAGCTGCTTGTTATTTTGTTCCATCCATTATTCAATAAGCTTTAATTGACCCTTGATCCCAGGGACAGGGTATGGACAGTCCCAGCTATGGATCCTCGTAGCTGAAACCTTGTGGCAAAGTCAAGTGGGGCTAAATCAGAGGGGAAAAAAAACACAGCCACAGTGGGTCACACGGCTCTGAAGAATATACTACAAGGAGTTAGGCCTGATTGTGATTGAATGGTGCTTGATGACTCTTGACATTTCAATGAAGTCGTTCAATCACACGGTGCTGTTTTTTCACGCCTCTGCCTACTATGCCTATGCACACACACACACACACACACACACACCCAGAGACACACACATGGTTGTGCACTTGCAGCAACACACTCTGATAAAGGGCACAAACACACACACACACACACACACACACACACACACACACACACACACACACACACACACACACACACCACACACACAATAGGACTCCAAAACAAGCTGATAAAACGAATGATAATCACATTTTTCAAATCTCCTCCCAGCCTGAATCAGTTATGATCAGATTCCTCTCTTTCAGGAAAAAAAAAAAACACCACCAGACTATGTGAACAACAAGTCTAGTCAACAACATGTCTTTCATCTCTTCACTCATTGCGTCTATTAGCATACTTTCATTCAAGTGCTGCGAAATGTGCCGCGATTTGCAAGCCTGCACGCCTCAACAATTTTTGACACTAGTGGCTCTTAGGTGCTCCTGCCTCACCTGATATACTATAAGAAATGGGGGGGAAATCGCTTCTCTGAGCCACACAAAAAAGACAGCATGGGTACATACGACAAATTGGAACAGCACACCCTGAATTCCAGGCCTTTGGAAAACTGAACTGTCCCCCATATGAATGCAAGACAATGTCCTCCGAGTTCTGTGCTGTTAACACATGCTACTACATGGCTATTTGCCACTTCACTGTTCCAGAAGGACCTTCAGATTCTCTCCCCCTGAGCTTTGTTAGGCTGTAGCATTTGGAATACATATGCAGCA